>JAOQMS010000180.1:19562063-19586711 GCA_027563885.1 Erythroxylum longipes | reverse complement strand
ATGGGCATAATTGGTATTTAATTAGAATTATTTGTAATTCTAATTAAAGTTTAATTGAAATTAGTTAATTTCAATTACATTACTAAAATGTCCAAAGCTTATTATCAATAGGCTTGAGCTCCATGGAGCTAGCACTTCATGCTTAATCCTCTCTGTAAGAGGCACAGAGTTCTCTCAAACTGTTCTGTGGATACCGTTAGAGGCCGGACACTTGTGCGGCTATGGTGGTTGAGACGGATTAGTTTCGGGAACGATTCGAGGGATACGACAAGATTAAGATCAAGCTTCAGAATAAGGTACGAATTAAGTTTTCGCTTTAATATGATTTGTGTTAATCATTTTATAGAATTAAATAGATCTTGGTTTTCGGAAAATTAAAAGTCATGAAAAAGTTTCGCGATTATTTTGCTATAGTCAGGATCAGATCCCAACCTGATTTTCCCACAGTTCGCTGTAGAGGCATCAAAATTATTCTATCTGGTTCTGAGGTAGTGAAATGAAAGGATGCTTATCATTGTTGTTGATGTTGTTTCTCTTGTTGCTGCTATAAGATTGTAAGGTATATTACCACTCTTTTGGTTGTTGTACACATGGAACGAGGATAGCTATTATGCATTTCCCTCCATGCTGTTCCAGATTGCATCCAACTTAATAAACTTCTTTTTTTGGCTTCTTGAATTTAATTAGTCTTCACTTTTACATTAAAAAAGTATTTGTCTATTGCTTGTTTTCGCTGTTTTTCTATGAAGAGCTTCACCAAAGATTTTGATCCTTCTATCTAGGTTTTGGATTTCAGATTCCGGGCATTTTGAAAAGTTCCAACCTTCCTTTAGCTCATAGGACTAGGCTTGGTTTTCAGTCTTATATGCTAACTTTTCAAGTTTGGTTTTGATGCTCATAGTCTTTATGTATTGATATATTTCTTTACTTTTTCGTATATGCTTTGCCAATATTAAGACCTTCCAAAGTAATAAATATGTGGAGCCACCTGTTACAGGAAAGATGGAGGATTGTTTTTCCCTGGGAATGATCCACATATTGCAGTCTCAAATTAGTTGATGCTCTAGCAGTAAAATTAAAATAGTGTAAGTAGCTTATGATTGCTCTGCTCCTGAGGAGATTTGTTTTCAATTGTTGTATAACTTGTGAAGAGAAAGGGAAAAGGAAAAGAATTTGAAAAAAGTTTGTTGAAATATCGCCAACTATTTTCCTTCTAACCTCTGTAATTCGATGCAGGTACATTCTCGTATTTTTGGGCAAGTGCTTGAGTTTTATGAATTTCAATGGGCGAAAATATGTTGGAAATTTTGGATAGAAACCCTACACCTAGTGTTAAGCTTTCAAATACCAATGTATTGCTCTGGTGCATTAGAAGTTACTGATTCAAAGACGTGTAAGTATCCTTCGCAGCCAGATGATTTGGTTATGAAGAACATCAATTACCCACCTGAGGATCGCTTCCACCTTCAATCAGGGCTGACTAGAGATTTTAGGTTATCATGTGCATCTGCCTGTGGACACAACTGCATATGCAGCAAATATAGGCATGGACAGCATTATGCCTGTCAGCTTATGGGATCAGAATTTGTCTAAAATTATGGTTCTTGCCTCCTGGCAACTGGAATCATTATCCAGAAACCGAACTAAGAAAAAGCAGAGAATTTACTGGGAATTTATCATCTGCTACTAGTACTAGACAATTTTCTTTAGGTCACAGAAGGTGCGAAGAGGTTCTTATGCTTGAAAAGAAAACTGTGCGTATTGAAGTTAAAGATAGGAACAGAACTGACAATGGCATTGGAAACGCCTTGTCAAGGTCCAAAATTTTGAAGGTTAAAACCAAAAAGATGGGGTGTGGTGTAAATGTTTAGGTACCAATGTCTCAAATGATTGTATTTAACACCTTTGCAAGTTATTACATGTTGAGTGCATCTTCCTTGCCTTCTCTGTCCTACGAGAAGGGCCAGTTTCACTCTTCATGTGAGGCATATGTTGCTCAGAAACCTAAAAGGCAAATCCAGGAGAAATGGAAGATGACTAAAGAATTCCAACAAGTTGAAGTAGCTAGTAGATCAGAAGCAATTACTGAGATTCTTGCTAATGCTGACCATGAATCAGGGAGAAAAAGATTGGATTGCCAGCCTAAGGAGTTTTTCCTGAGCTGTAAGTGGAGTCCTCAAAGTGGAATTATGAACTTTGGCACTCCTTTTTCAATAAGCAGTTGGGATGTCTGGGGGAATAGGCTTCTCAGAGGCTTATCAAAGCCTTGATCTCTTCTTAATGATTTTGATGCCGCTGGGCATCCTATTGGCACGACAAATTCTGATGCTTTCCAAAATTGCAGGTTCAAGAGAGCTCTAGGGCCAGTTAATTTGGTAGAAAATAAATCAACAGACCATAACTTACACCAGAATCATAGTGTAGAATGTAGGAACTCAGAGCTTAGCTATTTGAAATCTGCATCAACTGACAATATTGTTCCAGGAAATGATCACTCAGTAATGGCTGATTGTAAGGAAGTATTAGAAAACAAATTTGAGGTGGCAGATTCATGTGGCAAAGGTAGGGGGATCGGCAGCAGGCTATATGGACAAAACAACGAGGCCTTCCAAGATGTTATGAAGATTTGGAAGGAACATCAAAAAGAAACCAGGAGCGAGGATCTATCTGATTTAGTAGCTTATAGGTCTTCAACGATTGGGTCTTTCTTTTCTGGTATGCCTGCAGATATGGTGTCTGATGTGAATACTAAGGGCATGAAAGTTTCACATCGCAAGGATCAGTACATGGAATTGAACAAATGCATGATGTCGGTGAAGGATGGGGATTCTACTTGTGCATCCAAGAAATCCGTTAATCAGGTTTGATACATCTTTCTATACAAAGTACTTAGTTAACTGATACTTACATCCTGCAAATATATGTATGAAATTTAAGTCTTTTGACTATTTATGATGAGCATTCTCAGTGGACATATTGTGCTCTTTTTTTTTTAAGAAGCTCTGGGTGACACCTTATAGTTATAAATAATTCAACTGAAATGGTTTACTTGAGTTTGACCGAAATATTTATTCAAGCTTTTTGTGTATGTATTTCCTAACTTCTGCTCAGATTCTTAGTAACTTTGGTTGTTTGCTTCTATATATATATATATATATAGATATGTAGTCTTCTAATGGATTATTCATTAGATGGTTAGCCTAGATGTTTCTTCAATAGACAAACTTGGTGGTTCTTTCTATAAGCCGACGTGATATTGGAATTTGCTTGTCACTGGGGGATCTTTGAAAATATTGCAGGATATATCTGAAGGTACTTGTAATGAAGTGTGTGATAATTTACAATGGATAGAGGTGGAGGCAGAATCCCTTACGGGTTTAAGAGGATTCCTATCAACCTAGTCCAGTTTTTGTTCTGGATCCATTTTGCAAGAATGTTGCTCAGTTTAAAAGTGTCAATGCTTCTTCTTTTCCAAGTCAGTGAAACGATACTAATTTTCTGGGCTTATATCTCACTTCCTTTGTGTTTACATTTGCAATTTAGTGTCTCTGAACGAATTGTCATCTGTCTTATCTAGATTTAAACGTGCAACTGGAACTTCTGAAGTCAAGAGGCATTAGATTCAGACTCTGGAAGGATCAGGAAAGGCAGTATTTAGTGATGAAGAGAGCGAGGATGGATCTGTTGGTGAATCTGAAGAAAATGAAGACCTAATGAGGTCATTTATAGCTGAAGAGCGTAGGGATTTCTCATACCTGATAGACGTGTTAACTGAGGCAGGTTTTCACTGTCTGGAATTCCATATGGGTTTTGATGCAAGGCGTAATAAAGAATGTCCGATTAGTTATTCAATGTTTGAGACGCTAGGGAAGAAGTATGGTGAGCAGCACATATCTTGGAATTAATGGGAAAGGAGGCTTCTATTTGATCGCATAAATTCAAGGGTGATGGAAATTTTACAGCCATCAGCAGGCATGCTTGCATGGAAAAAATCAGTAGAAAGATTAAAGGGCAAGGGCAGGAGGTTAATGAGGATAGGTTGTGGATGCTATTGGTTAGCCAGGAAAAACAACCAGGCAGTGATTCTTTCAAGTTTTTTTTGGGAAGGATGACAAATGGTTGGGGTTGGCAGATGAATTTGAGGTGACTGGTAGAGAAATTCAGGATTGTTTGATTGATGAGCTAGTGGTTTGAGGTGATTGGTAGAGAAATTCAGGATTGTTTGATTGATGAGATGTTGTTCGTATGGAGATGAATTTTTGAGGGGGCGAGAGCACATTTGTTTTGTAGTTTATAGAAGGAAACTTTGAAATAGGCGAGTCTACTGATTTTTTAAATGATCTAAAACTAATGAAATCTTCTAAGACAGTACTTGGTATTGACAATGGCAGTGGCCATCCCTTTTTTTTTGACTTGCTATATGTTAAAGCTAAAGACGTCATATCTCCAACCATTTTTCTTTGACTTCCTATATGTTAAAGCTAAAGATGTCATATCTCCTCCAACCATAAGCTGGACAATTTCTTCGATTATCAAACTCATTTATCCTTAAAACCTTTCTTCTAATCATCAATACCATCATTCACTACAACAAACGATGAACAAAAATGTAGTCAATTTGTCTAAAAACATTGAACATTATATTTGTGATGTTATTTAAAGTAACCAATTCTCTATTGCAGAATAGTTTAAGCGCATTTTCCCGAATCATTGACAAAGTAAAATTATTAGTTAGAAAATATTTTTATATAAAAAATACTATAAATATGTAGCTACTTTTTGACGTATTTAAGAAAAAGTCAAATGTTGGAGAGAAAAAAATGAATCAAATATTATTTGACAACATTTTGAACTGTCGTATTTATAGATTATTTGCTACATTTGACAATTTTGTAAATATACTTTTTTAAGTACAAGTATGTATAAATGTAACCAAAATCTGTTTGCAACGATTTGCTTAAGCCTTTTATAATTTGCTTCGAGAAGTTCATTTTATTTTGATTTTTTCTTCTTATTATTGTTTAATTCTTAGATGTTCACCATTAATTTTGTTTAATATCATTATTAAGTTGAGTGCTAACGAAGCAAATAAATATGAAGTTATAGAGAAACTATTAATTCAAATGTCGATGCGTTCAATATATGATAAATCCATTAAATTGTATCAATAAAACTAATAAAAAATAACATAAATAAGTGATACTTTATTCCTACACAAAATATTAAAAAAAGTTCAGTATTCCTTATAATTTGTAAACAAACAATAGGAAAAGAAACCACCACAAATTGAAATGTGTTTAGACATAATAAGTAACAAGCTTGGTTTTAAGTAAAGTAAAATTACCAAAAAAAACAAATAAAAAGATTGGTTTAAGTTAAGTAAAATTACAAAAAAAAAAAGTTACAATGTTCCCTTTCATTTCGTAAGTATGATAGTCATTCAATTGCATCTTCATCCATTCTCTAATTTAAGGGAAAAAATGGCTTAGGTTAGTCTCTTCATCTTTATAGTTTGCATGAAATTGTTAATCAATATAAACAAGACATCTGACAAGACACAAATGTGTACACGTGTAAAAGAAGTATTGATCGACATTATATAATCGAGACATTTAACAAGATATAAATGAAGTACCTCGTGCTTTTGAACAAGATGGTAGAGATGCTCTCCAAGAATTTGTTTTTGCTTCTTAAGGGAGGTAGGAGCAAGCATGCTGTTCAATATATTTGATCTAAGTGACAAAGCTTTGATGGTACCGGAAGCAATAAATGTGGCCCTAGATCCTTCGCTTAACTTACTTGTACAACCGCCCCTTGGCACCTACTTAGTCTGACCACCCCACTGTAACCAAATTGACTAAAAAATACAACGCACAATATAATGATACAAATCCTTATTAGTTTCTTTCCATATATATCTCATACTTGAGCAAATTTTATGTGCAAGAAAGGGTGGAAGTAGATGTGATTGGGATAAAACAACTACTAACATCTGGATAATATTATCGAATAAGGTTAAGAGTTACTAAATGATTTTGGAAAAAAATAATTGCATAATATAGAGTACATTCATCATATCTCAAAGCAACTCTATCAACTCTATAAAAATTGCGATACACAATTTTAGATCATAGGAATGTTAAAAACTTATCATCTATAATTAACCACGAGATTCCAATTCACACATGCATTATGTAGACACAAGATCATATCTGAAGAGCATTAAATGGTGTAATAAATGAATTTACAGCATATGAAAGAGGAAAAAACAAGAATTGGTTGATTAGATCTTTTGAAGCAGCAAGTGACAGAGAGGGTTGCTACATATATCAAATAGGATTAGCACTAGCCTGAGGAAGTCTGTGACTGTTAAACCTTTTGCTTGTTTTGCCTATGAGAATTTGGCATTTGTAAAAAAAATTCATGGAATCTTAAGTAAGCCTAACTATAATATGAACTTCTAAGCACATGTTTATACATGGGAGCATGAAATTGAGGAAGACAAGAATCTAGAAAGCATGAGGCTTTATGGCTAAGAGTAGGCTTAATTCATAAGCTCAGTTGCAGTTCCTTACAGCAGGAAGTGTCGATTGAAATGTCGGTTGGGCACAAAGCCATTAGTCCTCCATCTAGTGCTATATCCACCAATTGGTACATCAGCCTAGGTCTCTGAGGTACTTGTGACACAACACCAGAAGGAGTTGTATAGTAAAGAGGAGGACATCCACCAAGCAAGACATTGATATAGTATTTTACTTAGGAGTTCACTAGATTTGTTATAAAGTTTTAAGGTTAAATTTAGACATTAGACATATTATTTCCTTAATTATTTTAGGCCTTTAATTTTTCCAATTTATTTTTTAAAACTTAAATATATATGTAAGTAAACAAATCAAGATCAAATTTCACTAAAATTTCCAAGGCTCTATCATATATGCGAATTCCTTATATTACCATGACAGATGCTAACAACTTTACTAGCCTCCTCAGGTTAGGAGAAGTAGACAAATCCAAACCTCTAAGCCTTTACTTTTTTTCAATTTATTTTTTAAAACTTAAATTTATATGCAGGCAAACAATTTAAGATCAAAATTTACTAAAATTTCCAAGCCCTTCTCATATATGCAAATTTCTTATCTTACCATAAAAGTTGCTAAAAACTTTACTGACCTTCTCAAGATAGAAGAGGCAGACCAAATCCAAACCTCTTGCTTATTCCTTTCTCTTCTCTTATGAGTTTTATGGATGTTATTGTGCCACATTGGTTAAAGTGTTCTCTTATATCTTCATCAGTGACATCATCACCAATTTTTTTGACATATACATTCAAGCCCTACAGTTGAAGAATATTAAAGACACTTAAATAAGTGAATGCATGATCAAAACACTTTATTTTAAAAAAAGTATTTATTGATATTTATGATAGTATCATTTCCATTAATTGTATGTGATAAGATGTTATTTGGTTATGTTAATTAGATATATCTCTTTTGTTTTTGTTTAATTTTGGTGCCTAAATGAGAAAATTAAAATTAATTTTGTTTTAGGAGGTGACAAGTGAAGACTACATCAAATTGGAGGATTATTTTTCAAAATCACAAGTTTTGAAAAAAAATGGACAAATTATTGCAGTAGATAAGGCAAGATCACGCTTAATGTCAGATTCACCTCAAGAGTATGAATTCAATTAGGAAACTTATTTTCAGCCCTATTATGTAGGAAATTGGATTTGTTTAGATAGGAACCTATACAAGATAGAGGGAGGCTAGGTTTTAAGTAGGAGAAGACGAGGAAAAACACTTATTCATTTTTCCATATCACCATATTTTCATTTCTTTATAGTTTTCTCTTCATCTTTCATCTTTTCTTCAATTTTTGGTGTTGGAATTAAAGTTATGTGTGGCTAAATACAAATATTTTGATTTAAGAGGATTCAAATTTCCAGTTGTAACCTTGTGAAGTTTTTGTCCTAAACCTATATTTTATTTTAATTCAAGTATTTCTTGTTTTGTGTTCTTCTATTTTATGAGTATTCAATATTGATTAATCTAACATATTAATTTGGTGGAGTGGAAAAGGCGGCTAACATGGATGGATCTTGATTATTATATAGCCATCTATGAATTCAATGATATGTAATTGTTATGAAAGTAACAGATAACTTATTTATGAAGTTACATATTTGACTAATGAGAAATAAAAAAACTAAATTGAATAGTTATAGCTATCTCAATTATTTAATTTAGGGTTTAGTATTTTTCACTATGCTTATTGCTATTATTCAATTGATATGGAATACTATCATACCCAATAAATTAATAGGAAGTTTTAGTTTGAATGTTAAGTTTAAATCAACTAATTTAAGAAAATTTGAGACTTATTATGACTATCCTAATATGTTTAGACTAATTTCTTGAATTGTGAAAATTATTTATTTTAGACCAATGATCAATGTTACAATTGAAGACTTCGACAACCTGACTAGTATGCTCCCATATTGTCATACTTCTTGCTGCCACCGATCATCACTTTATATGACTTCAACCACGTCTTCTTGTTCACTCCAAAAAAACTAATAATGTCACTAGCAAAATTGTTTCTCTCCATAATCATGCAACAATAAAGTCAATGCCATAGTATGACTAGACCTATCTGATGAACTCGCAAAATAAAATCCCTTATTTTTTCCAATCATAGCCAATCTAAACTCATGCCCTTTTATCAATTCATTGTTAACGATCGTGATCGACCCAAACATATGCTAGTTTATGCTCTACAGTCAATCAATTGGTTGTAGTTTAATGACAAAATAATTTAAAGATATTCTTTATCTTGTATATGTTCAAATGTATATGATAAAGTCCATGAGATAATCATATATTTCAAATGAAATTATAATGAGATTATAATTATGGGACTCGTATTGCATTTATGCATTATTCCTAAATTGTTCCTAATTATTTTTCTATTAAGACTGAATATTAATAGAACATAAAAAGACTAACACATGTTATGTTTTTCCTTATGAAGGAAGTTGTCAATCTCATAGGCTAAAGTGTAGAGATGCTTAAACAAACGTGTAGGTGCTTATTAGAAAACAAGTCCACTAAACTGACCCAATATGAGAAATCCATTCGGAACATTACTTGTATATCTATGGAAATTCTCATTGTGATGATTGCATAAATGATCCTTTGACTTGAGGTCTCCAAAGTTATCTTGTACAGGGATTGCTATGTTTTGATACAACTTATGACCTATTTTAATGATAGATAGCTCATTCAGTAGTTATTAGATGTAACATAAATTATATGGAGGTAGTTGAATAATTAATATATGATTGATCACCCTAAAGTAATTAGGGCGAATGTTCTGTTGTTCTTAATTAGTATTGAATCAGGGTCTACCTTGACCAAGGTAGAATGTTGTTTTATAAATAGTTTATAAATGTCATTAATTGAATTAATAGCTAATGGTGGAGAACTAGTATGATTGAACTCAAAATGGAATATACATAAATTTCATTCTCTATGTCTAATCAAGACATGTATGATGAAATAGTTGAATTATATGAAAAAATCATGCCCAAAAGGGTTAGTAAAAATCACTTTGACTCTCCTAACTATTTGGTTTGTCATAATGTGTTGCTAGACGTCAATCTTGATTGATGATTATAAATTGTGTAATTAGAGAATTAAAGATAATTTAAAAAGAATTTTAATTTATCTAATTCTAATTATAAATTATAAATATAAATATAATTATAATTTGTAATCATTTCCAATATATTTGAAAACCTTATGAGTCTCACATAAAGAATAAGTTGAATAGAACAGAGATATTTTAATCAAGTTGGCTTTGATTGTAAAGTTCGAGAAACTTTATGATTAAATATGAGATATTTAATAAATAAGGATCAGTATGAGATATTGGATCTTATTTGGTCATAATTGGTATTTAATTAGAATTATTTGTAATTATAATTAAATTTTAATTGAAATTAGAATTTAATTTTAATTAAATTACTAAAATGTCCAAAACTTATGATAAATGGGCTTAAGCTCTGATGGAGCTAGTACTTCGTACTTAAACTTCTATGTAAGCATTATAGAGTTCTCTAAACATGTTTCGTAGATACCATTAGAGGTTGGACACTTATACAGCTACGATGATTGAGATAGATCGATTTCGGAAAAGTTTTGATGGATACGACAAGAATATAATCAAGCTTCATAATAAGGTGAGTATTAAGTTTCTTGTTTTACTATGATTTATGTGTTAATCATTTTATAGAATTAAAGTGATCTTGGTTTTTTAAAAATCAAAATACGAAAAAGTTTTGTAATTATTCTGCTGTGGTCAGGATATAATCCTATCCTGATTTCTTAATAGAGGTATTGGAGCAAACTTTAATTCTATAAATTGATTAAACTTGTTTTATTGTTATTGATTTGATAAAAAATTAAGGTTTTAAATCTTGTTTTAATTAAATTAAGGTTTATGATTTAATTAAAATCAAAACCTTTTTCCCGAAAGTTTACATTGCTGTCTCTTTTGTTTGTGTTCGTACTTCTAGAAATTTGAAATCTGGAACTTGGATTATTGCTCGTGTGTGTGTGATGATTGGTTCTAAAAAATAAAGAAAATTCAAATTAGATTTGATTGGGAATTATAAAAGTTTATAATTGAATTGAATTAAATAAAATGTAATATTATTACATCGTTTGAGTGGAGGTTTATAACAAAATGGAATGAAATATGATAGAAAAGGAGGGTTCAATATTACATTCTAATTCTATCCTAAACAATAAAAATGAAAAACCCCTAATTTGAGGATTTAGGATGAAATGTAAAATGATAAACTTTTCACTATATTACATTATAAATCCTTCTTTTAAATAACGTTTCACTATATTACATTATGAATCCTTTCATCCCTCCTAAAAAACAAATTTATAATATTACATCTATTTATATTCCGTTCTATTAAAAACCTTATGTCCAACCAAACATACTCTTAAGGTCTGTTTAATTGGAGGGTTTGGAATAGAACGGAACGTAACGTAACATACTTCCATCATTTTCATTATATTATATTCCATTTTATTATAAACCGTTCCGTTCTATTCCGTTTTATTCCCTTCCATTAAGTAACATCCAACCAAACAGGCCCTTAGGTATATGAAAAATTAGGGATGACAATTTCAGCCCGACCCAGCCCGTTTTTGGCCTGAGTTTGGCAGGCCACGAGCCTACCATGGTCTACCCAGGTTGGACCTGCTCGAGCCATTGGCTGGCTCATAGCTCGCCCATTTTTCCGAAACGATGTCGTTTTAAAATTTTCTTTTAAAATTAAATAGGCGGTTCGACGCTCATGACCTGCTAGGCCATAGCCCAGGTGACAGCCAGGTCAGCCCGCCCACAGGCCGGACCACAGGTTGACCCATTTCTGCCCTTGCGGGCCCCATGAGTTCGGTTCGATCCATTGATATGTCTATGGAAAATAAAACATAACAACGAAGTTATTCTCTTCACTTGTATCTCCCATAAATCTTAAGAAAGCTCTCGATTCAAAACTTTGATTTTGCATTGGAGTTGTGCAATTTCTAGTTGTTTGCATTTTGTGTTGCTGGCTATGGCTAGTGATAAAGGAGCGTTGGCTGTCGGAGAAGACGATGGCGGCTTTAAGCGAAAGTGGAGGCGCGTCTAGACAGTTGCTAGTTGGGAGGCTGATGGAAACCCTACAAATATGTTGTTGGTGATTGGAAAAAGGCATATGTGCACGATGAAGTCACTGCTGCTGGTTGGAGAACCAAGGTCGTGGCAGCTTCATGCAGCAGCAAAGCCGGCGAAACACGCGAGAATCTGTTAGTAGCGATGTGACTTCTTGTGGCCAGCAGTGGGAGGAGATGCGGTTGCTAGTAGTGCAAGAAGGTGGCAAAGGGGTAGCGACGCTGATATAGCTGTTAGGCTGATGGTGGCGGTGAGTGCAATATTTAGCTGTTAGGTTTTGAGAATTGGGGTTTCTAAAACATAAAGAAGAGCGGTGTTTGGAAATTGGGTTAGGAAAGGGGTTGTTTGGTTTTGAGGATTAACTTATTCTGAGGTTAGAACAAGGGGTGTTCGGCAACATGAGTATAAATATCCTAACGCTAAAAGAAGAGTTGTTTGGTTACAAGAATAGGATATTCTTTATCTAGAACAAAATTTGTTTGAGAATAAAGATAAACTTATTCTAGTATTGAAGTAAGGTATTTTTGTTTATTGGATTAAAGTAATCCAAAGATAAATAAAATTTTCTTTGATTTGAAATAAAGTATTCCAAGACATATTGTCAAACAAATTTTTAAAAGTTGTTTTAAAATTAACATTTAATTCCAAAATTATACTAATTATTTTTCTTAATTTGATTAAGATTAATAGTTATATTGATTTCTAATTTAATTTTAGAAAATTACTTTCTAAAATTAGAATTATTTAGCTTCAATTAGATTGAAATTAATTAATTAGATTCTTTAAAATTAAGAAAATTATTTTCTTAAGTAATTAAGAAAAGTGTTTCTTAATTAATTAAGAAAAGTTTTTCTTAATTAAATTTATTTATTTCAATTTGATTGAGATAAATTAAATTTATGGCTTTATTTGTTTAGATAATTATTACTCAATTTATTTAGAAATTGTTTATTTATTTATGAATAATAAGTTTTTTGATTTATTAGAAAAAATATTTTTCTTAATAAAATTTTGAAAAATGTTTTTCATTCATTAATTAAAAAAAGGATCTTTCTTTAATGTTATGAAAATATTTTCTAACTTATTAAAGAAAGATTTTATAATTAATTAAGAAATTAATCTCCAAATAAATAATATAAATGACTTTCTTAATTAGATTTAGGAGTCTTTTATTTAATTTTGAAAGTAGTTTTCTTTTAATATTAGAAAATAATTTTCTAATTAAGTAAAGGTAATTTATAATGAGATTGGAAATAATCATTTCTAATTAGATTAGAAATACTTTTCTAATTAGAGTAGAATATGTTACTTACATAATTTTGAAAAAGGAGTTTCTCTAAATTATAATGAGTAACAAGAATGATTTATTAAAAATTGTTTTTGATTAAATTTTATTAAATGAGTTAAGATAATTGGAAATAGTTTCTAATTAGATTTGAAAAATGCTTTCAAATCAAATTAAATTTCTATTTGGAATAAAAATTTTAATTTATTGAGGAATCAATGAATTTAATCTAATATAATTTTCCAAAGAGTTAGAAATATTATTTAAGATTATAAAGATCAATAAATTAAATCAAACGAAGCTTGGTATCATACATATAATTTGATTATTAGTGCATAAATTGCATACTTTATTTATATGTTTGATATATATATATATATATTCGATACATGTTAAATTGTATGTTTTATATGTGTGATATGATACATGCAATTTTATGTTTGATTAGACAAAAAAAATCCCACATTAAAAATATCAGGTACACATTGATAACATGATCGTTGCCTTCCATTGGTGTAAGAATAAACTAGAATTATGTTTATCGTCAGGTTTGTTGAACAAACTCAAAGCCACTTTAACCTGAATATTTTTAGTCTTATGACAATGAGTTCTACTTAACTAAATTTATGTGATTTGGATGAGCAAACTCTTAATCAAATGAATTTAGAGGCAGAGTTAGGAATAACATATAAGATATGTTTTGGCAAAAGTTGTTACCTAACGGATCTAGGAGTCATATAAGATGTGAATGATAAAGTTGTTATCTACTTAATTTAAGTTTAGGTGGTTTGTTAAGTAAACTCAATATTGACTATATTTGAATGTGATACTAGCCTACTAGAAAGGTTAGAGTAATCTTTCTGAATAATAGTGAGGGCTATTATTTCCAATAAAATAGTGAGAGTAAAAAAATAAATTATTAAAGTCTTAATCTTATTTGGTAGCTATGACATATAATTAATTAATTTCTTTTATTATATTTATATTTTGTTCTGAGTGGAATTTATCTTGTTTGGTGTAGTTGATAATAAGTTAGTGAACAAAATTTCTTAGACTTAGGTTATGTTTAAGAAGAGTTTTCAAAGTTAGAAAAGAAAATTATGTGCCTATTACACAATTTTGCTATAATCCCTATTGAGGATTCAGTAATAAAGTTTTAGAGATATGTCAAAATCATATAGATGACAAAATGTATTGACATTTTGAGTTTACTGATGTCTCATAAATTTTGATGACAACATGTAAGATGTATGTCAACACTATGGTAGCAAGATACAAGAGGTTGCATATAGTAAAGTTGAAAGTATATTATCTTATTGGAATTGTTCCACTTGATTTAGCCTTTTAAAAGAATAAATATGGACATCAATTAAAGGCATTTGTTATAGTATGATAATAATTTTCATAAGAAGAAAAATGATTGCATTATTTTTTTTTGCCTATACAAGATATGATAAAGATTATATGTATTTCTAGTTCATGCTTATGTGTATTTGATACTGAACTTAGATTCAAAATTATTATAATGTTCAAAGCATGATAAGAAATAGATTTTTAAGTAAAAGTAGTTAATACAAGTTTATACAAATAGTTTGTATCTGTTAGATCAAATGAGGACTTATGCTTAACATAAATGGGAAGAATACAAAACTGGGTAACCGAGACTATAATTTTATGTCATATTGATTAAATCAATATAACAAGAATCATAAAGTTACATACAATGATAAGTGAAACCTTTTGATTATGAATCGTATGAAACTTGTGAAACTTTTCAAGTTGAAGAATAACCAAATCAACCTTTGGTGAAAGGATTATGATGGTATTGAAATTTTGAATTTATACATGTGATGTACTAGATGGAATAACAATTCATAAAAAGAAGAATATTTATATTTCATTAGATTACTAATGACTTTTTGTGATATAACAATATGTATTAAATGAAACAATGATTTAAATTTTAAAAACTTCAAATTGTTTAAATCTAAGTAGAAATTAAGCATTAATAATGTTGAAGCACTTTGACGAGATCGTTGTGGTAAGTTTTAAATTTTTGATTATCTATAAGGAATGGGATTCTCTGATGAAGACCTTCAAAACTAAATTCATAAGAGGATGGACTCATGTAAGAAGGAAAAGACAATATGAGATATTTTATTATGCAATATTATTCTTCTATAGCTATGCCTAGTATAATGACTTACCTTCTATAGTTCCAATTGAATCAATTAGTAAGATTTCATATTAGATATGAAATGCTAAGTCTTTGAAAGAGTCAAAGTTAATGATTCAAGGATGTAATGCTTGGTTTGAAGCTACATTATCCCTTAAGTTTAGAACTAAATTGGATAATAAAATGTTATGAGATATACAAAAGGTTGGATATAATCTTACAGACCTACTAAACAAATTGTTCGTTTCAATACAAACTTAAAGGAGAATGGTTCTTAAGAGACATAGTGGGAGTAAGATGAAATTTGAAAAGTTCAAATCTCATGATAGTACATCCAATTGGAATTAATGCGTTTGTTGATACATTTGATGTATAATTGAAAGGCTACGAGACATTGAAAGATTTATTTTCTTAAAGAGTTCAAGTAGTTTGTTTTTGAGATAATTATGAATTGATCATGTTTACGAGAAGGTTAATTGGAGTATAATTTTCCTCTTTAGTTAGAGTATATGGAGACATATTGCTCATAGAGTACAACAATTCTAATTTTCAATTATTGAAAATATAATTGTCTAAGAACAACTTTTGTTGGATATGAAAAGGTAATAACTTAATTTTGGAAATTACATCTATAGAGATAGAATGGAAGTTGTTCACCTATTACAAGTCCAAGTACATAGATAATGTACTAAAAATGTTTAGTATTTGAGATATCAAATACTTCTGAAGTATTAAAGATATCCATTATTCTATGTATGAGTTGATATTTAAGTTCAAGATGATAATGATATTACTTTAGATGTAAATCTTAATTAAGGTCTATTTTACTTGGAACAATATTATTCAAGATTGGAAAGGTTCCAATGCAACAATGGTTGCTAATTAAGCCATAATACAATTTTCATTTAGCAGAAATGATTAATTGGATCAATAAGTTCTTTAATGAACTTGATATAACTCTTTGCGTTGTTCAAAATAGTAATGTACTGTAAAACATTAGAGCCATTAGGGCTTGTAAAATGAGCTAAGGTCTTATCAAAGATCTAAGGGTGTATGTAGGCAATTTTTCTTAATTATGATGATAATTAAGATGAAAGTTGTAAGATTTAAATAAGTGCTCACTATAGCAAATATTTTAGAATTCTCTCGTTAAGTCATTGTCCTAGCAGTAACATGGTTATCATATGGTGTTATAGTATATGATACTTAAATGATTGGTTTATTATAAGTGGAAGATTGTTAGTTTATGCCCTGCAATCAATCGATTGGTTGTAGTTTAGTGACAAAATAACTTAAAGGCATTTTTTTATCTTGTATATGTTTAGATGTATACGATAAAGCCTATGGGATAATTATACATTGCAAATGAAATTATAATGAGATTATAATTATGAGATTCATATTGCATTTATATATTATCCTTAGATTATTCCTAGTCATTGTTTTATTAAGACCAGATATTAATATAATGTAAAAAGATAAGCACACTTTATGTTTTTTCTTATGAAGGAAGTAGTCGATCTCAGAGGCCAAAGTATGGAGATGCTTAAATAAACGTGTGGATACTTGTTAGAAAATAAATTCACTGACTTGACCTGATGTGAAAAATCCATTTGGAATATTACTTGTATGTCTATGGAAATTCTCATTGTGATGATTGTATAAGTGATCCTTTGACTTGAGCTCTCTAAAGTTATCTTGTATAGGGATTGTTATGTTTTGATACTAGTTATGATGTATTCTATTCATGAATAACTCATTTGGTAGTCATTGGATATAGCATGAACTATACAGAGGTAGATAAGTAATCAAGAAAGGATTCATCATCCTAAAGTAATTAGGGAGAATGTTCTGTTGTTCTCAATTATTATTGATTTGGGAAATCCTTGGCTAAGGTAGAATAGTGTTTTGTAAATAGTTTACAAATATCATTAATTGAATCAGTAACTAATGGCGGAGAACTAATATGATTCGACTCAAAATAGACTAAACATCAATTCCATGCTCTATGTCTAATCGGGACATGTATGATGAAATGATTGAATTATAAGAAAAAATCATGCACAAAAAGGTTAGTAAAAACTACTTTGTAAATAGTAGTTTTGTAAATAGTTTACAAATATCATTAATTGAATTAGTAACTAATGGTATAGAACTAATATAATTGGAATCAAAATAAAGTAGACATTAATTCCATGCTCTATGTCTAATCGGGACATGTATGATGAAAGTATTGAATTATAAGAAAAAATCATGCAGAAAAAGATTAATAAAAACTACTTTGTAAATAGTAGTTTTATAAATAATTTACAAATATTATCAATTGAATCAGTAACTAATTACAGAGAACTAATATGATTGGACTAAAAATAAAGTAAACATCATTCCATGCTCTATGTCTAATCGGGACATATATGATGAAAGAATTGAACTATAAAAAAAAATCATGCATAAACAGGTTAGTAAAAATTACTTTGACATTCCTAAATATTTGGGTGGTCATGATGTGTTTTTAGGCGTCAACCTTGATCTATGATTATAAATTGTTTAATTGGAGAATTAAAGATAAATTAAAAATTATAATTATAATTATAATTTGTAATCATTGCTAACATATTTGGGTACCTAAAAGGTCTCACATAAAGAATAAGTTGAAGAGAGCAAAGATACTTTAATCAAGTTGGACTTGATTGTAAAGTTTGAGAAATTTTATAATTAAATATGAGATATTTAATAAATAAGGATCAATATGAGATATTTGATCTTATTTGGACATAAAAGGCATTTAATTAGAATGATTTGTAATTCTAATTAAAGTTTAATTAAACTTAGAATTTAATTTCAATTAAATTACTTTAATGTCCAAAACTTATTATAAATAGACTTAAGCTCTAATGGAGCTAGCACTTCTTGCTTAACTCTCTTTATAAAGGTTACAGAGTTCTCTCAACTTGTTATGTGGATATTGTTAAAGGTCGGACACTTGTGTGGCTACAGTGTTTAAGATTGATCAATTTTGAAACAATTCAAGGGATACGACAAGAATATAATCAAGCTTCAGAATAAGGTACGAATTAAGTTTCATGCTTGATTATGATTTATGCGTTAAAATGTTTTATACAATTAAATTGATCATGGTTTTTACGAAATCAAAATACGAAAAAGTTTCATTATTATCCACTACGGTTAGGATTGAATCCCGTCTCGATATTCCAACACTTTAACTATTGCCAATTCATATAAACGAGTTGAAGAACTTCCTTTAAGCAGGTATTAACTACATGCTAATGAGAATCTTTCATTAGTTCTGATTTTGATAGCATGTGTCGAGTGCACTGTAAAATTTACCTAACTCTACACATTGAAAACTTGTAGAAGTGGTAAGTTGGAATCGTATCTATAAGGAATGTTCAGTTAATTTTTGTAATGAAAATAATTAATGCAAAGGAAATAAAAAGGGGGTTTTGGGTTTTTATGTAATTGAGAAAATAAGTAAAATTAAACTAGCGAAGACAAATTACAGAAAAACAATCGAAAATAATAAAAGTGGTGAATGTGTGTGAAATCTGGTTCTCAGATCAATCTCAGCCTACACACGATTAAACATCTTTCATTGTTATAATGTTTTCACACCTCTCGTATAATTATTGGTCGTAGATTAACAATAAGCTCTGCTAATCTCGATTTTCCCTTTGGTAGTGTTTAATTAAAAGATGCTCATTAATTAAATCTAACTACCAAATAATCTAGGATACAATCTCTAGATTCAATTGGGCAGCCATATTACGAAATGGAAAACAGACCAATCTAAGAAACAACCACACAAGCTCAGGTCGTTTAACCTTGGCTAAGTTATCCCTAATTATTAAAAACCATTAGTTGCCACATACAAATCCAAATACAACAATTACGGATTATAGTAACGATTATAACAATGAGTTCACAATATAAACAATCTAACGATAACAAGAATATGATTATTCATACATGAATACCCAAATCGATTAAACAAAGGATAACGTAAACAATCGATCCAACATTAAACAAAGATAAGATAAGCTTAACCGTGCATCTTAGGTGTCAATTTCACCTTTGAACCGATGTCGGGAAGTTTAGCCCTCCATCTTCTCAATTAACCTCCAAGAATCAGCCGTGAATCCTCTTTTGGTGCTGAAAAATGAGAGAAAATGACAAAGAACGTAGGTGTTTTCATTTCTATCCGCTACTCCTAACTTTTTCCTTAATTGTCACACATATTCCTTTATATAGTTGAAAACTAGGTTTAAATTGGACACCTGTCACCATCTCACCACCGTGAGTCATGTCTCACGGGTGTGAGTGGTGTCTCACACTTGTGAGACACTCTTGAACGGGCGTGAGAGTGGTCTCATGGTTGTGCAATTGATATCACCTCTCACAACTGTGACATCTCTCCAGCTAGGTCATGATACACCTCCAACCTTAGTTCTTCACATTTTTTCAGTTCTTTTAATCTTGCTCCATGAAGACGATAGAATATGAACATTAAGAAGATGACTCAATGAATATGCTTTCCGAACACTTTGGCTCTTTCACTTCCGAAATGTACCTAAAATCAAACATGAGCTAAAGTGAGTATCCTAAGCATTTTAACGCATTAATCATTAAGTGTTGTAGATTAAATGTATCAACATTTAAGCACATATAAGATTTCTTTGGTTCTTATTAGCTGTAATTACCATTCATTAAGGCAAAAGGAGCTTTAAGCAATAACAGACTTATAATGATTTTTGAAATATATTGCTAAAAATTAGTATAATATAACAATTTTTAAACATTGGCTTTAATAATATTAAAAACCAAAGATAATAATAATTTATTGCTATAAAATAAAAAAGGCAACAAAATAAAAAATATTTGCATTAAAATTGTATATATGCAACAATTACAACCATTGCTATTCTTCTTTTTAAAATATCTAAAATAAATAAATAATTAAAATGTTATATTAATTATAATATAATATAAATTAATAAAATAAATTATTTAATTAAACATTAACTAAAGTCCTAATTAATAAATTCCTAATTACTCAATCCCTAACCTTAAAATTCTCAATTTCTGTAACAAAATCTCTAATGTTATCCCTTTTCACTGTTGTCGGTCTCCTTCTTTATCGTCATTCTTTACTCCTTTGATTTTGTTCTTTTGCTCCTGATTATTTTAGTTTATATTTATAATAAAGTTATTGTCTTTTATCACAATTATTTATCAAAACAGATTCTTTTGCCTTATACTTTTTAAGTTATTATCTTCATTATTTCTTTCATTTTAGTTATTTATTAAACAACATGTAAATTCAAAATAAAAGGTTTTCTGTTAATTGGCTAAATAGAAAATTATTTATGTTCCATTATGAGTTATGGATACTTTTAGAATATAAAGTTTAACTTTATGTATGTTCTACATTCTTTCTCGACTTTTATGTCATTAAATCATTAAAAAATTAAAGATCTTTTGTAATGCAAAAAGTTTAACTTCATGTATGTTCTACATTCTTTCTCGACTTTTATGTCATTAAATCATTAAAAATTAAAGATCTTTTGTAATTCATCTTTGCAAATTATGTAAACCTAGAGGCAAATACTATAAGAAGCTAAATATCATGCCTTTGGCCAACTAGGATTAGAAAAATATTTAGTTTTCAACTATCGGTTATTCCTATTGACTCTAGAGCCACTTCTCAAGCCCCCATATTTTGAAATTTCTTTTTAGTATAGTTATTATATATTTATTAGATAAACATGTTATACAATTGTTTTTTCTCATTTATGACTTCTTCAACATAATGCTTCATTAGTTTTCTCATGTTTATGTTTTGATTTTGTGAAACTTTCTTGTTAAAGGCTAAGCTAATGACAAATATTGTAAAAAAAATTTCTAACTTTTCTCTTCTAGTCTTAATATGCCAATCGATCCATCATCCAAAGTTGGCAATTGAATTTTCAATATGTAATTCTTAAATGGTTAACTAAAAGCAAATTCTCTCAAAAAATAATTAAAATTATTTATAATTTGTGGTTTATATTTAAATAGAAGAAAATTTTCTTATAAAAGAACCAAACTATAATGTAATACTCAGTTAATTGTTTCTTTTCCTATGTAATACGTGAATTGTTGGATTGCTCTTTCTATATACTAAAGTTTAAATTTCAATCGTACAAGCTTTTAAATTTTAGCTCTTAATCAATTTACTAGCAATTGAAGTTGCTTATTATGTCATAATGAAAATTTCTCAACTGTGTCTCAGGCATCATAAAGCATCATGAGATTATCGAAAATTTAAAATCACATTGATGAAGTTTCTTTGACATATATATATATAGATGGTTATAGTTTCTTTATTCAAAGTAAAAATTTAATCACTTATTCTAGTATTACTTCAAAGAATGGTTTCCAATTTGCTGACATTGATATTGAAACTTTTTTCAAAAGCATATTTACCATTAACTGAAAAATTTTCGTATATATATTTTAACATATTGTATATGTTATGTTTCTTGGTTATTAATACTATATATAGCGTCTATGCCACTTTGATCAAAAGCAAGTCATCCATAGAAAAGGAAGATAGGATTGGATGACTTTTTCTAACTATAGTGATGAGTATGTGAGTGTAGTTGACCATTTTCTTAAAAAGGTTTTTTTTTCATAAAGTGGATAATTGGAATTAAATTTCTTATCCATCTAATAAGTGTTATAATCATTATTGGTATAGAAGAAATATTGTATATGATCATAAAATTATTGATAAATTTGCTGCAAGATATTGTGGTTTAACGAGAAGGAACAATTAATGCAAGTATGGATGTAGATGATAATAATGGATTTGATAGAAGGTCTATACATGATAATAAAAATGGATTATTACATAAAACCTTTAAAGATATAAATAAAGGTACAAACAGCTGTGCAGGAGTCATTTATGGTCCAAATTTTGATAAAAAGTTCTTTAGTACGGTAGAGGAACAAAAACAAGAGTTATATCATGTTTGTCAAAGTTTTTCTAAACTTTATTTCATTATTTGACTACATCTTTTTAAATGTACCCATGAAATTAGTAATGGAACATAAGGACTTAAATAGGCCTTTACGAATGTAAAGATTCCTAAATTATTTAATGCAATAAAGAAACTTGTGACGGATTTATGACTTCATTATGAAAAGGTACATATATGTCATAATGATTTTGCTCAATATTGGCGCAATGATGAGAAAGAAACCAATTGTAGAGTGTATGGGGTATATGTGGAAACAAAGTTGTAGTAGTGAAGATAATAGAGATGATCATACAACCTTAAAAGTGAGGCAAATTCTATCCAAGGTGTTTAGATATTTTTCATTAAATTGAGTCTACAACATTCTTACTTGTGTCTAGAATTGGCTGAATTCATGAAATAACATGATCAGGGGCATCATAAAGATGATAATGTAAGGCTTCCTACTAATGGCCAAACTTGGAAAGAATTTGAAGCATTGTATGCTAATTTTGTTTGAGCTCCTCATAATGTCAGATTAGCTTTTGTTAGTGATGGATTTAATCCATTTTGCATAATGAATGTTTCCTATGGTACATTGCACATAATCTTAATAAACTATAATTTATCATTACAGATAGGGATGTTAAAAAATACCCGGCCCGGCCCGGCCCGAAGTCAACTCTTTCGGCCCAGGTTGACCAGCCCATGGCCGGGCCACGGGATGGACAGATATGGCCCGTCGAATGAGGGGCCGGGCCACGGCCCGCTCATTGCGGGCCACGGGCCGAGAGGTCGCGGGCCAAAACGGCCCGCGGCCCCCAGACAACGTGGGCGGGCCAAACCTCGGGCCGGTCCGACCGGCCCGGCGGGCGGCCCGTTGCCCGCCCACACAAGACGACGTCGTTTTATGCGTCAATAAAACGACGTCGTTTTATCGCATAAAATTTTCGTCTGCCATGTTGTTAAACGACGTCGTTTTTCGTTAAAGTAAAACGACGTCGTTTTCTGGGTTGAAAGGCTAAAAAAATGCCGCATATGATCAAAGTTACAAAGAGCTGCCCCTCTAGGGTTTGTGATTTGTCTATTCAATCCTGCTCAGTTAGTTTGCAATTGCAGGGAGGCTATTCGTTTTATTTTCTCGAAAACCAAGCGGGAAACAACACCTGAAGTATTCTTTTGCTTTTTCTCTGCGTCTTTGTTTTTTTTTTTTACCTTTTCTCGTGGGACTACGGTGGGAGTAAAAGGAGGAGAAGAAATAGAAAAAACACTTAAAATGTTCGCTTGGTTTGTTGTCAAAAGCAGAACGTTAGTGAATCTGGTACGCATTTTAATCCCTATCCATTCCCTTCTGTGTCTGGTTAGTTTTCTTTCTTTGATATTTATGGACTTCATTCACAGCAATTCCTTTTTGTGAACATAAATGACAGTGATGCTGACAGGCATATAGGAAGAACGAGAACCCTTAAGTGTGGGCTGAATGTGCCAGCTGTTTTGAGGTATATTGCTCTTTTTTCATATCCTTTCTTATACTTACACCACTCTCCTTCTTCTAGGGCATTTGAGTTCTGCTTTTTGGTTTATTATATACTCTTTCCCCCTTTTTTCAAACACATGGATCGAGTGGTGGGTAGGAGTTTTGTGAAAGGCAAGATCTTTTTTATTTTTGGGTGTTGGAGGAGGGGTTATCTTACTGTCCACTATCAATGGTTTCTATGAGAAGTACAGAAATAACAAAGGTTAGATGAATGCATGTGTAGACTTTATTTGAAGCCATCCATGAAATTCAACCCAACAAACAGGAAGGGATAAGTACTTCAAAATCCATTGATTTTGATTTTGATACTACTTCAGGCAATTATTTTGTTTGTTGTTTTTAAATCGTGTGTGTATAAAAAGAATTTGTTTTAATGGTACTAATATATTACAAGTTGCAAATGTTAAAAGAAAAGGAATACATGGTGCATATGATCTAATGAAACCTACAAAACCGATGCAGTTTCCATTTATATTCTTCTGTTCTTCAACTTTCAACTTGAGATGCGTTAATTAAGAGTGTAAAAGATAAGAAGTTTGGTTATCTTATTTAAACATATTCACCTTTTCAAAGATCGAGTATTCGAGTCTGTAGAATGAACTTCATATTCACCTTTTCAAGTATACTTGCATTTTCAATGTGAAGAATCTATGCCTATTTTATTGTTATTACGACATTATATTACTTGTATTTTGATATAATATTAGATTTTTATAAAATTTGGTACTTAATGTAGCTTATATTTTATTTTAAATCTATTGGTTTTAAGGTTGATTTGTCATATTAGATGGATGAAGATATTATTCCTTCAGTTGAGAGTTCTAATCCGAATCCGATGCCGGAGATTGTAGTGGAAACTTCTATTCCGACAGTGAGTGATGATAGAAGTTCAATTAGAACT
>JAOQMS010000180.1:19545616-19561963 GCA_027563885.1 Erythroxylum longipes | reverse complement strand
TAATTCATTTTAAGATTAATATAAATATATATATGCATAATGTATATATTATGTAAATATGAAAAATAAAATAAAAAAGTTTTAAAAAGCATAAATACATATATGCATAATATACATATGTTGTAAAAATGAAAAATAAAATAAAAAAGTTTATAATTTTTAAATTTTCAAAATAAAACAACAATTTTTTAAATTTATTTTAAAAAATTTTTATTTTAAATTGTCGGGCCAAAACGGCCTGCGGGCGGCCCGCGGCCAGGGCGGGCTAGCGGCCCGGGCCATGGGCCTATCCGTGGGCCGCAACATCGTCTGGCCGTTTTGGCACACGACTCAAAATTTCAACGGGCCGGGCCGGGCCACGGCCCGCCCGGGCCCGGCCCGACCCGGTGACATCCCTAATTACAGAGCTGTATCAAATTAGAAAATTTAATATTGAATTCAATTATACATGGCCTAAATTCACCTAGAAAGGATATTGAATTTTTTTTGTAGCCATTAATTAAAAAGCTGATAGAGTTGTGGAATCTTGGATGGAGATATATGATGATTTAAATAAACATTCATTTAAGATGCACACAATCTTAATATATACAACTAGTGATTTTTAGGATACGAATTGTTATCTATAAGGAGTACAAAGGAAAAATTAGCATACATTAATTATCATTGTGAAACTTGCTCTTAATATTTAAACCATAGTGAATTTTTTTCCTCAATCATCATATTTTTTGGATAGAAATAATCCTTGGAGGCGTGATAAGAGTTAGAAGAATCACTAATTTCTTTGTCAAGATCTGATGTGTTAGAGCATATTGATAGGTATCATATTATGTTAAGGAAGGAAAAAAAAGAAAAAGAAACTAAGTGATAATCCTTAGAGGAAAGGTCTCCATTTTTCAAATTATCTTATTAAAATCATAATGGGTGTTGAAATAATATTGATGTGATGCACACTAAGAAAAATGTACGTGACAATGTTCTTAAAACTTTGTTGGAGATTCTAGGATGTTAAAAAGATCGTCTTAATTAATGGTTTGATTTGAGTGAAATGGGGATTAGAAAAGATCTGCAATCTATCAAATAGATGACTCTTAAGTGCCACTAGCTTGGGCTTGCTTTGATATGACCTTGAAAGAGCAACAAAACTTATATTTAGTTTTGAAGAATGTGAAACTAGCTCAAGATTGCATAATGTGTTGACGTTAGTAAGAAAAAAACATCATGATGCAAAAGTCATGATACTCACATTGTTATATAACACTTACACTAATTTTCTATCAAGAAAATACTACCCAAAAAAGTGACAATTGTTTTGAGTAAGTTGGGTGCTTTTTTCAAATATGGGAACATTTTATTCTTCTAATTATTATATATCAACATGAAGAAAAATTCAGTGACAAAGTTCCTTAAGTCACTCCTTTTGCATATCATCTTGTTTTCTTTTCCATTGAGACTAGTTGAAAATTGTTTTTCTTATTTTTCCATTTACAGATAAAGTGCATCCAATATGGATAGAAAAGTTTATGGCTTCTGACTTTGTTCGTGAAAAGAATTGTATCATTGTGTTCTTAGTTTCTTAACTACATTAATTTTCTTAAATTGAGGTTACAATAAAGTGGTTGATGTTTCATTATTTAGATATGTCAACCTTTTTATACATATAGTTGTTTTAGAATATTTCTAATATACTTTTTTTTAGTAAGAAGGTGATGAGTAAGAGTGGATAAAGAGTTATTTTGTAAAGGATTTAAGACTGCCCGTGTATATTGGTTTTGTTTTATATTTTGGTTAATGCACCTATATTCCATATGAATTAGAGGAAGATAATCTGTGTGCACATTTTAGCTAATGATTTTTATTATTTTATTTTGGATATGTTAAATGAAAAGAGAAGGTTATGCACAATTGATAACTCTCCCCCGACCCTTACAAAGTGAGAAGCCTTGTACACTAGGGTTTGCCTTTTTCCCTAAAGGTTAACTTTCACAAGTCCGTATAGACTATATAATCGCAGATATAAATGTAATTTTTTGGCCATTTACATTTAGTAGTATATATTAATTTATGTATGGTGACTTTTAATATTATATATTTTTGTCTTAATGAAAATTAATGTATGTATGTGTTTTAACATTGACAGATCGTAGCTAATGAAAGGATAGAATGTTGCTTTTTATTCTTAGGTATTGTTACCTTAGTCAAAACTTGAAGTAATATTATTTATTTTGTTGTCTAATTAAGAAATTTTGTTGCCTTATACCTATAACAATGCCACTTCATTTAACAAAATAAATTTTGTTGCTTTAATGAAAAGACAACAATAATTATACTTCTAGCTATGCCTTTTTTTGTTACCTAATGCCTTTTTATTATAGTGATTTATGGTACTCTCAAAGAGTAAGTTGAGATTCATTAATGGTAGTATCCCTGCTTTTAAAAATTTTGATCCTCTGTATCTAGCTTGGGAGTGTTTCAACAAAATGGTATTATCTTTGCTTATTTATTCAATGCCTTCCATGTTTCTAATGTTGATGTTGGTACTTTTGCTAAGAGAGAGTATGGTTCTTTGAGTTTCAATGTAATGAAAATTCTATTGGAGAAAATAATTTTGGTAATAAAAAAATCAGAAGTGAAAACTTTTATGCAAACAACTTTGTGTATATTTTATGGAAAAGAGGGATATACAGTTGAACGGTGTTATAAAAAGCACGACTTTCCTCTAGTTATAAATCATAGAGAAGGTCTTATTCTAGGATAATTAATCAAGCTCAAGGAATAGATCTTGGAGAAATTAAATGTCTTAATAATTCTCAAGCTATTGGCGATAATATTGCTTCTTAATTTCCTTTTACTAGATAGCAATATGCAAAGTTGCTAAGCATGATTCAGTAGTCTCATATAGATAATGCTTTTGTTTAATCACCTTCTCCAAGAATGTAGTAAACTCAAATAGCTTAAGTGGACAATTTTTCCACGGTATCCTCACACTATTGATATGGTAAGTAGACATATTTCTCTTAATTCTTTTACCAAGAAAATTGTTGATTAGGATAATTAATACTAGAGCTACTAATTATATAGTATGCTCACTTGCATTCTTTGATTCATATAAGTATATTTAGAATGTCCATGTGAAATTACAAAATCAATCCAAAGTTCTAGTTCTATATATAGGAAATATAAATCTTTCTCCCTTGCTGATATTGTTGGATGTTTTGTTTATTCCTGCTTTCAACTTTAATCTTATCTTTGTAAGCAAATTGATTGGAGATTTAGCTTCTTGTTTGATTTTTCAATCTAATTTATGTTTCATCTAGGACCTTCAAAGTTAGAGGAAGATCATTTTTCTTGATTGTTCAAGATAGCATACTAACTCTTTATTTCTTATTTGGAGTCTTTCCTAATGATTATTTGTCTTTTAATCATTGTCTTTTTTACTTAAAGTGTTGATTCTCAATAGGAACCTAGAACATATGAAAGGGTCATTCAATATTCTTGATGGAGAGAAACAATGGCTGCAGAGAGTGAAGCCTTTGAGATAATCAAACATGGGAAAATACCAACCTTCCTTCGAGTAAACAACTCATTAGATGTTGTTGCACCTATATTATCTTCGTGCAAATTGACTAAAAATGATGGTTTTTCATTAGTAGACATTCCTTTAACAAACTTTTATAATTGAAAACAACTCGTCCTTATCTTAGTTTGGCTTTGCAGCAATTGGTTGAGGCTACTACTGATGTTCACTAGTTCAAACTCCATGATTGAGATAATGTTAAAGAGGTAAGAGAAGGATTAAGCTATGGGACCAAAAATAAATGCATGAAACTGAAATTATGGGCCTATTCCGTTAAAACGGGTCAATCACTGCTCAATTTTCCTTCCCCGATCCCAATCCCAATCCTTTAGCATTTTAGTTAGAAGTTTAAGGAATGCAACTCCTTTATGTCTTTTATTTCTTGGGAAAAATCTGAAGGTAATTTTGTTGTAGGTCATTATTTTCCTTACCCCATGTCTTTGAATTTATGTGATCGGAATCACGAGGAGCCTCGGTCTTCAATATGAATATCGTTCTACAGTTTCTACATAGATGTGTTCAATTCTATATGTCAGCGTTTCTCGTCCGTCTTTCGATGCGGCTAGATAAGTTGAAATCTTAAAAAACAAAATTGCAAAGTAGGGAAATTATTTCATTTCCAAAATAAAGCGATTTATGTTCTATGAATCAAGCTTTTCACATGGTTAGAATAAGTGGGGCCGTAAAGCTTCAACGCACATCTTATCCTCGTTCTCTCTAAATTCTATTAGCCTTTCCCATCTTACCAAAGAAAAAGAGTTTAACTTGATTCTTCAGGCTTATTAAACAGAGCGTCATTAGCTTGCTTTTGTTCCCTTTCCAGCATCCTAGTTCCAACACTCTTTCTTTCTTCTAGCCAGCTTATAATATCAGCAAACACGATGTCTATATTTTCTTGCGGTTCTCCATACAATAGACCGTGCCACATTTTAGGATACATCTTGATTGTCTTGTCCGAGCTTGAAGCCGCCGTATATAGTTGCTTGCTGACTGATTTATCTGTCACTTTGTCATCCTCACCGTGGAGGACTAAAAATGGCAAAGAGACCTGAAAGGGGTTTATTAGTAGACCAATCAGTACTCAAGCATAACGAAGTAGTACAGGATGGGAATTAACAAACCTCGTTAAGCCTCTGTTCGAGATCAATGCTCACTCTTAGAAGTTCATATCCTGTTTTCAGGCGAGGACGTCCTTTATAGCAGTACTTGTTTAGTCTAACCTGTGATTTAAGTAATAATCATAACTTATATAAAAAATTATCTTTGCAATGTCATTCTAGCTCCCAGGAGTAAAAGAAACTATTTTGACCTTTTTTCTAACTTCAGGTACTTTAAAGGCAATATCAATGATATCCTTAGTCGGAATTATTTTCCACGTTGGAATGACATCGCAGAGCTTTGAGAGTACACTGATTACCATCTGAGGCGGTCTCACATCATCCGCAATCTGCGTAGAAATGGCAAGATATTTATTCATATCATATAGTAACTCAGTACAATAGCAATGGAAGAACATAGATGATAAAGTTAATAAGAAAGTTCAGGTATTAAGCGATAATTCAAACCTCCTATGGTTCCGGGTAAATTCAGTTTTTTCTTCACTTGTCAAGCATACGTGAATAGTCAAAGATTCATTAGTGATAGTGAAAGAAAGAACAGAGCAGACAGGGAATCCAATTTTATAGGAAGGCAAATCGACTACAAATTTTTAAGTGAAGAGAGACGTAAGTTTCACTCGAGATATACAATTAGCAAGGGAAAGGTCTAAACAAACCTTGCACATGGGGGCAACCAGAATAGCACCATCCCAGAACTTTGGCTGCTTTCTGTGAACCAGAAGAGCCACTGCTCCTCCCAAGGACTCTCCAAGCAAATATCTCATCTTCCCGTTATTCTCTTTCCTCTCTGAAAAAATAAAAGAAAATTACATAATCGATACAAAAAGAGAAGCTTGATTCACGAATCAAAATTTTGAATAAAGGGTAGTGGTTGAAAGGAGAAGAATTATTACCACATATGTGAGTGAAATGTTTAGAGCAATCATCAATGACATGATCAAGGTTTTGAATGTAGCCTTGAGTACCGGCTGATTTTCCATGCCCTTCATAATCTATGCCATGAACTGCGTAGCCTGCTTTCGCAAGCGTCATCGCTGTGCCTGATGAATCAACATAAACATCCGCATTATAATTTACTAGACAAAGAAACGTTAAACAGCTTTCCAAGAAGCTTACTGTTCATTGTGATGCTACATTCCATGGCGTAACCGTGGCAGATAAAGATTAAACCGGTTGGCTCTTTGTGTATGGGAATCCATGCGCAAGTGAAAAGTTTCAGTCCTCTTTTGTTCACTATAAACTCCTGTGCGATCAGTTGGTTTCAATATAAATTCATATGAAGAAAGAATCCAACTTTCTCAAATCAAAGAGGTAGCTTTCCGGTGGTAAAGAACTAACCTCATCGTATCTCACGTCTTCAGTTATTCGTGCCTGTAGATATTATACCAGAAAACACACATTAATATAAGACATGAACGAAACAGAATTTATATATATATATAAAAAACCAGTACCATGAAGAAAGGTTTTCTAGGATGATCAAACTTCAGACACGGCTTTATATCAATTTATAAAAGTACAAAGAGAGGAAGTGGAACCAGAGAAGCCTGAGAAAGGATTGTTTCTATATAAATGTGGGTTTATGAATGCCCAACTTGGATTTATATAGAGAGGAGGGTTTAAAGCTTTATGCCAATAAGGTGCAATAGTAGGTTATTAACTGGATAATAACAATAGATCAGACTCGATTTCCCGCCCGTAGGTGTATAATAGAAACTTGTTAGTTCTTAGAAACTGCGAAAATTAAGCAACTGTAAATGAAATAACAGGAGAGAAAAAGTTTTAAATAGTAAGATAAAAACAGATATGTACAACTTTTTATACGCTGTTGTTTACCAATTACATATATAAACATAGACATATTAGTGTTTGCAAGTTTTCGACACCATCCATCTTAGAATACCGGAACAATTAGAAAGTCGATGCTCTTGGGTAACGTAAATCCTACCTGCTTCACTAAGATTAGTTTAACTTTTAAAAGAGAATGGACTGGCATCCCTGCTTTGTTTAAAATGTTGCAGGACAAGAGGTGTGTTTGTTAAAAAAAATAAATAAATTCATGAGTACAAGTGATTGACACTTGACAACCAGACCATTTTAGCTATGGATACATACTAAAGCGATCCTAAATGCACGTCAAAATTTCCACCTTTTTTACTTATACGCTGAGCTCATTCCATTTGGTTGTGTTTCCTAGTGCATGCTTACAATTAATTGGTTTTGGGTGTATGACTTACTGATCCCATAATCTTGGAGCGCAAGAGTTTCTTAACTGGAAATCTAAGCTATAATGCTTGAAACTGAAAGGATCTAATTTCAAGATACGATAATCTTCTTTTCAGGAAATGTAGGCTTATCTTATTGTGACTCGGATTGAGTATTTGACCTGTTTAAATTTGTCAAATACAATCAGATATGTGTATTTTACCTATTTGTCACGTAAAAACAGTAATACATGTTTACGTTTAGTTTCATTAACAACTCATCGGCCTATTACTCCTGGAACAAGCAGACAAACCACCCCATCAAGATTTGAGGTCATGCTTGATTTAAAGAGATAATTTGATAGGCACACGGAATCGATAGGTAAGGCCCTCCCCTCAGTCAATTTGGAATTTGTCGTGTTCCCAACTCCCAGGAGGATTTCGCACTTCAATCACGCTCATGATGGAAAGGAAATTCGAGTTCCGCCGCGTGCAAAGTAGGAAAGTAGTCCTCTTCATCTCTTTTTCTGCTTCTTGAAAAAGTTATCACTTCAACGCACGAGAAATTTTAATTTTAAACTGCCATATATCATTTTACGTGAACAGTTAGGTCTCGGTTTAAGAATTTAAATCTTATAAATTATGCAGTAAAATCGTACAGGTTCAATGAAAAACGACAAATATATAATTATCTAAAAATAAAATAACTCTTAATTTAGTGAGCTGATGTCACCACTCATCATGTTATAAATAAGTAAAATAGAGGATAGTCGGCACTTTTCGTTTTCGGTTGGCACATTCTTTAATTTCATTCAAGTCGATCCAAACTTTTGTGTTATGGTTTTTATAGCCAACACCATCCAATTGCATATCAAACAATATTTAAAATATAACAACTTATCAGGACATAAAGGACGCAACAACTGGCTGAAAAGAGATAATGGGTGACGAACGATGAGTGCCAAACCTAAATCCTTTTAAAGGAATTGGTTGAATATGGTAAATGTAACACGAAATTGCCTAAGTTCAATTACAAACTTATGTGAACGAAAAAAATGTGAGAAATCACATATTTTATTATATTTTTCTTTTGATGACTAAGCTATTGAATTAATTGAATAAGTTATTATATTGTTTTAACAAACTTCTCAATGTTTGAGTAAATCGTTAACTTCCAATCAACCTTTATGCAAGTCGTATAATCTTATGTTTCTAACTTCTTTTTCATCATTTTTAATGCGCAAACATCTTAACATGTTAGCGAATCTGTACATCCATTAACTTACTCATCATTTTTAATGCGCAAACATCTTAACATGTTAGCGAATCTGTACATCCATTAACTTACTTAAGGAGACAATAAGAAACATTACATCTATTTATAGTAATCTTATTGAACTTTTCTATTACATACCTAATAAATAATCAATCCATACCAATGTTTTAAAAACCGGACCATACATCGAACTAGTTGAAGGAAAAGTTTAAGGTTTAGAGGTTCAACCGGTAGTGAATCGCTATAAGATCGGTATATAATAAATAAGAAGTAAAACTTATAAGAATAAATAAAAATAAAATATTTTATTAAAATAAAAAAAACCAATTTCTATTATTATATAATGAACTAATAATAAATAAATATGAGTCCAATATAAAACTTAAAATAACAATAAAAATCAAAATTGTATTTCTGAAGGAGGTTGCGTTTTATCATCGTCAAAAGCTCCAAATTCTGCAACGCTACTACGCTTTCATCCAAAGTATTTGCATTAACTTCTTCTACTGCATTAAAATAAATTTCAAATTAGTAATTTATGAAATTATTCTCAATTGTAAACTTATAATATAGTATAATTTTAACTTAAATATGATCAAAATAAGATATAAACTAACCGTTAGTAGATGTTCTTGATTCATTCGTTGTGACAAATACATTTTCTTCATAAATCGTCTTTTCAAGTTCATTATAATCAATATCAAGCAATGGTTCTTTTTCTTCGATCCAAAAATCAGTATGTTCAATACAATCAATATCAACCGGATCATATGTTCTCTTCTTATTAAGCGCTCTGAACACATAATAGAGAAATTATAAAGCCAAAAATAAAAATAAAATTATTGCAATAAAAACAAAACTATAAAATACTTGTTCTTCATTCTCAGATTATAAGTAATGTAAACAAGGTCATTAAGTCTTTGATGTTGCAAACGATTTCGTTTCTTTGTATGAATATATTCAAAAACACTCCAATTACGTTCACAACCTGATGCAAAAGCTGTTTGATTGAGTAACCAAATAGCGAGTTTTCTCGATGTTGGAGTACTGTCGCCAAATAATCTCCACCACTCATCTGTATTTTAAATTAATAGTTATGATGAAATATATATTATTAATACGTAAATAATCAACTAAAAGTATAAAACATTAAAATTTACCTGGCTGCATTTTTTTCATATAAATTCTCTCTTTCCTGATGATCTAGCAAAACTCTCTAAACCTTCACTATACAATTTAATTTCATTTATCTCTTGTGATTGCTCTTCAATAGAGAAAATACCTTTGCATTTGTACGTGCTTCTCCACTATATAAGCAATAAGAATTGAGAAAATAAGCAGCTAAGTGGATCTTTTAGGTAAGATGCTTATCCCATCGTCAATCAATAATATCTATATAAGGCTTTTACAATTTCTCTTTCCCTTTAAAAAGATTTATAATTGTTTTGTGAGCTCTATACATACCATCATATACATAACTCAAAGATGGCTTCTCATCTGAGTCAACAATCCTCAACAGCTTTATAAGCGAAGCCATAATCTTCACAATGATCAAGCAAGCATCCCAAAATTTATTATCTAGAATAATAGCACAAACTTATTTTTCTTTTTCACTCTTTGATAATTTATGACTTGAAAACTATTTACTTGTTACCAAATTTTAAAGTAGTTGCTTATGTTAATAAACACTTTTCAAAGTAATAAATGTAGTTGCAAACCTGGTAGTAGCGGGACGCATGATCTCAACCCAATTTTCTTGCTTTCTTAACCAAGACAAAAATGTGACATGATTATACATAAAAATTGTGATCTTAGATGCGCGTGAAGCAAGACTAAAAATATGGTCTGTACCACCAATATCTTTTAAAATAAGATTTATACAATAAGCAATGCATGGAGACCACTAAATATGCCCATACTTTGATTGTAATAAGTACCCAGTTGATACATAATTAGCTGCATCATCTGTAACAAAATGTACAAAATTATTTGGTTCAACCCACTTGATAATTTTAGAGAATAATTCAACTAAAGCATTAGCACTTTTTACCATGTCAGAAGCATCAATATACTTGATAAAAGTTGTTCCAATATTACAATAAACCAAGAAATTAATCAAGGTTCTTTGTCTTTGATCAGTCCACCTATCTGCCATAATAGTGCATCCTGTTGATTCCCAATTAGATTTATATGTATTCACAATCAACTGACATTCCTTTTTTAAATCTTGAAGCAAAGGCACACGCAGCTCATAATAAGATGGCACCTTAAATCCTGGACCTACTGCTATTGTAGCATCAATCGCTTCTTGAAAATATGGTGAATTTAAAACATTTAAAGGAATACATGAATGATAGAACCATCTAGTCCATGCTTTTTCATATCGCGAAACAATATCCTTATCAACCATAAAACTTTTTAGACTAGGTTGAGAACCAGGAGTAGCTCATAGAGAAAAATAAGAATCTATGTCAATAGTAGCTTTTCTTTTTTCCTTTATCTAATACTTGTGGTGTTTCATCATCTCCAAAAGATGTATCATGAGCCTCTTTATCTTCCTTTTTCTTTTTCACTTATTTCTGCAAATATTTTCCAATCATATCACGTACATCAAGTGGTACTTTCTTGCAAGAAGCAATATTACCCTTAACACCCGCAACATGTCCTTTCATTCTAAAAGTTCCTCCCTTTTAAATATTCCACCACAAAACATACAGTTATATTAGATGTTTCCATCAGATGTTTGAGAAGAAGAAAAATAATTCCATGCTAGATCGGACTTACCACAAGTAGAAGATGATTCCATATTCTCCATTATGATTTAACCTAAAAAGTATAAAAAATAATTGGGTATAATATTGTCAGGGCAAAAATATACAACTTAAATAATTCTTATTATCAATTGTAATAAAGAAGACCAGGATGGATACACAAAAGACCAACAGATGTTACTAACTTATTAAACTTTGCTCCAACAATTGCTCCACTTCAAATAGCCTAACCGAAATATTGCTAGTTTTCAATTTTGGTGTTTTAGATTAACAAACTGAATAGCTGAAAGAATATATAACCCAACTATCAAAACCAGAAATTGATATGAAATAGAGTTTTAAATATTTCAGAAATTGATATGAAATAGAGTTCTAAATAATATAGAAAACTTAATCTAAGTATTTCTAATTGTTACAGAAAACTAATTGGCCCTGTTAACTGGTTTTAGCTGAGATCAAGATATTCAATATTTTCCCACTTGGAAATTTTGGTTATATTTCCTTTAAATTGATTGTTTGATAGATCAAGCACAACACAGCTTTCAGTTAATAAGGGAAGTCCATCCATGAGTGCATTTGAAGACATGTTAAGGAGACGTAGAGTTATTGACATGTGAAACCAAATTACAAAACTAATTTATGCTACTAAATGAGAATAAATTCAAAATAACTAGGATACCACGTAGAGAAAGAATAGCTAAAGCAAAACTTGAACCATTACCTGTAAGATTATTAGCACTTAAGTCGAGCTCGGTCAAAGGAAAAGAATCTCCTTTCAATAGGTCATTAGGAATAAACCCTGTGAACATGTTGTTACTCAATCTAAGGACCTCGAGCTCAAAAGAACAGAAACAAAATTGGGCTTTTGAATAAAATAGAGGAAGTATAGAACAACTGGAAACTCGAATCTACAGTAAGGTCCAACCTTTTAGAAACTAAAAGAAATGATGCAGGGAAGACTTATCTTTAACTAGAAAATCATATCACCCTCTAGCGCTCTATACTTAGAACTAAAATCACATTTAGAAGAAGGCATAGAATCAAGTAAACAATTAGAATGACAATGCCTCAAGCTTTGCTAATGTAACCATGTTATTTTCTATACCATAGGAATCAACTTAGTTTGCTATAAATTTCACAATGCGTTCCAATTCAAATGGAATATTTTTGTTGTTGAACCAAATAAATGGTAAAAATATTTTGTGCTCTGTGTATTATTTTACTATGTTGCTCTCCAAATCCACGAGTTGAGAACAGAGGAATCAAAGCCTAATTCCTCTTCCTTTTTGTCTCTAGTAAAGAATTTGTAACCTCTAAAGATGACCAATCCCTATCCAGTTAAAGCGACAATCACAAACTGTAAAACGAAAAGAAAGAACAAAAGAAAATAAGTATATACTATGATTATGCTTTTAACGAAACAAAACCTTTAATCAATCAAATATTTAATCTCTTGCGCTAGAGTTCAATTGAATCAAATATTTCCCTGCAGTTTTTCACAAACTCCTAACTGAGCATAAGTTCATTCCCTTGGTTTTCTGGTGGGCCTGCTCAATAATAATAGGAAAGAGGGGCTTTTAGTAAACAAATGAATTAATTGGATAGTCTTTACATTGTAATGCTACTTACCCAATATCTTTGGAAGGGAAGATATGGCAATAGGCCCATTGATATTGACACAGTAATTGCCCTAATCAAAAGTGCTATAGTGTTCCAAAAATTTATGCAGGACCTGGAGAACAAAGAGCATCACTTGCGTATTTCTTGATTCCACAAGGAGATACTATAATAAAGATTACTTACAGTAAAAGGACCAGGTAGTGATGAATGGAAAAGATTAATAATATTCATGACCATTATTTCTAATGCATATCTTGAAATGAAGCCATGATGCTCACCTAGGATTCTACTTTCATAAAAACACCATGCTTTAATCAAGATAATATTGTGCTTGAGAAGATGTTCTTTTCTAATAAGTTGGTCAACCTATAAAAGAATTGACGCTTAATTAAGGAAAAAAATTTCAAGAATGCATAGAGAAAAAGATTGTATTATTGTAAGATCAATGATTGCAGAAATTAAATAAGGGAGAGGAAGGGGAAGGAGAGAGAGAGGCAATGGGAGAGCTAGAGGTTTTTTTAATCACAAAATTCTATAACCATAAAAATTTGCATACAAAAAGAAAATAATGGAAACAAGTGATCGCTTAAATCAAAGAAAAACGACCAGTCACTGGCCAATATAGAAACAAAAAATAGAAGAAACAAAGAGAAGGAATTCAGGTTTTACATACATCAAATAGACTGCTAATTATAAAGCAGACCAGTTTTGCAATAAATAGAAACTACTTAGGAACTGAAGAAAGTGTTAATAAGACCCATTTATTCGAATTCTTAACCTTATCTACATCTTTGCTGGCTTTTCTTAAAATTCTTAACCTTGTAAATAAATAACTAAAAAGAGATTATCATTTCTTACTGTATCTCTAAATATATGGTTTCCATTGCATTGGTAAAAATTTAATCACCTCCATTTTCAATTTAAAATGAGATAGAATTTCCATTGATAGCAACAGTAATTCTTTCATACTATAAGTACAAAAAACTCCAAAGTACTTGCATACTTATGGGTCTTTAACAGAGATGTAAAGAATCGATAATTAGCACACATCTTCACATTTTCTGCTATAAAAATTTACGTTAGTGCTTTGACATGATTAAATCAGATCTTCTCATAATTTTTACAAAGAAAATTCTTACATTTGTGCCAGAAAGCATCCAACAAATTGTTATCACAGCATGCAGAAGCAAGTCTAAGGAGGCCATGTTAAATAGAAGTAAGAAAGTTCTAAACCTTTCATATCACCAGCTATTACCACACAGTAATAACTCTGTATTGGCACTGTCTAAAACACCCATAACTCCTAGCTTGCTTCTTCTCAACCTATGGTGGGTACTACAAATATTTTGACTACGTATCCATACATATTCTAGACATGAGAATAAGTGGTAGGATCATACCTGCTCTAGAAAGCATAAAGCACAGAGACCTACCATTTGATTAAAAGAGATGTCCACTGATATGTTCTTCACACAATATTTTACAAATTTGACCTACATTTGCAACTCCAAATTCAAAGAATACACATGAATATATGGAAAAATCTTTTTCATAAAGAGAAATTGCCAACACGGTAAATTTCGGTGGAAATTGAAATGACAAATGAAACTAATTAAGTATTAATCTACACGGTAAAACCAGCAATAGATCATAAATTCCACAGATCCCATCTATTTTCATAAAAAATTACTTATCGATATAGAAACTTCCAACTAGACGTTGTTTGATTCCAAAAAAACGGAGAAGGCAAGAAAGAGCATGAATATACTAAAGCAGCTAGCTCTTGAGAAATTCCAGATCCTTGGTAGAAGAGTATAGCAGATCTAAGGAGAGGGTGTTAGAATTAAAGTGAAACAAAGAGGGAAGAAGATAGATCTTACCTTTAATTAAGCCTTCGTGCACCTTCTAACTCTTTCTTCCCCATTGACTTCAGAAAACAAGCACCCTTCCTTTTGTTCAGGATATTGGCAAATTTGTGAAATCCTTAGTTTATTTAGATCAAGCGAGTTAAGAAGTCTGCAATGAAATGGAGGCAGTGAGAGATGGTGAAGAGAAGACAATGAAATGGGGAGGAGAGGGTTCGATGAAATGAAATCTGAAGTTTGAAAAGAAGAGCTCGATTTCTACATTTATAGAGGTAGTGAGAGATGGTGAAGAGAAGACCAGAAGATGGTGAAGAGAAGGAGGTGAAGAGGAGAGGAGAAGCCCGATCCTTCAATGAAATGAAACTTGGAAATAGCCTTAAGGTATATCTGGAGTTTTGTACAGTGATAGACCGATTGGACCGATTCGACAAAAAACTGGCCAGTTCGTTGATAAACCGGTCAGTTTTAATACATAGAGGTTATTAGGTAAAACCGAACCAGACGACTGATCGGTTCAAACTTGTTCAGTCAGACCGATCGGTCCAGTCCGGTTTTTAAAAACTTGATCCATATTGATAAAGACTTATTTTTTTATTGAACTTTAACTTATTTGTCTAGATCCCTTATTGAACTTTTTTATTATCTTTAATCTATACCAAATTTGATTTTTTTGCCTTAATTTTTGTAAAATGTGTAATTAATAATTGTCCATAATATATTTAAAAATTATAATATTCTCTCATTTGGACAAATATTAATTTCAATAGTTATAATAAAAGTAGAAAATAGAAAAAGTAGCTAAGAAAATCAATGCAATGATTGATCATTATAAAACATTTGATCTAAATATAATAAAGCCTATCATTTAGTTTCTTAAGGCTTTTAATATCGAAAAATGTCAAATGTATGTATCATATGATATACAGATCTAATACAATCATGTATATCTAATAACTTACTGACATGAATGATAAAATAGAGTGTGCAAACTACAATAATACTTGTATGATTCGAAATGCACCATTTATTTAGTTTTTCATAGTGTAATGGAGAAATTTATTTCTCTTACTGAATACTAAACTATATAGAAAACTTGTATGAAATTAAATACTAATATCTCCCTATATCTCATAAATCTATAGATTTATTAAAACTTCTACATGTGTCTTAAATACATAAGATTGTATATATGTTAAATAACAATTAGAATATTTAAGATTGACACAAATCTTAAGACTTTCACCTATATTAAAAAAGCAATATCATAATACATAAAATTTAAATAATTGTAACAAAGGGAAAATGCAATGATTGATATATGCCTAATTGTTGATACATTTAATCCATGACACTTACAGGCTGTATAGTTCAAGGAATGAAATAGATAAGAAATGAAATAGTTATTCTTAAGAATAGAAAAGATGAGGAATATAATAAAATGAGTATTACTTTTTTTGGTTCAAGGAATAGAATAAATAACGAATTTTTACGCCAGCGTTTGGTTTGAAAAAATAAACTCGGAATGACAAAGGAATAACTAACAAAAAGACTAAATATCCTTATTATTATTATTATTATTATTATTATGATGATGATGACGACGACGACGACGACAACGATTATTATTATTATTATTATTATTTTGTTAATTATATTTTTTATTATTAATATATTCATTATTATAATAAATTTTATTAAATTTATTAACTATTTTATTTTTATTTGTATTATTAATTTGCTTCATATTATTATTAAATTTATTATTCTTATTATTAATTATTATTATTATTATTATAAAATTTCTACCTATTATTATTATTATTATTATTATTATTATTCTTATTAATATTCTTATTTTTATTAATTGTATTTATTATTAGTATTATTAAATTTATTCTTCTTATTATTAATTTTAT
>JAOQMS010000180.1:19518641-19540186 GCA_027563885.1 Erythroxylum longipes | reverse complement strand
CTTTAGCACAATTATAAGTATTCATTTATGCACATGTATGTATATAAAATATGTACAATGCATGTTCATGACAATCCCAGGTATCTTTCCATTATTCTCATTATATAATCATAAATAAGTATCATTTATACTTATGGTTTATACCTTAATAAAACCATAAAAATCAAAATTCATAACTCATTTCTTCAATTCAGATTTTTCTTAAGACATACTTTCGGGTCAATTTTCCATGAACAATATAATAATAAAAATGAAGTAATTCAAGGGTACTTTCTTCTAAAACATTGTTCACCTATCTCATAAGTTTCTAATGACACAAAGATCATTCAATTTGGTTCATTATCTTATGAGTTATGCTCACAATACCACAAACTATGTATAATTGAACTTTTGGTTAGTTCATGATCATACCCTCAAATTGTACAACTCATATATTTCAACTAAGATATCTAAAAATTACAAAATTAATACCAATTGAAAGATAATAGAATTAACTACAACTTTTGTGAAGATACCTTTGTCTAATTCAGCCTATATCCATTCATTTTTTACAATAACATCAAGACATAATTTCTGTCTTGGGTAGTACTACAACCTCAATCAAGACTCAATTTCACACCAGATATTGAAAGTCTTAGAGACAGAATTAAATTTATACTTCTTCAAGAAAGTTATAGAATTATGTCTCTACTTTAATCTGAATTAAGAATCACCTCATTTAGACATCTACATCTCAAGATATCATCAAAATACCAACACATGTTAAATAAAAATCGCCCACTTAACAACCCTCGGGTGGCAATCGCGACTGCCATAAATCACCAGTGGTGTCACAATTGTGACTTCCGCATTCGCTTCGCGATCACAACCTGCTTCTGAACCACTACACTCCTTCTTCTTTCTTTTATTTTTATCCAAAATTCACTTCCATTTTAAACCTAGAAAATGAGGTTTTTAAGCAAAGTCTTCTTTTAAAGAATTGTTCATCTATGTCTTAAGTTTTTAACGAACTAAAGTTCATACAATTTGGCTCAGTAAACTGCAAGTTATACCAATTTACTACATACTGTTCAGAAATAGAGATATAATCTGAAACTCAACTTCAAGACAAATTTCAAAACTCTTAGAAATAGAATTCAAACTCGATTTCTCATGAAAATTGTATCCCTTCGTCTCTAGTTTAATATAAATAAACAATCATCCTATTTAGATATCCGTAGGTCAAGATATGTCTAAAATACAAATGCATGTTTTGTAGAAACACTACATCTAACACATTTCCAGCACACTTCATCATCAATTTCATCCTAATTCATCTCTTTTGCTTAGTCTATCATTTCTAACTTATATCATCATCATTTCCTCTTCATTTATACCCTAATTATAGTTCAACATCATCTATACACACCCAAACAAAAATATCCACAAATCCACTTTTCCATACTATATTCATGGTGAACATGAAAAATGTCTATTTTTCTCATGATTGTGAAATGTCAACAAATCACCATTTTTGTTTCATAATCCAACAACTCTAAAGGATTAACAAGATACTTACTTGAATAAACTCCAAAATCTTCAAAAACTCCAAGAAGCCCTAACTCTCATGCACCCACATACATCATCTTGAAGGTAGTTTAGGTTAGGTTTTTCTTGAGGCAAAAGAAATAGACAACAAAATGGGAGTAGTAAAAGATAGATGGAAGCAAGGTGTACCTTTGGTGAGAAAACCGTGAAGGAGATGAAGTTTAGAGAAGAAAGCCACGAAGAAGGAAGTAAGACAAGACAAAAAGAATAACTTGATCTTTCAAAGATAGGAGAAACGTGATTTGGTCATGTAAAAAGTAATTAAATAGTGAAACTTGAACTGGAGAAGTGACACTTGTCACTTATCTAACTTCTAAGGCTTTAACTAGTTTTTCTAAAGAAACTAGTCTAGTTAGCCTCAACATTACTCCAAATGTCTTAAAAATTTTCAATATCATTTTCTTAATAATTCTAAAGTCATCTATAAAAATCTTCAATATCACTAATTCTTATTTTTATTTCCATTTATCGATTGTCTTACCACTAGACATTTTTCCCAGTCCAAAAATTTCCCAAAATTTAAAAAATTTTCTACAATTCTCCAAAAATTCTAAATCACTAAATACACTCTCTAAATCAATTTTCAACATACAAAACCACAATTCTCAATACGATCACATTTCATAAATATAAAGCAATTATACTTGAAATATGCCAATGAATGCATGTACAATTATTTTCATGTGCAAAAATTCAATATTCAAGAGTATGAGCATATCATATAATGCATGAGCATGAAATGCATTTTCTAATTTCTTAATAAACTCTCATAATTACTGTTCTTGCCTCAACATGGTTAACGGGATGTTACACCTCAAATCTCGTGTACCGCTTTTAATGCCTTCTTTTTTCCTTTGGGTTTGAACTTGTTGGCAAATTTCTTGACTGTCAGTGCCATCTTATTGAAAAATTGCAATAGAAGCACAAAAAACACCAAAAACGTATGAGAGAGAGTAAAAACATTTCTTGCAAAAACCTACAAAAAGATGTTTTCTAGTTTAAAAAAACACTATATTTAAAGGTAAGGAATGTTTAAATGGAAGAAAAGAGTTAAATACTTGTGAAAAGTGAGTGAAAGTTAAGAGAAAAGAAGAGAGAGTGGGGGCTACTAATTAGAGAGAGAAAGATTAGAGGAGGGAGGAAGAAGAGTGATATAAACAGGTTAGGGTCATAAGTGGAGGGTTAAAAAGGGCATGATCGTGCATTCTTGGCAAAAACCCTCTATCATGATTATGCATTGAGCAACTTGTGCATGATCATGCATTGAGCAACCTGTGCATGGTCATGCATTGAGCAACCTATGCATGATCGTGTCAGAGGGTTGCTCCTCCAATAGTGCATGATTATGTAAACGCACTATCATGCAACCTCTTAGATATTTTTCCTAATTATTTGGTACACTTCAAATTATGAACATCCGTCATTCAAAATCACTCCAAAATAAACATGAAACATAAAAATAATAGTGCACTATTAAACATGAAATTACAAAAAAACCTAACTAAAGGATAATATGTTAACTTTAAGGTCACTAGCTTAACCATTTCAATGCAATTATTTCAACAAAAAGAAAGGAAAGGTAATTCTTCCCTTTTATATGAGTTTTCTCCTTTGAAATACGATTCGCATTGATGTCCATTCACTCTAAATGTTTCCTTTTTATCATTCTCCAATCCCAAAGTTCCATGTTTGAATACTTGGGTCTTTTTGAATGAACCACTCTAAAACTAATTGCCAGAAACAATTACAATCATGAGTTGAATAATAAAATTGCATATCCAACTTTAAACTCCTTTTTCTTGATATGACATGCCATTTTTTAACTTTCTCTTTATATAACTTGGCATTCTCACAAGCATTCAATCGTAACTCTTCTAACTCATTTAATTGTAAGAGTAACTTTTCACCAGTTGTCTTCCAATTAACATTTAAAGTCTTAGTCACCTAATATGCTTTATGCTCTAACTCTACAAGCAACTGATAAGCCCTTCCATAAACAAGTCAGAATTGTGTTGTATCATTGGATTCTTGAAGGCAGTTTGATATGCCTATAGAGCATCTCAAGCTTTAATACCCAATCTTTCCTCGAACTATTGGCCATCTTCTCCAATATTCTCTTAATCTTATGGTTAACAACCTCCACTTAGCGACTTATTTAAGGATTATAAGGCATGGATACTCGATGGTAGACTCTATAACTCTTAAGAAGATCTTCTAAATATTTATTATAGAAATAGGCTCCTCTATCACTTATTATTACTGTTGGCACTCCAATTCTACTAAATAACCTTTTTATGAACTTTTACACCACCTTAACATCCTTAGTTCAAGTAACCATTGCTTTAGCCCATCTTGATACATAATTTACTCCCATCAGTATATCAATTTTCCCCATGGAGGATAAGAATGGTCCCATAAAATCTAATTCTTAAACATCAAATAGGTCTACCTTCAAAATGTTAGAAAGTGGCTTCTCCTCTATGTTTGACATGTTTTCCACTCTTTGGCATCTATCATATTGTGTCACAAATTCACGAGCATCCTCAAATAATTTAGGCAAAGAGAATCTACATTTTAATTCTCAAGCTTCCATCTCCTTATAAAACCATCAATACTAAGTTTTATAATGAATTGGCTTATCTTAAAAATAGTGAGTGCACTGTTACAAGAACCTTTTTCATTGTCCGTGGGACAAATTGAGGGAAAGAATACCACCTGCAACATAATTTGATATATTAGCATACCATAAACCTAATAGGTGGTTTATCATCATCAAACATTTATTGAGGAATCGCTCATTGATATCGTTGCTCTATTGTAACTCCCTTCCTTTAAGATATGATAGGTGATCAGCCATAAATATTTTTACTTCCTTCTTATCTTTAATCTCAATTTCAATTTCCTAAAGAAGCAATACCAATCGAATATGTCTTAGTTCTACGTCCTTCTTAGCAAAAAATACCTCAATGTTATATGATCAGTATAGATGATCACTTTAGGTCCCAAAAGATAAGAACAAAACTTGTCACTTGCGAATACAACTACTAGCAACTCTTTCTTAGTAATGGTCTAATTAAGTTTGGCTATCGCTAATGTCTTGCCTGTATAATAAATAGCATGCATCCTTTTTTCCTTCTACTTCCCTAATACACATCCTATTGCTTAATCGCTAGCATGCACATAACCTCAAATGGAAATGACCAATCCAATGATATCAATATAAGCAATGAAATAAGTTCCTCCTTTAACTTATTTAAATCAAGTAAAAAATTATCGTCAAAATTAAATGGCCCATATTTAACTAATAGATTAGTCAAAGGTCTAGCAGTGAGATAGAAGTCGTTAATAAATCAATGATTAAATCTTTTGTGTCCCAAAAATGCACAAATGGATTGGACATTATTCAGTGATGGAAGCTTCTCAATGACCTCTATTTTAGCTCTATCCACTTCTATACCTTGGCATGATATTTTATGTCCCAAAACTACACACTCATGCACCATGAAGTGACATTTCTCTTAATTTAGAACCAAATATGACTCTTCACATCTTTGAATAATTCTATCCAAATTTATCAAGTAATGATCAAAAGATTCTCTAAGATTTAAAATTCATCCATAAAAATTTCCATAGTGTCCTCAATCATATCTACAAAAATAAACATTATACACCTTTGAAAAGTTGTTGGCATATTACAAAACCTAAATGGCATCCATCTATAGACAAATGTTCCATATGGACGTAAGAAAGTGGTCTTCTCTTAGTCTTGTGGATAAATGAAAATCTAATTGTATCCTGAGTATCTGTTAAGGAAATAATAGAATGCATCGCTAGCCACCCTTTTAATCATTTGATCCAAGAATAGTAGAGGAAAGCGATCCTTCTTAGTCACCGTATTGAGCTTTCGGTAATTAATACAAACTATCTTACCTATAATTTTATGGTTGAAGATCATCCCGGTGTTTTCACTATCCAACACTATTATGCTCCCTTTCTTAGGTACACATTATGTCAGACTAATCCATTCATTATCCATAATTGGGTAAATAACACTTGTATCCAACAACTTCACTACTTCATTCTTAAATACTTCCTTCATATGAGGATTTAGCCTTCTTTGTCTTTGCATCACCTCCTTGCTTCCTTCTTTAAGGTTAATCCCATGCATGACCATATTAGGACTTATGACTCTTATGTCCGAAATTTGCCATACCATAGCTCTAATCCTCTTCCTAATAGTTTATACCACTCTCTTTTCTTGTTTCCCATCTAACTAGTTTGAAATTATGATGGATAGAGTGTAACCCTCACTTGGAAATGTATGCCTAAGATGTGTAAGTAAGGGCTTCAATTCGAGAGTGGGTTGTTTCTCAATAGAGGGTGGCACAGGTGCTTCCTTTTTCATTAAGATCTCTTGCTTTAATTTATCATTTAACCCATCATTTCCTAGTTCTCCTTCATCTTCTACTTCTCCAACACTCACTTCTTTTGTATTGCACTCTTGCTCTTTTATGCACTCATCCACTATATCAATCTTCATACAAAAGCTGCTCTATTTTAGAGTATTCAATACTTTATTCATGTTAAATTCAACTTACTTATTTCCAATTCGAAGAATGAGTTTTCATTTATGGACATCTACCAATGCTCTTCCCATGTTCATAAATGACCTGTCAAGAACTAGTGGATAAAAGTTCTAACACGATAAATTCCACCAGAATAATAAATTTATCCACCTTTAATATCACCTCCTCCACCATACTGAATGGTTTCTTTATGGATTGATCTGCCAACTGCATGAGCATAGAAGTTAGCTTCACATCTTTTAGCCCCAATTTCTTTAAAATTGACAAAGGCATAAGATTAATACTTACACATAAGTGACATAAACATTTATCAAATTCTAAATTACCAACAACATAAAGTATAGTAAAACTCCTTGGGTCCTTTAATTTTGAAGGCATATGGCTAGAAATTACGGATTACAACTTTCAGTTAGAAAAAAAATTTGATTATCGTCCTAAGTTCACTTATTTGATAATATATCCTTGAGGAACTTCGTGTACTATGGCATGTTTTCCAATGCTTCCACAAAAGATAGGTTAACCTACAATTTCTTTAACTTCTCCACAAACTTTACAAATTGAACATCCTATTGATTACTCTATAGCCTCTATGGAACTGGAATATTTAGTGCATGCAGAGGAGGAGGAGCATATGGAGTTTCCTCTTTCTTCACTTCTTCCTTATTCTTTTTCTCTTGGTCTTCTACTTAGTAAGATTCAACTTTTTTATTAGATGGTTCTTCCATACTTTTCCCTCTCCTAAGTGTGATGGCTTTTAGTTACTCCCTTATTAGACTTCACATTACTTGGGAGATTTCCCACACTTTATGTAGAAAATACATTGACTAATTTGCCTACTTAAACCTCCAAATTATGAATGGAATATGAATGATTCTTTGAAATTTGATTGAATTTCTCTTCCATCTTCTTTTCGTTCTCCTTTTAGCTCGTGAACTTAGAATTTAGCGCATCGATTCGCTTGTCCATCTTCAATTCCAATGAATCAAACCTATCTTACTGAAATCCTAGAGGTCCTTAAGCTCTTATTGGATTCCTTATAACATTATTAAACTAAGAAAATTTTGGGAAGCTCTCCCACCCAGGATTATAAGTGTGGGAATAGGTGTTATTACCACTTTAACTTTATTATACTCCCATGAAGTTGAGTTACTCCATATTGTTATTTTACCCTAGGAAGCAATCAGTTGAGATATGACTTTCTTGTCCATATAATTCAATTTCATGTTAAATTTCCTTGATGTGCTAAAAGATGGTGAAGCTTGGAGGGAAAAGGTGGTTTGCACATAGATCATCTGAAATCCATAGTAAACACTCCCTACTGCTCTCAAAAGTTTAGTTTGTACTTACTCCTCTTTGATTGTCATATCTTCTAATAAATCATTGCAACTTCAACTGTTTTCCTCATTAACAAGCCGTTAGCTGCTATATCTATGGTGCCTTATATAGGCAGACTCACACCTTTATAAAACATTTGTAAAAGGAAATCTTTTGGTAAATTATAATGAGGACAACTCCTTTGCAATTCTTTGAATCTCGCTTATGCTTCATATAATGATTCCCTTTCAATTTGCTAGAAAATGGTAATCTCTTTTATAAGCCTAGTGGTTTTTGTTAAGGGGAAATATTTAGCCAAAAAGGCTTGCATTTGCTACTCCCATGTTGTGATATTCTCTAAGTTAAGAAAGTTTAAGCATACCTTGGCTTAAACTTTAAATGTAAAAGGAAAGAGCCTTATCTTAGCTTCATTTTCTAACAGTCCATTGTATTGGAATGTGTCACAAATCTCTAAGAGGTTGGCTAAATGAGCATTAGGATCCTTATTGGCTAGTTTATAAAACGAGACATTGGTGTACAACATATTCAATAGTGCTAGTTTAATTTCAAACATGTTGGTCTGTATTAGTGGTGTTGTTATTCCTTCTTGATTAGAGTTGAAACCTGACCTCATGAAGTCCATAAGTTCTTTAATGTTCTCGTAGATTTCTTTCCGATACCATTATTCTTTCTATTGCATCTTGGCATCTCATTTTTTGAATCTCCCTCTCGTAATGATTTCAAAAACTTACATGTCTTTTAATCTGCTCAAACTCCTTGTAGATATTATGTTCTTACACCTACATTCGCACAAGAAAAGTGTTAAAGTCCTTAAAGCAGTTTTTAAATTAAAACTTTTGTTGACTGCAAGTATACAAATCATATCTTATAGCATAAAAAATGTTTTCCCATTAGGATTGTAGTAGTTACCCAAAAATTCTTGTAAAATTTGTTTAAGATAAACAATAAGATGAATAATAACTAAAAAATGAATTAAGCAGCAATGAATTTGATTGATTGATCAACGATGAAAACTAAGAGTTACTTTTATCCTTATTTGTTTTCACTTTACCTTCTTAATTTAATCATATTTAACCCTAGAAATATGGTTATGATTACCCTTTCTTAAGATTAAATCAAGTAATCCCAACTAAAATAAATATAAATTAAATTATGATCTCTCGATCTATCAAAACTCTTTACAATTGTGCAAATAGATTTGAAGCAATCCTATAGATAACTAATAAACAATTAAGATTGATCTTGAATTGCCTATTAATTTGATGTTCATAGGTCTATTAAGGAACTAGATACTGTTGTGCAGCACAACACAAGTGATCCATTCTAATTTCTCGATTCGCACTAAATAAAAATCAATAAAAATCACAAGCATATTTCATTAAATCAAGAATGTAAAGTTCAACAAGTAAATCAAGAATAATTCCTAAAAAGGAATTTAGCAATCCATAAATGTAACTATATATTGAAATTTAATCATCATTAACATCCATCAATAATAAGGAAATAACAAAAGAGTAGAGAATTGACTCTTAAAGTATTCTCTTCTTTGCCTTGAGCTGGAAAATTTGTAGCCTTGTTCTTAAGAATTTTGTTATTTTGGTCTCTTCTTGTTATGTTTTTGCAATAGTCAACTTATGTTTATCTCTTCTTTATATACTCTTGAGTCTTCCAAGGTTTTTTCTAGCTTTTTGCGTGTTTATATTCCAAAAATAGCCCTGGAACATCAAAAGTATAAAAAACTCCTGACCTGGAAAAACATTTTGCATGATAATGTATGGCCATACATAATCATTCATAACACTACTCTAACCCTCTAGTGTGATTGTGTATATGTTGCTTCCTCATACACGATCATACATGGCCATGCACAATCGTGCTAGACATATTTCTCCAACTTTTTCTTCATCTTTTCTTCACTCATCACCAAACACATCAAACAATCCTTGAAATATAAAATTAAGATCAAACTCTTGCTTCCAACAACAAACAATCAAATAAAATTAATTGTGGTTTTTCGATGTGTGTAAGTTTTAATTAATTAACCTCGATAATCTACAAGTGGACGAGTCGTTCACATAGTACTTAAGGTGTCAATCCCATAAGGAGGGATAATCTAATCCTAAAAGCGAAGGCCAAAACAAATCGTAGAAATTCAAATGTAAATTAAAACAAGAATGCAACTCAATTAAGCAAATCAATTCAAGAATCAATCACGAAAATATTAACAAATTAACAATTGCAACGTACACTCAAGAATCAACCTAAGGAACTACCAATTAAGAGAAAGGGGAATTTTACCTATCTTTAATGCTAACCTAATCGATTATGAATTACTGGATTATTGGTTCTAGACGGTCATAGGGTTGATTACTCTCTCTCAAGTTATAACTATTAACCCTAATTAGATCTGAAGTTGTCCAAAAACTATTGGGAACCTATGCAAATTTACCGATTTGATTTAATTCTCATTCTATTAAACCACCTAACTCTTGTTAGCCCAATTTAATTATTTTGCATTCGATTCACCCTCTTAGTTTATCACCGAATTATGCAATTGTAGAAATTAAATCACAATAGATCCGGTAAAAACATAAACAATTAAATTTTATTAAATAAAAGATAAAACCCTCGAAGGTGAGTCCAAAACATCTCAACATTCAAAAATCCTATCATCATACTGTTATTCCCAATTCTATACAATAATAAAATGGAAAATAAACAAGAAATACAATCTGAATAGAGACAGGTGGCAGCGACTTCAGAAAACTCCTGATCTGGGAAGTACATCGTGTCGTCGTCTTCCCTGCTTCTCTCTTCCTTCTTCTCTTTCTCTATCTCTCGGCAATTCTCTCTAGGGTTTCTTTGAAAGTGGCTAATGTAAAAAGCTCCTTCCTCCTCTTAGTCTTATTCTTTAAATAGCTTTTGTGTTCTAAGTGGCCCTAGGGTTTTTCTGGGGTCAAAAAGGTTCAAAAAATTTCTTGAAACTTGACATTTTTAAGTGTTTGTACATCTGCTCAATGCAGGCCATGATCGTGGGCCACATCTTGGGCTTCTGTCATAATCATAGCATATAGGCCACGATCGTGGGCTAACTCCAATGCTTCTGTCACAATCTTGGCCTGTTTTACCATGATCGTTGGTCGTTGTTTCAGCCCGAATGTCTCTGAAACTTCTCCATTCTTCGATGTTAACCCTGAAACACTAACAAAAACATGAAGGTACCTCAAAAATATAATAATTAAGCTCAAAGGCTTGTACTAACCCATAAATCACTTAAAACACAAATAATTAACTAACTAACATAATTCTAACCTAAACACATACTAAACAATTGAATTAACCATTAATACATGTCAAACTAAGCCCTAAAATATGATGCAATTCACACTTATCAAAAACATATAAAAACACTAATAAGAACATAAATCTAAGTGCTAAACATATGATTATGATTTAAGTAAACACTACAAAGACACTCTAACACCTAGAGAAACACCTATCAATTATTATGAAATAAAAGTAAGACAAGAAGGATAAAGAAAAAGTGTAAGAAAGAGTTCAAGAGATGAAGAAGAAGGCTGTGAAAGAGTACAAATCACCACTTCCAGACCTTAGTAGATAAGAGAAAGACCAAAAGGAAAACTAATTTTCAGGATTGAAAGAGTGATGTAGAGTTAGCCCTAGTTTTGGTAGATTTGGAAATTAAATAAAAGATAATGAATAAATAAAAATGTCCTTTCCCGAAGTGTAAAAAAAATCAAATATACTAAGCATCATAGTTATGAAGAAATCCTTTTTACCATCCTTTAAGGGAATTTTACTGACTAAAAATAATGCCAAGAGATTAATGGTGACTTTAAAGAAAAAGTTAATAAAATTTTTAAAGGTTGAGACATGTTAACTTATGCATAGGTTGACTTTGATTAAAGTACGCAATAGTAGCTAAAGTGTACATTACAAAGATGTAGGACATAGTAAATCAGCTAATTAGACTACAGGTGCAATTTTTACATTTCTTCTTAATCCATCAAATATTGAATTTCTTGTTATTCAAATTTAGCTCCTTAGAGATAGCTTATAGTGACATGAAGGGACAGGGAATAATGAATGAATCAATCAATTTATATCCAAGAAAAGGAAAAGATTAAAAGGTGATATTATGAATTGGTATTTAAATCATTTAAATGTAAAAGACATTATAGAAATCTAAAAAAGAATTCAAACAAGAATAAAGGTTTTAAGAAGGATAGAGAAAAGGAAAATAGGTAATCCAGAGGGGGTAAAAAAATAACATTGAATATTGGTATTATGATAAGATGATGCACTTAAAGAATAACAAGCTTTCTTGAAAAAGGAAAACAAATTAGGTAACTTTGATGTTATTAGCTTTTTTGAGTCATATTTAACAGATGTAGTTGATATGTGCTTAATTGATTGTATATTTATTCAATAAAACTTAGTTATTAATGATACGAAAATGCTTAAGATACTCGCTTTAGTTCATATATGGTTTTACGCACAATTTGGAAGTGAAGGAGATAAAGTGAGTCGAAAGCACTATATTTAGCTCATTTTTTGAAGATTTACACTCACTTGTCTTCATGGAGCAAAAAGAAGAAGATTAAAAGTAAGAAGAAGATAAGAATATGAAGAGTGAAGAACAAGGCATAAGAACACTCTTGACCCTCATGCCTATGCACACTATGGTGTCTCACGCACTCATAGGTGTGAGAAGAGGGACAACTATCCCACATCTTTAATATAAATGGATAAAACATGTGACAGTTGAGGGTTATAAATGTTTTGAAGTTTTTGGCTAGGAAAAGGGTGTAGTTTTTGGGAGAATGAAGAGGGAAATGGAAGCTCTCAACCATGAGAGACCTTGAGAGCTAGACATCCCGACTCTGGTTCAGAGGTGACAACGACACTAACGAACCCAGTTAAGCATTCCATTCATTATTTTTGTTGTTCTTTCTCTCTTTAGGAATCATTTAGGTTATCCTTTGCATTTGGATTCGGGTTTTGTGTATGAATGATCATATTTCTCTTTATCCTTTGATTGTTTATGTATAGACCACTTGCTAGAATTTCAATATAATTCGTAATTGTTATATTTAAGATTCATTCATAGTGACTAATGGTTCGTAATCATTAAGGATAACTAAAACTAGGTTAAATAACCCAAGCGTATGTGGTTGTTGCCTTAATTAATAGGTTTTCCTAATTCATAATATGACTACCTAATTAAATCTAGATATTATATCCTAGGTTATTCAGTAGTTAGGTTTAATTAACAAGTGTCTCTTAATTAAACAAAACTTAAGGGGAAACTCAGGTTAATAAATCTTATCATTCACCCACAATTAATACTTGCTAGGCAAGGTTTGAGAATAAAAAATCAATGAAGTTTGTTCAATTGTGTATAGGTCGAGATTAAACCAAAGAACTGGTCCGTAATGAATTCGTCATTTTCATCATTTTTGCATGTTTTCTTTAATTTGTTTTTGTTTGTTTTGTTTTGTTTTATTTTCTTACTTGAAAATCAACCAAAACCCTCATAACCTAAACACCAGTTATTTTCATTTCAAAAGCTAATCGAACACTTTATGTGGGATCGACCTAGACTCACAACTGCTAGAATTATAGGTCTAGTTTATTTTTAATGGTGTTACGGTGCACTACATCAATTTTGGCATCGTTGCTAGGGAGTGTAGTACTTTAGTTTCTGTTCTTAATTTTAATTAGTGTTTTGTATATATTTATTTCCAATTAGTTTCTTTTGCATTTATTTCTTTATCTTTTCACTTTTGTTTGTGTATTTAAAAAAATTATGGACGAAAGTAATTTTTTCTATAACTCATATTCTCAATCCTATAACTATGTTTAGAGTGATCATACAAACATTAGTTATGGTTAGGATAACGAGCAAAATTACTTCCTTGATAGTTTGCAGGATGCACAAAAATTCCTGTATAGACTAAAAGTTTCTTTTACGACTCAAGTACACCTCTAGAAGAATTATTTAATGTTTGGTTGCTAATAGTTTGCAAATTCAACAGGCTATGCAATAGCTTCAATAAGGTGCACAATAGTTTCAATAGAGTGTACATCAATTCCAGCAAGATACGAAATCTAGACTCTAGAACTTGGCAAGCCAAATGGGTTAGATGATGAAAACTCTTGAAGACTTAGCATCACAAAGAAAAGAGGAGTAGTCATATCAAGCTAAGGTGTACCTAGAGGACATTAGTGGAGAAACCTTACAGAGTGAAAAGGAGCTTAAGAATCTTGAGAATACTACTTAAGGAATTGCTTGTGTGGAAAAAGTGGAGAAGGAGCTTGAAGTAGAAAAGGATACATCTTTTAGCTAGAAGGCAAATATTGAGTTCCAAATTATTGTTAAGATTAACTCTTTACCTTTACCTAACAGGTTAGAAATTGAATGAAAAAGAAAAAGGTGAAGAGACCTTCGAGATCTTTCATAAGTGCACAGACTTAGTAAAGATTGAGATTTTAAAGATAGGGAAGACGTTGGAGGTGGATGATTATCAACTTAGGCCCTATCCTGAAGAACCTCAAATGGAGGATGCTCATATGACATCTGAAGATCATGATTTTATCACTTAAGGAGAAAACAAAGAGTCGATCTAGCGACACTAAATAAAAGCAATTCTTGGGAGGCAACCCAAGTGATGTTCATTTCTTTTCTTTACATTTTGCATTTCTTTCATACATACATGTTTGTTTTTAAGTTTGTTTGTCTTTACGTGTTTTTAAATTTTCAACGAAATGAGAGAGAGAATAAACCAAACAAACACAAACATTTTCTCATTTCTATATTACATCTAGGATTATATAGTCATAATTATAGTGTGAATTGACTAAAAGAATCCATGGCAACTTTAACTTGTACTTCTACTCTTGTGATTGGTCAATGTGCATTATCTTTAAAAGGGTAGTGACTAGTGGTAGACACAAGCCAATGAGATTTTGAGCTTTATTAGACTGACACATTCATATCAGTTTCATTGTCTTTTGCTTATGTGTGACATTCATGACATGTACATCCTAACTTTAGTTTTATTTTCTATTCAAGACCACAGTTTTATCACACGCATTAACATGAAAATGATTAGGCATTATTTGTTTTACAATCTACAGTAGCCAAATAGCCTACCCATTGATATGAACTTTCCTTTATTAAGCCTCCTTAAGCTTTATTAGCCTTTCTTCTTGTACTAACCACATTACATGCTTTTAAACTTAACTAAATGTCCTACCCAAACCATAAAGCTAGTGGATCATTTGTTGATTGTTGATTTTGTGGATGTACAAAGTTCTAGGTGTGGGGTATGTATATGAGTGGGATGGTTTTAATTGTTGGGATTCTATTTTATGGCTTATCAATGAATTTCCCATATTAATGTAGCTTCTTTAAATGTTTATATGAAAAAAAAGCAAAAAAAAAAGAAAGAAAAGAAAAAATAAAATTATCATGGAGCAAATGCAATTTTTTGTAAAGTTATTTATAATTAATGTCTCATCCTAAAGTTATATGGAATGTGTGACTTGAGTATAATCATATGAGGTAGATTTTTCTTTTAAAGATCACCCCTTAAGGTTAAAAAGTCTTATTTATGATCAATTTTTATGGGTAATATATGCTTGATGTGGTTTGTGGTGTGAGAGCTTAAATTTAAGCTAGGAAACATGATTTTCCATTCATCATAGTTGATGTACACAATTGTGATTAAATGTTAGTTTTTGCACTTGATGATTATATTGAGTGTTTTTCTTATTTCACTAGCTTTGATGGCTTTTATGCTACTTTACCTAAACACATCTCACCTTACCCTTACCCACTTTACAACCCTAAAACATCCTTTGATTCATGATTATATATGTGATTAGTAGTGGAGAAATGAAATGATTTGCAAAGTTATGGAATGTCATGATCATGAATGGTATTTTAGTGTACCCATGAATCTATCTTATTTAAGCACATTTTTTCCAATTCTATCATTAGATTGCTCAGTTTCTGAAGGTGATGCTTCTTGATTGATCATGAGTAAAAGCGTAAAATTTTAATTTCTTGCTATGGTTTTTGAAAGTTATTCATCTTTGCTCATAACTATATAATCTTGGGAAATATGGGAATTGAGTAAATGTTTTTAGGTCTATGATCTTAATTTTGATGTTTTGCCTAAGGATGGTCAAAATCTAAGTGTGGGGGAACTTAATATGTGCTTAAGTTATTGTATATTTATTCAGTAACACTTAGTGATTAATGATACGATAATGCTTAAGATACTTACTTTAGTTCATATATGATTTTAAGTACAATTCAGAAGTGAAGGAGTTAAAGTGAGTCAAAAGCACTATATTTAGGCCATTTTTTGAAGATTCACACTCATTTGTCTTCATAGAGTGAAAAGAAGAAGATTAAAAGCAAGAATAAGACAAAAAAATGAAGAATATAAAGAATGAAGGGTGAAGAACAAGGCATAGGAACACTCTCGGCCACACTATAGTGTGCATGGGCATGGGACATCTTCTCATACCTATGCAAGATGTCTCATAAGAGTGAAAAGAGGGACAACTGTCCCATTTAACCCTACATCTTTAATATAAATGGATGAAACATGTGATAGTTGAGGCTTATGAATGTTTTGGTGTTTTAGACTAGGAAAAGAGTGTAGCTTTCGAGAGAATGAAGAGGGCAATGAAAGCTCTCAACTATGAAAGACCCATAAAGGGCTAGACATCCTAACACTAGTTCACAGGTGAAATTGATTTCGACAAACCCGATTAAGCATTCATTCCATTATTTTTGTTGTTCTTTCTCTCTTTAGGAATTGTTTAGGTTATCCTTTGCCTATGGATTTGGGTTTTATGTATAAATAATCATATTTCTAATTATCGTTCAATTGTTTGTGTATACAACCATTGCTAGAATTCCATTATAATTCATAATTTTTATATTTTAGATTCATTTGTAAGGATTAATGGTTCATAATCATTAAGGATAACTTAACCTAGGTTAAATGATATGAGCATACATGGTTGTTGCCTTGATTAATCAATTTTCCTAATTCATATTGCAGTTGCCCAATTAAATCTAGAGATCGTATCCTAGGTTATTCAGTAGTTAGGTTTAATTAACAAGCATCTTTTAATTAAACCTAAGGGAAAACTCAGGTTAATAGAGCTTATCATTAATCCACGATTAATAGTTGCTAGGAGAGGTTTGAGAACAACAAATCGCTGAAGTATGTTTAACTAAGTGTAAGCTGAGATTAAACTAAAGAACCGGGTCCTTAACGAATTCATCACTTTCATCATTTTTACATGTTTTCTTTAATTTGTTTTTGTTAGTCTTATTTTGTTTTATTTTCTTATTTGAAAATAAACCAAAACCCCCATAACCTAAACACTAGTTATTTTCATTTCAAAAGCTAACTGAACATTCTTTGTCTAATCGACCTAGACTCACCACTACTACAGTTGTAGGTCTAGTTTATTTTGAGTAGTGTTACGATGTGCTACATCAACAGTATCAAATAATTGGTGGTTGAATAGTTTCTTCTATTTATATGGTAGTATACTAAGGTAATATGGAATATAATGAGGCCAAATGAATGTGTTTATGGGCAATAAAACTAGAGCATAAGTAGAGTATATCAAATATGTGGAACTGCAGTTCAGATTAGTTAGTAGTATATTGTTAAATAAAGTAACATCTATGCCATCTATGAGATGTGATAAGTAGTGTTTTAGTCATATTTTTAGTCTCATATTTAATTCATTTTGTTTGTTTATTTAAGTTTTTTTAATTGATTTTGGTACCCAAGTTGTTCATTCTGTTTATAGGTCCAACTTGCTCATATAGAGTAAAAGTGAATGAAATCAAACAAGTTTAGAGTAATTTAGAGCTATTTTGATTATGGAGTGCATAATAGTGTATATAATTATGTTGGAGAGTTTAGAGGTGAGTTGAGTGTTTCCAGTGGAACATGCCCGTTTTGGCTAGTAACATACCCATATTTAATAGCGAGAAGACCATATTGATAGTAAACACTCGTGTTTGTATGCGTGTTAGCTCCAAATAGCATTATGCATTAATTTAAAGAACATAATCACCAACATGCCCATATTGATGCCCGTATATCTTGCTAGATTCAATTTTGAATTTAAAAAGAAAATATTAATTGAAAAAAGAGAGGGAGCCAAGGAAAATGGCAAGAGAAACCCTAGGATAGCATAAGACAAGAGAAATAACCAAGGAAACCTTATTGAAGTAGATTTTCATCAATCTAAAGTAAAGTTTTTAAAGATTTTAGAGATTTCAATCATATTATACTTAAATTTTAACTTTTCCTTTAGTTTTGGTGTTTTTTGAATATTATGATAAGGTAAACCTATTTATGATACTTAGATTAAATGAATCCAAGGATGGATCTTGTAGGGACTTTATTTTATTTTAATTTATTCTTTGATTTTGTTGAGATTTAATTGTGTTCTTGTTTATTCTTGAATTTATGTTGCCAATAAATTGACTTATATATGATTTTATGCAATTTATATTAAGAAATCCAATATATGAATAGATTTAGAATAATTGAAAGGAGTTACATGCAAGCCTAGAGATAGGTCAACATAAATATTTCATATTAGAGTCAAATATAATAGTGAAATTTTCAAATGGAGTAATAAATTCTAAGGATTTTAATTAGAAAAAAATTTCAACAAATCAACTTAAGGTTAGGTGTTAATGGCCTTGAGAAAGATATTAACATAATTAAGGAATGTATACAGTACAATGAACTCAAAAATAAATTAATTAGAGAAATCATGATTGCATAAGAAGTCTTATGCAGGGATTCGAACTCTAGGTACCATTTCTTTTTTCAATTGATTCTTCACTTTTTTTTCTATTCTACATTCTTGAATACATTGACTTATTCTTAGTTTATTTTCTTTTATTTTAAGTCTGAATTATCATCATGACCTTAATTATAGGTTAGATATTAGGAAAAGAGTTATTACCTATATTTATAGTCTCTATAGGATTGACATTTGGTATCCTAGGCCCTATATTATAAAAGATAGGTGCACTTGCCTTGGACAGTCCATAGATTAAAGAAATTGTGTTATATACATCACGTTCGAGAGTCCACTAAGTTTTTATGTTATTATCAAGGACTAGGATATTAGGAAAACTTGATTGTCATTAATTTAACCATTTATTTCCTTTGCATTCATTTTATTTCTTTTGATATTTTTATTTTGATCATTAATATTTCTTTTTCTTATTGATTTTTTAAGAGTTTAATTTATTTATGACCAAAATCAATACATTAGAATTAATTAAAAGAGATCCTCAAATCAAAAGGAAAGGTTTGCAAAACCTTAGATCTAGGCTTAGAGAAAGGGAAGAAGCGTGGGAGCAAGATTTTGAGAACATGCATCCAAAAGATATGATGGAATAATAAAGAACCATGTTGTTTATACAAGGCCATTACTAATTGGAATTAAGTCCATTATTATTAAAGTTTGTTATAACCAATAATTTCGACATCAAACTAAATGTTATATAGATGGTACAACAGTTTATTGAATTTGATAAACTGTAAGATGAGGAACTAAATCCACAAATCTATAATTTCTTGGAGATTTATGATACTTTTATGATAAATGAGGCTAGTAATGATGTAATAGAAGGAGGTTGTTCCCTTTATCATTAAGGAATCAAGCTAAGAAATAGCTAAACTCTTCTCCAAGAGGGTCGATCACGATTTAGGATCAAAGGATAAAAATGTAATGAAGAACTTTTCACCAACCAAATGGTGAAAATAAGGAATGACTCCTCTTCCTATGCCCAAATTGAATAAGAGACTTTATATGATAAATAGGAGAGGTTCAAGGATTTACTGAGAAGTTGCTCACATCATGATGTTCCTGTTTAGTTATAAGTTTAGACATTCTATAATGTTCCAAATCCTTTAACTAGGTTAATAATATATTTCACAGTTTAGGAGCTTTAAATAGCAAGACATCTGAAGTGGCTTACGATTTGATCAAAGAGTTGGCTACAAATAGCTATCAATAAAACTTAATAAGAGTTAAACCTAATAATAAAACTAAAGTTTATGATGTAGATTGAGTTACATCTCTGGTAGTTTAGGATGAAGCTCTTAGTGAGAAAATAGATAGATTGTTGGTTATACAAAAAATATTTCAAATAATGTTGTTTGATTTATATGGAGGAAGGCATATAAGCCTAGATTGTCAAGTCGCTAAAGCTGCAACAAAACTAGCTGAATATGTTAACTACATGGGTAATTCACCTCGACCATAAAGTAACCCATACAAGAACACTTACAACCTAAGGTGGAGGAATCATCCAAATTTTTCTTAAAGGAATCAAGGAAAATAATGATAGAACCCTCCACTTAAATTTCTACAAAAGCAGGCTCAACAAGAGAAAAAGCCTAGCTTTGAAGATATCATGACTAAATTTGTTCAAGATCTAAAATTCAGTTTCAAGCTACTGAAGCATCACTAAGGAAATAAGAGGCTTATGCCCATAACTTGGAGAATCAAATAGGATAGCTCTCCGAGGTGATTTATGAGAGACCACAAGGAAGCATGCCTAGAAATATTGAGCAAACACGTAAAGGCAGTCACTCTTAGAAGTGATAAGAAGCTGAGTGTGGAAAAGAAACAAGTGGAGAAGGAGAAGATTAAGATAATGAAAAAGGATATGTAAGGATATAAGGAAGATGAACTGTTAGACCCCGTTTCCGGAGTCTAACTCCTACTAGCTCTGATACCAAAACATGTTGGACCCCGTCTCCGGAGTCTAACTCGTGCTTGCTCTGATACCAAAAGTGTTAGACCCCGTTTCCAAAGTCCAACTTGCATGCAGCATAACCTAATACGTGATGCTTATCTCCCAAAGAGAACACCTTAACCATTATCGTATTATCTTCTCTTCTCCGATACTACCACTGTCGCATACTTATTATGCGTATTCATCACTCACACTTGCCTTCAACAACTCTCCTTCTTAATTCAGCTCCACTCTTTGACTATCCATTTATTTATTTCAACCTGAAGAATATCAAAAAACAGCATTGGCGAGTCCCCACTTTACATATACGTGCTTCAGGGTTACTGTCATAACTTTTACTATAGACATCCAAATCAAGGTTTCTTTGGCTAGTTCGAAAGAGGATTTCAAGAACTATAACTTTAATGAAGACTGTGAAGGTCAATTATATATTCTGGCAAGTCAAAAATAGGACAGAAGATAACCATGAACAGTGACCCAGACGATAGCGCGAATAATAACACAGACAAAGTCTGTGAACAGTAACACAGACAAAGTTTATGACACAGAAGATGTTTTCCAATATCCATAACTTTCTCTAGAGGAATCAGATCCAGGTGTTCTTTATATGGTTCGAAATAGAATTTCAAAATCTACAACTTCCATGAAGACATCCAAGTCCGACTCTATGGTCTGAGGGGTCAACAATGGGACAGAAGATGGGTATAGGTGAACATAGTCTGTGAACAGTAACACAGATGAAGTCTGTGACACAGATGATGTTTTTCGATTGTCATATCTTTCTCTAGATGGATCATATCGAAGTGTTCTTTATATGGATCAAAAGAGAATTCCAAAATCTACAACTTTTATGAAGACATCTAAGTCCAATTCTATCGTCTGAGGGGTCAACAATGGGACAGAAGATAGTTATAGGTGAACATAGAAGAAACAACACACAGAAGGAGTTATGAATAGTAACATAGACAAATCCTTTCGTCTGTGAACAGTACCACAGACGAAGTCTGTAAATAGTAACACAAACAAATCCTTTATACAACATAACCTCTTAAACCCTTCGTCTGTGAACAGTAACACAGACTAAGTCTGTGAACAATAACACAGACGAATCCTTCAACCAACATAATCTTCTTAACTCCTCCTTCTTATCCTTTTCTTAACTCCTTCTTATAATCCTTGGCCTA
>JAOQMS010000180.1:19506964-19518541 GCA_027563885.1 Erythroxylum longipes | reverse complement strand
AAAGGCTTTATTGCTACAACTGTAATACAGAGAGTGCTTAATACAAAGAGTGCTTAATCTATTAATTTCTTAATACGTTTAATATACATCTGCCTTAGTTCTATATCAATTTCCTTGAGTCCCTTTCCATATTCAATCATTTTTGCATAATGATTTGCTAACTCATAATCTTTTTTCTGATATGCTTGCTTATTCAAAGCAATATATTTGCTGATACGATCATCTAACATTTCTTCACGATCATACAATTCTTTGATTGATCTTTTTAAAGCTCTGCATTTGTCAAAATAATTCATAGTGTTTGGGCAGAAACAAAGAAAAGAATTAGTCAATTAATAATTTTATTTTTTCAAAAAGTTCCTTTCGATGTAAAAGATTTCTTTGAATTTGATCTTGAAAGAAAAAGATAACTTGTTGTCTATGCCATATATCTGACTGTGTATATAACGTAAGAAGGGTTTGTTCTAAATATACTTGCTGAGTATGAATAATATGAGTAAAATTGTCATGTCTAGTATATGTCAATGCAATTAAATAAAGTTGAAGCAATGTTAAAAGCATGTAGCCACTTGTGGCAGTGTCGGTAGAACCAACAAATATTTGTAAATAAGGTAGATTCCTTCCTTTAGTCTTAGTCATTACTTTTAGTCTTTTCATTCCTTTTTCAGGACGAATCTATATACATCCACCACGCTTCGACTTAGCGCCGGTGCGCTCTTGCACACAACCAATCTCCGAGCGAGTCGGACAACGTTGTCGCTGGGACTCGAACACCTGACGTAGTGGATAATAGCTAGCTCTGATACCACTTTGCTAACGAAAACACGTGTTGACGTTAACGAATACAAAATCCTTATAAGTCCACCACGCCTCCGCGGCAGGCGCCCATACACCCCGGGAGTCTAGGTAGCTACGTACCCCGTCGGATCCCAGTTGTTCTGGGGTACTCGATACCGCGTAATGTCAATTCGAAGACAGCGATTCGAACCTAATACGTGAAGGATGTCACAAAGCTTTGATACCACTTTGCTAACGAAAACATGTGTTGACGTTAACGGATACCAAATCCTTATAAGTCTGGTGACGTTAACGGATACCAAATCTATATATACATCCACCACGCTTCGGCTTAGCGCCAGCACGCTCTCGCATACAACCGGTCTCCGGGCGAGTTGGAACCCAACGTTGTCGCTGGGACTCGAACACCTGACGTAGTAGATAATAGCTAGCTCTGATACCACTTTATATATATACATACATACATATATATATATATATATATATATATATATACTTGATTGTGTGTGGTTCGTTATCGTTGGCTATAAACGTATTAGCCATTGAGCTTTGTAGCTCAACCTACTATTTTTTCACTCCTCAGGTGAAGAAAAAGCAGATCAATATTAACCTTGCAAAATTCGGCTGACTCCAAGGATTTTTTATCAGTTGTAACTTAGCTAGGTAGATCAGAAACTTTTGGCACTTAATCATTTCAAACATGAGCATCCATGAAAGTATTCTGCATTTTGCTACTAATGTGATTTTTGGGATTTGTAATATGGAGTTGTGCAAGAACTCTGTTTATTGAAAGTTGATAGAAAAGTTGCAGAGATTTTCATATATATATATATATATATATAATTGGAAGTAAAATTTTTGTTGCGTCATGGCTTTTGGGATGGATTTCCTTAAGTAAAATTGTTTAGATTGGAAGTTGTACGTATGGAATTGAAGGTTGGATTCAGGTCTTATGGTTGTAGTTACTGGTTTCACACACACATATATATGGACAGAAGAGAGAAAATAATAGAATGAGGGTTAATATGCAATCTGAAACTTCAAGGAGTAAACTGCACTGATCTATGCAAAATTAGACAAAATTGCTTCATGAAAGCTATAGATCTTTCTCTTAGCTTTTTAACGACATAAAGTTTGTAATTTTTAATTTATGGATTGAAAGTTATGATGGTTTAAAGTTGGTATGTGTGATTGGAGAGCCGTGTAAGAAGAAAAAAAATGTCACGGGGGTGAGTGGACCATGCACGGGCATGAGGGGGAATTTTTCAGAGGAGATTCGCGATCGTGCACGTGCAAGAAGAAAAATAAAATGTGACGGGGTTGAGTGGACCATGCACGGGCGTGAGGGGGAATTTTTCAAAGGAGAGTCGCGATCATGCGAAAAAATGTCACGGGTGTGAGTGGACCATGCATGGGCGTGAGGGGGAATTTTTCAAAGGAGAGTCGCGATCATGTCAAAATTCCCCCTCACGCCCGTGCATGGTACACTCAATCCCGTGACATTTTATTTTTCTTCTTGCACGGCCGTGAATCACTCTCTCACGCCTGTGACACTCTCCCTTACACCCGTGATTTTTGCTCACGCTTGTGACTCCCTGATTTTTCCCTCACACCCGAGACTTCTCTCACTCACACCCATGAGTTTTTGGTTAAATTGTCACAGGTGTGACATTTTTATGTCATGCCTGTGACATTTTTATGTCATGCCTGTGACATTTGCATGTGTTGGTCTGAACAAAATAATTTTTTAAATGAAATTCTTTGATTTATTCTTCATTTTTGACCCCTATTTGTGTTATTTTTCTTATTATTTATTTTTATTTTTATCTGTAATCTCAAAAAGTCCCACTATGAATTCCTTTTATCTAAATTTTAATTTAGTTATATGTTATAGTTTTATTTTATTGAAATATTCCCAAATTTATTTAATTATTATTTCATTAAATACCCATTGTGGTGCGTCGCCATGAAATCCGAATCGAGACCTGGGGCCAACAATAAGTGTGGGAGTGTGCATATATATGAAGTGGTTATATTTGTCAGAATGTCATATTATGAATTCCATTGTTGTTGTACCTTCTTTTAATTTTTATATAAAAAAAGAAGAAGAAAGAAAAAGAAAAAAGAAAAAGAGAAAAGAAGAGAAGAAAAAGGAAAATAAAATAAAAATAAAAAGAAAAAGAAAAGAAATTTTTTTAAATGAAAGTATCAAAGAGGAAATACATATGTTGCAAAGTTATTTATGATTAGTCTTTCCTCCTAAGTTGTATTGAATGGGTTACTTGAGTATGTTGGATATGAGGTGGATGTTGCTTTTAATGGTCACTCGCTATAGTTACAAACTCTTATTTATGATCAAATTTTTTGAGTAGTATTGCTTGATGTGGTTTATGATGAGAGAGCTTGAATTTGAGCTAACGAACATAGTTTTTGCATTTATCAGTTGATGTACACAATTATGAGTGAATGTTGGCTTTTGCACTTGATGGTACATTGAGTGTTTTTCTTATTTCACTAGCTTTGATGGCTTTTGCATTACACTATCCAAATATATCTCACCTTACCCTTGCCCACATTACAACCTTGTAAAGTCCTTTGATTTATGATTATACATGTGACTCTTAGCGGTGGAGAAATGAAATGATATGCAAAGTTGTGAAATGTCATGTTCATAAATGGTGTTTGAGTGTACGTATAATATTTTATCTAAGTCTACCATTAGATTGCTTAATTTCTAAAGGTGTTGAATGTTGGTTGATCATGAGTAGAAGAGTTGAATGTTGAATTCTTGCTATGATTTTTAAAAGGCATTCGTCTTTGCTTATGATTATGTATTCTTGGGATATATAGGAGATGAGTAAATGTTTTTGGGTCTGTGATTTTGATTTTGATGTTTTTCCCGAGGTTGGTCAAAAGCTTAGTGTGGGGAAATTTGATATATGCTTAATTGTTGATACATTTAATCTATGACACTTAGTGATTAAGGCTTTAACATGCTTAAGACACTCACTTTAGTTCATATTTGATTTTAGGTATGACTTGGAAGCGAAAGAGCTAAAGTGAACAGAGAGTACTATATTTAAGCCCTTCTCCAAAGATTTACATTCACTTTTCTTCATGGAACAAGAAGAAGAAGGATTAGAGCAAGAAGAAGAAAAGAAAATACAAAAGAACAAGGAGGGGAGGACTCATAGTTAATCCATAAGCTTGTCACAGCCGTAAGCATTGACTTATAACTGTGACAAGGTGTTTCACAGTTGTGAGACGCTTATTACACTCATGAGAAGCCATTCATGGGGGTGAGAAAAGGCTAGGTGTCCAGTTTTAACCTTAGGTTTTGGTATAAAATCATATAACATGTAACGACTGAGGGTTATGAAATTTTTATGTTTGGGTTTGGAAAAAGAGTGAGGTCTCAGTTTTGAGGTTTTGGGAGAATGAAGAGGGGCAAGCTCTCATCCTTTGGAGTCCTATGGAGGGCTAGGCTTCTCAACGCTAGTTCAAAGGTGATATCGATGCTGAAGAACCCGTTAAGCATTTCTCTCATTGTTTATTGTTCTTTCTTTTAGGGACTGATTATGTTATCCTATGTTTAATATTTAGGTGTTGTGTGAAAATGATCTTGATGTTTTATTGGGTTTTTTTCATGAGAACTCATTATTAGAGCTTTAAATACGACACTTAATAGTCATGTTTGAATTCATTTGTAGTAACTAATGGTATTCTAGGATTAGGGATAACATAACATAGGTTAAATAGTCTGAGCTTGTAAGATTATTATTTAGATTGGTTTGTTTTTCTCATTCGTAAGATGGTTGTCTGATTAAAATTAGAGAGCTTGTTCTAGGTTATCCTATAGTTAGGTAATTAAAAAGCTCTTCTTAATTAATTATAACCTAAGAAAAAATCGTGATTAATAGAGCTTGTTGTTAATCTACTACCAATAGTTCAAAGAGAGGTGTGAAGATAACAATTCAACAAAATATGTCTAATTAGGTGTAGGCTGAGATTGAACCAAAGAACCAGGTCCCTAATGAATTCATCACTTTCATTATTTTTGCATGTTTTCTTTAATTTGTTTTCATTAGTTTAGTTTTATTTTATTTGTTATTAAACCAATCCAATGCCCAGCCCCCCTCCCCCCAAAACCTAAACTGATGATTTTAATTTCAAAAGCTTTACACACATTCTCTAAAGGATTAACCTAGACTCACCACTACTATAGTTGTAGGTTTAGTTATTTTGAGTAGTGTTACGATACGCTACGTTAGTGATCCCTAACTAATAATGTCTAAGGACTTTAATAAACTCATACCATAAGCATATTTCTCAAAAATAACTAAATGAAGTTCTTTAGTCAAAGAATAGGCTAACATATGCTCAGTCTCGTTATACTCCATTATAATGTTGCCATTTTATACCAAGTCCTTTATAGTCAAATAATTAACCTCTAAATGTTTATACCTTGTGATATTTTTATTATTGTTACTAAACAATACATCATAAGGATTATCACAATATAATTAGAATAAAGCTAGCAACTGAAACAACCACGCACATCTCATAATTAATGATATTTAATATCATCATTGGGATAATGGTTGATATGGTTGTGAAATTGCCATCCTTACTCTATATATGTATTGGTTATGAGTTTCTTGTTATAATCTGAATATCCTTTAGCAGTTATAAAAATAGAGCCCTTATATAAGCCATTATACATTTGATAAATAAATCCACTGATTTTTTGAAAGAATGTTTAAATAAATTCTTGATGTTCATGTTTATGGATAATTTATCTCGAAAACATTGCTAATTCTGTAACGTGGTTGTTTAAGTTGAAGGCAAAAAGGGTATATTAACCCTAAGGTTTACATTCGCTAACAAATTGTATTCTAACGTTTCAAAGAGTACAAATTAAACTCTATCATTTGACAAATGTATAAATTCAACCCTAAGTTAATAGAAAAAGTGATGAAAGTTTGACACTGTTTGTTTTTCGCTACGTTAGCAATAACGTGACATATGCTTATAATATTTTAATATTAATATGGATCCCATATAGCCACGTGGATCTGATGTAATAGTGTGTGACCATATACTTAAATTAAAATATTTAAATAATATTATATTAAAATGTGGGACCCAGCCATATAATTTAACCCTATATATTATTAATGGGTGGTTTGACATCCAGATTGCATGATGGTTTTGCTGACCCTACTTTGTGCATTCCTTTGCCTGTAGGTTTGTTCCTATAGGTGTAGAAGATTGATATATGCATTGGGACATTTCATGAATTCTGTGTCTTATTGGGTTTTGGTGATTGTAATAGGTACAGTTGTGAAACGTAAAAGAGGGAAGTTGTTGTTTGATCTAACATAACATTGCCTAGTGATGAAGTTCTTGTTGCTAAGGTTGGAACAATGGATAAGAAAAGAAGAAAAAGAACATGAAAAACCATAAGTCCGAATAGGTTAATTAACTTAGTTAAATTATTTGAATTAGGTTAATAATATTTCAGGTTAAATTATATAAATGGTTTCCACATTTTTAATATAATCCAATTTAAATATTTTAATTTAAGTATATGGGTTTTACAATGCTACTTCAGATTCACGTGGCTATATGAGACTCACATCAATATCAAAATATTATAAACATATGCCAAGTCACCACTAACCTAACAAAAAACAAACGATGTCACAATTCCATAACTTTTTTTGTTAAATTAGGGTGAATTTATACGTTTGTCAAATAATAAGGTTTACTTTGTACTCTTTGAAATGTTAGGATTCAATTTATCAGTGGATATAAACCTTAGGATTAAATATACCCTCTTTGCCTTAATTTGAACAACTTAACCTTTTTAGGAGACATTTAACTGGCTTATATTTACATTACAAAAACAACTAAATTAAAAACAATGACACATATAGAAGACTAAGGGTCTCATTTCATTAATCTGAAAATAATATAGTTTCACATAATTTTGCAAATTGTGGCTTAGAAGCTGTCTTCCATGAATCAATTAAGCTATAAGTCTAACTAAAACTTCTATCATTTTTAAATCATTAGGATGATCTCCTACTACCTATGAATTTATATACATCACATCATTCAAAATGATTTATGTGCATTTTTTGTGTACTCTAGTTAAATAATCTATTGAAATAATAATTACATTGTTCAAATTTAATTAATATTAGAAATATCAAGGATCAAAATGCATTTTGTGCTAAACTTGAATGATTCGTTTGATTCTTTTACCTTTTTGGAAGGTATTAGTGTAAATTCTTCAAGTTTGGGTAACTTCTCTCGTACTTCCATCTCAGCTGAATATTTGATCTTTTGATTTTAGCAGAAGCACATCCTTAAACTCTCAGCACGGACATGTTTATGATGAAAGTAGCTTAGAATACCACTTGCTTATATGGCTTTGGTTTTTGTCGGTCAAAACAAGTAGTAGAAGTTGAATTCCTACCAAACTTGAATAGGATAGGAAAGAGAAGTTAGTAGTCTAATTGTTGCAGCTTTTCCTTTTTTTTTTTATTTTTTTATTTTTATTTTTATTTTTATTTTTTTTATTTTTTTTTACAGCTTTTCCTTTCAACATCACTGTCTTCACAGATTTTGAAAACCAATCTTCGGCAAACAAGGTAGCCCTATACTTCCTGGACCCTTACCTAATAACAAATTGGGATGTTTGATTAAGGTTGACATTGAAAAATTGGTAGACCCACAGAACTATTTACTTTTAAGCGGATAAGAGTATCCTACTAATTGCCGTGGTCTACACTACATTTAATTGTGCATACTTCTATATGTATTTAATCTACCAATGGATGCGAAGACTAAATCTTTTTCCTCATCACTTATACCCTTCTTTCGGTGGCTTTTCCGTGTTCAGCCACTCGCTAACTCATCGTTTAAGGTAAAATGATCTGGTGTCCATGTATAAAATGTCAAATTTATCATGGATCAACCATCTTTAGACATTTCCCATTGTACCACGAAATTTGAAATGAGAAAAGTTATAGAAACACAAAGTTATTGTTTGGCAAACAACAGATTGCATTAGCTGTTTTTTGATTCTATCAGTTGATTTGACTATTAAAGATGTTTGGTAAAATTAGTTATTTAGTATTAACTGTTGATGTATAAAATGACTTATGAGGGGCATGATTTAAAAAAATTATAAGGGCATGAATATTATATTTCTTAGGATTTCGTTGAATTTTCTTATAAGAATTTAGATTTAGATATTTAATTTTACAAAAATTGAGTTTATAACTTTAATAATAATAATAATAATCTAACGTTAAAATCTCTATTAATATGAATTATATAGTGAGCTATATCATATTAGTATTTTTCATATAATATGTATGAAATTTATTATTTAATAAATTAAAATATCTATAATTATAGCATGACACAGATACGACATATAGTAGTTATATACTAAAAATATTCATTTATGTGACTCCTTATGTCAAAAAACTTAATATTATGTTATTTTTAAATGTAAACTAATATTATAAAATTAAATAAAGATTAAAAAGTTTAATTAACTCCTTTATTATATTCTTTCAAACTTCACGACATAATTGTACGATAAAAAAAGGCCAATTTTGAAAATACATAGAGCAAAAGTAGAGAGTAAAGTGAAGGGCAATAGTGTTATTAGGCAAACAATTAATTCTAAAAACTCCTCTTATAGAGTTTTTAAAAATCAACTTATTAGAGTGAAATAAATTAACTAATAAACCATTCACTAAATACATTAATAACTTTTTAAGATAGTCAAAAAGTTAACATTTAGTCAATTAAAAAATAGCTGATAAGCTGTATGCTAAACATTTCTAAAATTCAACTTAAATTTATCCATTTAAGCTTTGCCATTTAAGATTTCTTGGCATTTGATCAGGGAAAGATAAAGATTAGTTGCACATGAAGGCAACTTTCAAATGGGAGAAGGGATATGCGACATCCCTTTCAAAAATGGCAACAATCCACGTAATTTATTTGCAAAATTTGGGCAACTATGCATATAGCATTGCTTGTCTCCAGCAAATGGTGAAGCTTTGACAGCCAACATGACCTTAGACCCTGAAGGCCTTCCCTTCATTTTCAACTTTTTAGTTCTTACCTGTGAAGCACAGCGATTTCTGGTTTTGAACTTCCGAGTTTCTCCTCTTCGATGGCAACATTTGTACTTATCCAGTGCTATGCTTGAGAACAACGACAGTCGAAATGGTATTTGCTGTGATGCATAGCTGTGCAATGGTAAACTAACTCGTCGAGTTTACACAAAATTTGAGCTAGGCCACGGTTCTAGACTAACGAAATAACGAATTCAGATGCCATTTCTATACCGAAATGTCGAAGTTGAAGATTATCTCGAAACGTTTCTAAAAGTTATGGCCTCTATGGGCTAACTTTCAAGGACATTGGTTCCACTACCAAAGATTTCCAGTCTATGCTCAGCCCATTTCAGATCCTGATACTTCAACCCAACTTGTAAAAGCTGCCGTTGATAAAACCCTGAACAAAGAACAATGATGGTAAAGCAGTTGCGATAAATCGTTGGAACTTCCGAAATATGATATTCTGGACACGTGTCGATAGAAGAGAGAATTTTTATTCGTATAAAAAATTTTAAATTAGACAATCCCGATGAGATGCAACGGTAATAGTCTTCCGACTAACTTATAAAATGGGATTTGATTTTTGGTGGATCCTTTTAACAAAAAATAGTTTAAATGAGCTTCTGCTTGCGAATTGAGAAGCTTTTAAGTCTCATCCTCAGCTAAATCAAAAGAGCTGTCACTACATAAAGATATATAATCACATGGATGGTAGTAGGAAATCAAACATCAAACGGGCGTGCAATGACAACGCATGAAAGATTTTAGACATCATTCTTGATGGATTTACCATATCCACTCTGATCATCGTAATACTTGGACCACAGCATAACTCCTCCATACTTGTTCGAAACCTTACTAGTAGGAACCACCTTGGAAATTAAATCAGTTACGGGTATGAATCCACTTCCTGCGGCCTCGGGAGAAGCAGGTAAACCCAAGAAAATCTTGTTAGCTGGAATATCTGATGTCCACCTTTTCCATGCATCTTCAAGATTGGTTAACTGACCAGACGCGTACTGGCAAGGTGGATTGCTGTAGAATTGGACCCAAACATAGTCAAAAAGACCTGTCTTCAGGGCATTTCGTACCCAAGCATCAGGAAATGGGCATTGAGCTGCTGTTGAGTATACCTTCTTACCTCTTTTGCTGTATCCTGACAGATACCTCGCAAGATCGTCCCAGTACAAGTTGGTGCCTCCTTCAATATCGAAATCGATTCCGTCAAGAACTGCATCGCCAAGAGGGCGTGAATAAGATTGTCCACCTAAGAAGTTGCTCCAAAGATAAGTTGCGACCTGCCTAGCATCATCAGCAGAGGCTAGCGTGTAGCTACCCGCACCTCCTCCAATAGACAACATCACTTTAATATATTTCTCCTGACAGGACTTTATGTCAGAGCTTAAACCTGTGCACCCATTGCTATGCGCATCACAGTGACCGGCGAGATTTATCGTTGGAGTCTGGCCATTGCCAAAAGTTGGTAGAAGAGTCAGATTCACAAACTCCTAGTTTCCTGTGCCACATGTCTCTGCTAATGTTCCTTCGTTTCCACTCTGACCCCAATAGATTGCTATGCCACCAGCATAGGAACCTATTGCTAGCATTAACAATGCTATGACGATAATAAAAAATTTGATTGCTGATTGTAAAGCCATTGGACGTAATTGGTTGAGCTATAAGATGAACCAACTTTGATTGCAGGTTTGATTGTCAAACAGATTCCGCTTTCCACTGCACTGGTGAGCTCTAAGACTAAGAATACGAATTTACAGTCCGAGGAATTGAATTTTCTGAAGACTGGAGTTTGTCATATAACCTAAGATAATTTGCCTTAACGGCTACTCAGCCTAAGCTGTCATGACCTGAAAGTTCCAGTGTCTGTTAGCTTTTGTCCGTTGCTTTCTAAAACCTAGTCAAGATCAAGAACCCTTATTCATTCAGTTATATTGAGGTTAAGCAAGCATGCTGCTGTTGCTTGCATTGCATGATTAGATATTAGAATATGCAACTCCCATTACTCTTGACTTAAAAGATCCATTTGTTTTCCTTAGTGAATCATTCTCAATTGTTCGAACATTTATTTAGTGACTAAAGACTTAAGGCCTATTTCCACAAACAATGTGGGATGAAGGCTAACATACAAAATTGAGGCAAACATAACAATCTCCACCTTGCATCAATTTTGTTGCAAATAAACAATTCTCCACCTTGAAATGAAATTGAGCAGACTGAATTGTAACTTCCCTGTTCAAACTTCATGGTTGCCTCCAAATCGAATGATACTCAAGAAACAAGATTAACCAAGCAGTGTTGGAACTTGGATCCAGGAAAAGTCTTTGCCATCATATCAACAGCATTATCTAGCGTACTAACCTTCATGACCATAATATCACTTTTTGCAATGACTTCTCGAACAAAGTGATATTTGACATCAATATGTTTAGTGCAATCGTGGAACATGTTATCTTTTGTTAAGAAAATAGCACTCTGGCTATCACAATATGTAACATCCCCTCACCAATGAGAAGGGTAAATTAGTAATTTGGAACAGGTTAGGAGTGTTTAAAAGTGTATTGCTATGTTCATGCATTCATATATGCACATGAATAGTGAATTTTGCATATGT
>JAOQMS010000180.1:19452070-19506864 GCA_027563885.1 Erythroxylum longipes | reverse complement strand
GGGGCTATATTGGGTCAAAGAATCCCTCTTTAGCTGGAAAGAGTGCTTAATTTCAATGTCCTCACTCGCTACGGCTACGATTATTAAAATCAGTTATTTAAAAATGGAAAATAGAAGGAAAATCGGGTGATTACCTTTTTACCGTTCTTAGGTCAATGTCTATATCATGCCCTAGAAGATGGTTTTAAACCAAAGCCTTTATCAAAGAGAACAAATCTGATCAATTAAATCCTTATGCTGAAGTAAAAAGCAGCTTTCAAGTCTTGTCAGGCAATCCTTGGGTGACCGGGGAGTAAGCTCGCCTGGAGACGTACGAATAACCAATGTGAAGGCTTGACGACTCGGCTGCATCGACATGATCACCTTAGGGACCATTAAGCAAATCTATCTTCACTAAGTCTTCGTAATGGTTTAGAATCTCTGTCAACCGTGGAGAACCAACTTGAAGGTTGGACTCCAGACTACTTGCTTTTAGCTGGAATATAGATTAGAAAAAAAGGCCATAATCAGGCCAAACTAAAGACTACCGCTTCTTCCAATAATAATCAATCCAACGCCCTTCATCATCGCGCATTTCTTTGTTTTATAGTTACCCCCACTATCGTGATAGCGACGCCACTCGTCGCGCGATACGTCTTGTAAGCGTTCCAGCATCGGATCTAATAAAGCAGTGTCGCTTACATTTTATACCTGGAGTTCATTGTAAGCCCTCTCTATGGGTTTTCCCGATCGTGCTCTTGTGATGTACCCAGCTCCAAGGACCGACCAGAGCTCTTCCTTCACCTTGGCCCGCATCTGTTGTCGGAATTGCCAGAATCGAGTTCGTTGCAGGTTTTCCATTGTGGGATTTTCCTTACTTGCCTGAAAGTAGGAATGAGAATAGCAAGTTAACTCTATTAACTAAGCCTTAGTTGAAGTAGATCCTTGAGTGCCACCTTTAAGCCTAACTAATTTCAATTTCATTATGTGTGAGGAGGACTTTTGTGGAAGATGCTTATCAAGCTGCCATTTCGAGGTAACTATTAATTCCGAACAGAGCTGAAAGAAAAAAAAGGCTTGTACAAAGGAAGTGACATCCCAAAGAAGGGTAAGGGGAATATGCCAATAAACTAAAAGCAGGGGAAGAAGCTTGGAAGGCAAGGTTCTTTATCAGAGAATGGGCTTTTATAGAATGCCTGATTGCATTTGCACATGATTCATAAAAAACAACCTTTTCGCATGCAGAGTGGATTAGCAATGAAAGCTCTTCTCTGCTCATTCTTGTTTATGATTTCCACAGAATGAATTGATAGGAATATTAGTGGAACCACCCGGGCTCAGTACTACTTTCTTGACTGCTTGAAAGTTTGAACTATATGATTTGCTAGCACCAGCTCTTATGCCGCAACATCTACCTAATAGTAAGGCAAGGAAGGAATGCATCCAACAGCGGATTCGATAGCATATTATTTAATTCGTCTTTCAACCCTTCCACTAGGAGAATGAAGTAACTAGTTCGATAGGATCAGGGAATCTAGGGTTAAGGTCACGAAGAGTATAAAAAATCAGTAAAGAAAAGGAGGATATCAATTAGTACATGAACGAGATTTAATTGCTACATATCTAAATAAACATTTTATTGGTTACTACACTCCCTCCACCGCCTAGCTATAACCAGCATGAATGGGAGAAGGAAGGCATGAAAGATAGAAGTGGAGTCGAGCTAATTCGATTGGATCCAATCATCTGTTGAAATCACTAAACACCTATGAAAAGAGGAACTCGTGGCACACAAACTATATGAAACCTTATACGCTGCCTCCTATCTTAGGAGGACTTGGTTCTTAGTTTTGCGTTGTCCAGGGTCTCCTTTCCTTCTTCATTTGAATGCTTTTCTGCTTTCGCCATGATATACTCTTTCTAGGCAGACTCAAGCACCGAATTTGCCCGAATAAGGTCGACAAGAGAGTCTGTCTTTAATTGAATTCTTTGAGTGATTGAAGTAATTTTTCCACCCTTCATTGCTAGTAGTGAACTCCATTTTCTAAGGAGCGGGGGAAGAAGAGCTGCTTCTTATTGAATACTAGCGGACCCAACCTATACATCTCAGTTGGCAAGTCGCATCCTATACTTGGGTATGAAAGTAGGCAAACTTCTTTTTAGATATTATTCAGCTCTTAAAGGAGCCTCTACGCCTCTTAGGCCAGTTTTGGATCTTTTTTTTTAATTTACGCAAAAAATGCAACTTATGAAAGAAGAGAGAAGACATCCATCCTAATAAACAAGGGCTTTAGCGCTTTACTTTTCTATATCCTTTTCTCTCTAATAGCTGAATCTCCAACAAAAAGGAAAAACCTACTCGCGGTACACAGACTATATTTGTTCGAGTAAGAAAAAGAGTAAGGATCGATTGCTTCAACACTCGAAACGGGTAAGGTAGTACATAGGTCGATTGAAGTACTCTTGCGCTAATAAAACCCTAAGCGAACTTGTCGTAACGGTTCCACTTGGGGCACTTCTGGCATATAGAACTATATTTTCTTCCTTTCAATCGAGTGCTCTTATCTTTTTTCACAACAATAGGTGTCCCACCCTTTCTTTGAACCTTGTCAACGATCGAAATTAAAGATATGAACTGAGTGCCATTTGATGAGTAACTGAGAACAAGGAGGAGGGATATAGAAAGGATGAAGTAATGAAAGAGGAAGTCATTGCTAGTAGTAACGACTTGTTACGATCCATTGGTTCGTATAGAATCCATGTCCTAGGTGTATCAAAAAACATTCTTTCCGCTAAGCGTATATAATAAAATAGAGTGAAAGAGTCCTCTCTGAACTGCAAGAGATAGTTGTCCATCATACGAATCACCAACTTCACTTGCCTCTTTGAGGGGCTCGCTCCGAGAAGGTTTGGATCACTTCCATTATGCAGCTCTACGAAGAGGGTTAGGAATGTTTTCAATATGATGATTTTCCTGCGATGAGAAACGAGAGTCTGTTTTGTTCACTTTCTCCGTCCCCCTCTATAAAAAATGATCAAAAAGGAAAGCAAGCTTGCTTCTTATTCCCGTGTTTGCTCTCTTCCATCCCTACCTGGCTTGTTGTCACCTATATTGAAGAAAGGTTTGGAATGCTATAAATAATGAAGAGGAGCCAAGGATCTTCCTCTTAACAGTGCTTTCTCAAGGCTCAACTCTCTCCCCTGAATATCGTTAGCCTGGGCGAAGATGGGGATAAGGATTGAAGCCCACTTAGCTCTGACAGGCACTGGATAAGGGTTAGCTTTGTTAATATGTAGAGCCAAGAGTAGTGTGGTGCAGTAGTAGGCACTTCTAAGACCCTTGTTGACTACTAGATTACTTCAGTGCTTTGGGTACTACGAACCCTCTGCCATCCATTTCAACAGAGCCGTTTCATGGGGGGGGGGGGCGCTAGGTGCAGTTCTTTGAATCAAACGTTTAATGAAATCGATGATTTTTTGGATATCAAAATGGAAATTAGATAGGATAGATGGATGGATCTATCTTTCTATTAATAGATATTACTAAAAAAAAGGATTTGATTTTTATAGTTAAATACCGTAGCCCCAAATCCTTGATTTGACCAGGTTATACAATATCTAGTTCGATAGGACCAGGAAAGACTGCACTGCTTTTTTTTCTCAGGAACGAAGGGACGAGCTCGGCTGTTTCTCCTCCACACTGATTTTTCTCCGTGCCCGTTCCATATGCGCTTTGTTCTCCTATTATTCTTCATTAGACAGTTCGGATGGACTTCGTCGTTCTTTCCCAACTAAAATAGAAAAAAGTAGATGTTGATTCGTTTTCTGCCTCCAATGAGATGGGGAATTTGTAACCCCTTATTTCTACTTTTTGGCCCTTCATCTTTCTGAATTGAGGCTTGGCCTGGCTCGTGTCATTCTAACAACTGGCAGGGAGCACCTCATTATATGATCGCGCGCAGTAACTGGGAGTCCTATTACACCTAAGGCCAACTTCCAATCACCAAACCAAGGTTCATCTCGTGTAGTGATTGTGGACTCGTACAAGGTGTGAAGCGTAGATGGTTAATGTATCAAACACGACCCTATCTTTTGTAGCATGCATTCTCATCCGTGTCACAATTGATTCGGTAAGCTACGTGTCCAGTGCACGCCTTTGGTACCCCAGACTGACTTACTCGTGGCAACCTTCCGGCCGTCTAACAACCTATAACTCTAGTCACTACTCCCACTGGAGCTAGGAAGTAAGCCCCACAACCCAAAGCAGCGAAGAACAAATAGAATTTGCTACAAAAGCTGACTAATATAGGTATTCCTGTATATGAGAACATAGTAATGGAGAAGGTAATAGCCAAAATAGCATTCGTTTTGGCTAAAGTGCCCAAATCCGCTATATATTTGACACGAGTTTGCCGTAATGCTAAAACTATAGAGATTGCATCTATCGTCATTAATGCATAAATAAAGATACCAATTAGTAGTGATTGAATTCCTTATATGGTTCCACATGAAAAACTAGTACAAATATAACCTACATGTCCAATTGAATTATAAGCTAGAGGTCTTTTTACTTTCGTTTGAGCCATAGCGGCCAGTGCTCCCAAGATCATAGGAGCAATACTGCAGAAAAAAGATTTGTTGCAATATAGCTCCATAGGAAACATAAATAGAAAGATGTAAAATATTAGCAGAAATAGAAATTTTAGGCACAATAGAAAGGAATATTATAACCGGGGTGGGTGAACCCTCATAGATATCAGATGCCCACATATATTGAGTCAAAAAAGATATAGAGTCCGAAGGGGAGGGGGTTTTCTTCAGGACTCGAGAGATGGAATAAGTAGGGCCCCATAAGTTTTGAATTCGCCGTTGGGGAATGAAAATGAAAGGGAATGAGGAATTTTCAACAAAAAAGTGCTCTTTAAATCGAACGTGAAAGTCATTTTCCATCAGACGACTGTTCCCGTAACTCCACTCTCGACTTGGATTGTATATCCAAAAACGTTTGCTCTCGGCCATTCCACATGCTGCCTAGCGAAGGCGTGGTTATCTGAAGTGGATTCTCCTTTTTCTAGTAGATGCCGAGCTTACTGCCTTATTGACTAAGAAAGGGGATAGGCGCAGCAACTACATAGACCCCTTTCTTTCTGTTATTGCCAGTGCTTTCTCGGGCTGAGCTGGAATGATTTATTAGAATATCAAATCAGGGGCAAGCAAAGCCTAAAAGCTACTATTCCAATAGGCTGACGGGCAGAACGAGGAGAGGGTCTGACAATCATTCCACCGCGGTTGAAAAAGCTTTTTCCTTCGTTTTCAATGAAAAATAAATCTAGATCTCCGAAATCTTTTTCCTTCCCCCGCTGCCTCCTTCGTTGAGCCTTTCCTTTAATAGTTGGGGGAAGCATTCCCTTATCTGAACTTAGAGGGCATGATTTCCAGCCTTATTCAAATAGGGGGTTTGGTATAAACATAGGCTCAAACATGATTTGAAGGTTCTAGCTACGCCATGCAAAAAATCAAAAATTTGGAAAGAGGTACAGGGATGACAAAAAGAGGGCGCTTTCCTGTGTTGCACTGAGAAAAGAAGCACCTAAGATAAAACACTCTTCTCTTAGTTCCCCCCGTGCCTGCCGACGCCCGGCCCGCGTTAGAGGGTAAGATTAGCAAAGCGAGAAAGACAGAGGGAGTTTCAATAGGATTAATGTAATTGAGCTCGACTAAAAGGAGATGAGCCTAACTTCCCTCTTTACGACCTCATCAATTCAATTCAAGCGCAAACCCATTGATTTCTTAGCCACCGGGCTCCGCTTTGGTACTTCAGTAGGGCAAGCTGTTTGATAGTGATTTTTTTGTAGGGCGACTAAAGGCTACTTCAATCTAGGAAACAACAGAAAATTCGAAAGGTCACCTTTGGAAGCGTTCGTTGGCAACCAAAGCATCACGACAAAAGAAAAAAGGAAGGAGTGACTCTGACTAAATCCAATCCCGAAAATGAAATCAAGTTCGTTCCCTTTCGTCAAGTAGGTGTAGGCGTATGTTTCACTTTTGCTTTGCTATATTGGAACAAAGCTTTGAAAGAGGAGGAGTGGAGAAAGGAATGGGGCAAAGGCGGTCTTGCTTGGCGCGAAAGCTACTGGTTCAGGGACAAGGTAAGGTACTAAAGGTCCTCGGACTTCTAAGCGGTCTTTCTTTTGGGCAGTTGTTCACCGTTGGATCTCGCCAATATAGCCCCCTATAGTTTTCGTTACCGAGATATCATTTTTTTTCATTGTTCCCAGGGATTTTTTGGGGAATCCTCCCCATGTTGCAAATAGTCAAATTTGACCCCTTGTCACTCTTCTTTCTTTCCTCACAGGCAGGAAGCACACTAGCAACATGCGTTGCATGATTCTACTGTGTTTTCTGCATTTGACTGGGTGGACAGTTGACCGGAAGAGAAATTCGATTCGTCCAGCAAGCAGGCGGCCGGTGTGCTTATCTTGTGTGACAACACTACAAAGCGAGTGGCACTTCTAGGTGGGCAGCTGTGTGACAACACTACAGAGAAAGCGTCGCTTTAGTGTAACGTGCTATGGTCTCAATGCCCTTATGAGGTAGTGATGAGTTTAACGCGCTCTAAGCCCGGCCCACGTGCAGTGAGAAAGATTGGCCGCAATTTGAGCAGTACCACCCACCCTACCCTACCACCTATAGGCGGCTGTCCATACTACAATCGCCCGAAAAGGAACTGCAGTGATATTGAATAGGAATCCTACCGCGATAAAAAGAATCCCCATAAAAAGGCCATTAGATCGAACACCAGTGACTTTTTGTCTGGTCAAAATCTTGGCTAATTGATCAAAGTGGGTAGCTCTAGTAGACCCATAGATCATGGAACAAATAGGGTGGGTAAGCCCAACCACCATACTGCACATATAGACGCAAAACCCCCTAAAAACTGTATGTCTACTCTCACCGTATACGGCTCGCACAAAGACTTAACAATCCATCTCGAGCCTTTTCTTCTGCTTCAAATCTCCAATCCTCGATCAAACTTGCGTTCCCCAGGCGCTATTAAATGGGGTCTTTCCTGTGCCTATCGTATGTATTGGCTTGGCTTCGTCTTGAACCAAGGAGGCATTTTGGTGGGCATGTGTGTGTAGGAAGGTCGACCACTACATAAGCTAAAAGACTACGACTACAAGCCAAGCCAGAAGCTACTTTCTTCTATTATCATTTGGATTGGATATAGATAGGGAATATATAGATTGTAGTAGTTTGCCAACCTTGTTAACTAACATATGATACAATTTCACTTCACGGCATGGCAAAAAAAAGAAAGAGCTTCGCTCAGTGGACCTTCCTATATTGAAGAATGCCTCCTTTCTCTTCTTTGAAGTCTACAACAAAAAGTGGGAGAGGTAGGATTTGAACCTACGTAGAAAAACTTCAACATATTTACAGTCTGTTGCTTTTGACCACTCGACCACTCTCCCCTTCCCAGGCCGAGGCCCCCCTTAGTTGCTTTTGGATAAGCATCTTTCGGAGGAGGAGAGGAAGTGACTAGTCGCTTCTGGCGAAGCTACGAGCCTACCCTTCTTAAGCTTACTTAAAAAAATAGCTTACACTTCCCCAGCCTAGTCTACTAAAAAATGGCTACAGTAAGCAAGCTTTCCCCTTTTGTTTGTTGTGGGGTCGCACCTCACCGTAGACACTTTTTAAATGAAATGAGTGGAGATCCTCCTTCCCCTTTAAAAATGACCAACATTGTACTAGTGGTGAAATTAGAGCATCGCACCCTAAAAAAAACTCAGAACCTAAAGAGAGTTTAGTCTACAAGAAGCTGGCAGAGCTTTAGCCATTGAACTACATACATCTATCCTACCTAAATAGTCAGCCTTTGATTGTTCATTCTTCGAATGATGCTAGTGAAGATAAATTCCTTCTAGATAAAAAAGAGACTACTATAGTGTTCCCTTTCATTCCTAGTGGATCCTTCTTCCCCCTGAGAATTGAACGAAGCAAGTGAACCTATACAAGAGTGAGGAATAAAAACCAGCAATCAACTTCCTACTTTGGATGTCCCACGATTATGTTAATTTAGAAAATGAAAAGGGGAGGTCAGAAAAGCGACAATTAACAATTCTATCTAAGTAGGATTTGAATCTACAACCAGTCAGTTAACAGTCGACCGCTCTACCACTGAGCTACTGAGGAAAAACTCCCTTAAGAAAACTAACTCTTGTTCTTTAGACCAACCTATGACTGAACAAAAATGGGTTCTTTTTCAGGAAAAAAAGTGACGATAGCGAGCTCCTCCCTGACTGCTCTAGGAAAAGGGGGCGGCGGTCAACCATCCACTCTCGAGATTCATATTGATCAATCGATCTCTGCGTTTTGCAGTTCGTTAAGTATACTCACTCTGCCGAGGGGCAACAAAGGTTGGAACTCTCCCTGCCAAAAAAAGGGACCTACCTCTCATCCTAGGAGTTAGTAGGTATGATAGAGTCCCCTCCCTATTTGTCTCTCTGAGTTTCTACTACTAAGTAGCACTTTTGCTATTCAATCATATAATCGATTCAGATCAAGCTGCAAAAGCCCTTTTGTAATTTCAACCGCTTTTTTCAAAAAATCTGCCTCCAAAAAGATGTCAAAAAGTCGTATAGTGCAGGAATGCTCACATTGTTTGGCTTCCTCTTTCACTTGAATTTCCAAATCCAGCGCGCTCCCTTCTTTCTCAAAGTCAACTTTCTCAGCTGTTAGTCAAGCTTTGAAGCCCCTACCTTTTTTTATATGGGATATTTGAAGAAGCGCAGGTCCTATACAAGGGCTTTTTCCCCAACCTATACAAGGTACTGGTCTCGATCTCGCTTGGTGGTGCCCTTCTCGATAATTGTTTACTCAACATTGATTTCATGCTTGAGTTGGTTCCTATCCATTTTTTTAAATAATTCGCTATCAGAAATTATCCCACCGCGTATGTCATGCCATGCTGATTGTTTCTCCGAATCAGTTTCTAGTCAATCAAGATTCGCCATCAAGGGAGGGAAGAGCCTTGAATTTAGGTTAGGCTGGTCTCGTCATTCATGAAATTCCCCCGTCCATCGATCAATCACGCAAGTACCCATCTAGTCAGCACATAGCGAACATAAAAAGCTTTCATCCTGAACACTTCGTGCCTCAATCAAAATGTCTATTAATTGATCCTTACGAATTTGATCAAAGTCTCCACGGTGTTTTCACGCCCCTTTATTGAGAGGTGCACCATGTTGATAGGAATCGGCAAAGACCTGATTGTACACGTCCTCGAGGGTAGCATTGATGGTAATAATCACTCTTTTCTCCTAAGGGCATGGTATGGCTTTATTCTTGGGGTTGTTTAATAAATGTCGAGTGCCGTCCGTCCGAGAATCTCCATCTGCTCTAAGTGGGTGAGCTACCATCCCTATGTCAGGTTGGTTGTTTAAAATCTTTTCTCTTTACCCTTTGTATCTTCATCTTTTTTTTAAAAGTCCAGACCCTAGATCTATAGCTTTGTTCTTGGTGTTGTTTAACAGATGTCGAGTGTCGTCCGTCCTAGAATCTCCATTTGCTCTAAATGGGCGAGCTACCATCCTTATGTCAGGTTGGTTGTTTAAAATCTTTTCTCTTTACCCTTTACATCTTCATCTTTTTTTTTTAAAGTCCAGACCCTGGATCTGAATTAGTTCTATTTCAGGTGCAAAGCCTCTGAACTATTTGTCTCTTTATTTGATTTCTCCCCCATTTTTCATTTTGTTGATTGAAAGAGGATAAGCGCTATCCATTGGGTAAAGGGAGGATTTGCTACAGTGATTTAGGCGAGCCCCTTCGAGAGTTGCGGGTCTTTGTCACTTATGAGTGGTATCTCATGCTCAAATCTCCTCCAACAAGAGTCCTAGTTGTTGCACTGTAGTTTGTTTCCCAGCTTCTCTTGTATGATTTGCATTTCTGATTGGTTTCATCCTTCTCTGACCTTAATGAATCGAGTCTGAAGGGCCAGTCAATCAGTTCGGATTCTCGGTCAGTTCCCATTCGCCTACCCCCCTCATAGTCCATTAGTGGGTAGGGTGGTCAACTTCGAGGGCTATTTCTTCAGACGTGTCCTTGACAACCTGGCGGTTGTTCAGTCTCCGCTTTTGGGGGCAGGAGTGCTTAGTCGCTGGGGTTTCGTTTTCCTCAACCAATTCAGATGTGTCAGCCCAGTCTAACATTTTTTTATGAGCTGGCTGAACAAAGATAGATTGAAGGGGTATACGTTTGAGTTTAATTGGCATAGGACCTTTGATCGATCATGGGGTGTATTCTAAAAATGAAATTGGAAGCGTAACGTAAAAAGCTCCTTCTCATGTTACATTTCTTTAGTTAGTATGTTGTCTTTGGATTTCTAATAAAGGAAAGCCCCCTTATGCCATTTGATTAACGAAATTGGAAGCGTAACATAAAAAGCTCCTTCTTATGCTACTCGCCACTCCCCGAGGCTGAGGATGGGGTCGAACCGCCATTCCAGGATTTGGAGTCCAATACATTTCCATTATGTTACCTAGCCAAACTCACCACCGTATATCATTTGTAGAAAATGAGAGAGCGAGGAAGGTAGAACAACCTTTTGACTTTGGAACATGAGGTGGTGGGCAGAGTGCTCTATATGATCGTTGGCGGGTTACCAGAGAAGAGGGGACACCTTCTTTCTCCCTTGCCTTGTTCAATCTTCCTTTTCTGATTGAAAGTAGCAAGCTAACCACAACTCAAAGGGCAGAGGCCAAATAGAAGGTTGTCTTATATTGGATATGTTCAGGTGAAAAACATCTAGAAGTCTTATAAGCAACCATGCCTAACGCTTACCCCAAGGTTGGTCTTACCAAAAGCAAGTCAGTAAGAAACCAGGATTTGCATTGTTAAGCATATAGCTAGCGAGCAAACCTTCCCATAGTGTATTGGCCGAAGTCAAGCTCCTTCTTTATACCATGTTCTTGGACCAATGACTCACGGCTTAGGGTGAACCAAAATGGATTGATGAATCGAAGCTCTACTCGACTCGCTCTGCATGCCACGCTCACTTAATCACTAATCATAGTAAGTAGATCATTGTGCTATCACTTCGTTTCTTTAAGAATTACCTCTGCCCTTGCCCTAGGAGCGAACCTATTCATAGATGTAATTTTTGACTTTTGACTTTCCTAAGGTAGAAGTGGAGATCGTGACCTAATTCACTACTCTACTAGAGTGACTTTTGACAGCTTCGAAATATCCCACCTTGCTTGCCTCCAAATCCCCTTTAGTATTCAAAGAAAAATTGTTTGATCAAAAAAGAGATCAAGGTAAGAGAAGATGTTTATTTCTCTGTTCAAATCAAGTTTTTCTTCGAAAGAACCAGAGTTAGCCGAGCAGATCGAGCAGGAGTTTATTAAAAGCTGAAAAACAGAGGACTGGGCCCTTTATAAAACAAAAATTCTGGGAAACCAGAAATGGAATACCTAGGTCGTAAGGCAAGGGAGGACAGAACCCCACTTCCACTCACTAAGGAGAAGGGGTGTAGCGTTTATATCGTTTTTTTTTCTTTCTGAAGTGATATAGAAAAATGCCTGGACTCGGGGCGTCAGCCCATGGGTAAATGTTTGCAGATGCAACCATGAATTGAACCAGATCAAAAGATTGAGTTGTTGACAGTTTCCAAAATATCGATCACAAATGAAAGATGGCCAAGCCCTGGTTCTTAGGATTTTAGAGTATTCTCTATTTTACTCAGATTAGAACGAAACTAGTTGATTCCCTTTTGCCTATCGTCCGGTCGGTTTTAAGCAACCTTTACATTTCCTACTAAGATCTTAAGTCTCCAAGTTGGCCCTCTTGGCCACCCGCGACCTTAGCTTTTTAAAGAATCCCGCTCCTGTGTCGTGGGACTTGTAGCTTAGTAGTCCATCGGGTGGCTTTCTCCTTCTAGTTTCGAGTGTCTTCTTGGATAGTTATGGCGACCCATACGCGCAAGGGGGGAGGGGAGGTGGGGTCCCCTGGATATAGTCTTTTCAGGTAGTGGTCGTTTAGTCCATGGTTCATTTGATGGTCGGTGCAAGGCCAAAAATTGAAACATATTGATTCCACTCGTTCCTATCCTTTTCTTCGGGGCTTGTCCCTCGGTGTAATCAGTATTGAATACTGTTAGGTAACAAAACTTACCCTTGTTCAGTAATTATGACGGTTCACTGGGGCCTCTTTCCTCCTCCCTTTTCTGCTCACTTATAGGGGTTCGAACCCCCACAAAAGGGGAGGGAGTTGACTGAACATCTCAGCCATTGGTGGGAATTTTGCCCGCATCTGATCCCTAATTCTTGTTCACCCTGGATGATCGTGTTGGGTGAATTATGACCTCGTACGATTGTGTCGGGTGAGCAACAGCTGCTTCGTCACAATACTGACTTATGGACTAATGGGTCATACTTTGGCTAAGTATCCTACAAAGAGACTCTCGAGAGCCAGAAGTATTAAAGGAATGGGCGCATCATGACATCTTACGATGTCTCGCCCTAATGAATTTGTTAGTACTAGAAATGTTAGCAAAAGTGAACGAAAAGAGTAATAAGAAGTGAAAAAGACAGAGACACTTCCTAACTAGAAATCAAAGTTCCCACTGATGTTATGCTTAGTGTAAGCGAGCTCTAAAATCACATCTTTGGAATAAAATCCAGTGAGAAAAGGAAATCCAATTAGAGATAAGTTGCCCATGAGCATCATGGCATAGGTCAAAGGGAATAAGGAGGCAAGCCCCCACATCTTCCGCATATCTTGCTCATTCGATATGGAACGAATTACCGAACTTGCACTCAAGAATAGTAATGCTTTGAAAAATTCATGATTCATTAAGTGAAAGATGCTAACTGAATAGTTAGATATGCCGCAAGCAAAGATCATATAACCTAATTGACTGTAAGTTGAATAAAATATGACCCTATTTAGATCCTTCTATAAGATTCCAGTGGTTTCCACAAGGAATGATGTCATAGCTGTTGCAAAAGTAATAAAAATCAAAGCCGTAGGTGAATAGTCAAATAAAGGGGAGCACCTTGCTATCATGAAAACGCCAGTCGTTACCATAGTAGTTGCATGAATCGAAGCGGATATTAGAGTGGGACCCTCCATAGCATTAGGTGACTAAGTATGCAATCCTATCTGTGCAGATTTCCCCACAGCCCTAATAAGAAGTAAAGTACAAATAAGAGTTATGGCATTCAATCTCATATCACAAGAAATCCAAGAATTTCTAGGGGCACTAGCAAGAGCAAAAATGGTTGAAAAGTCTACTGTTTGAAAGAGAGTAAAACGACCCAAAATCCCAGGAGCTAATCGAAAATCACCTATTCAATTGACAAGCATGGCTTTTATAACTACTTTATCTGCCTGAAGTCGTGTAAACTAGAAAGGAATTAACAAATATGAAGCAAGACCTACTCCCTCCTATCCCACGAATAATTGAAGAGAGTTATCTCTAGTCTCCAACATTGGCATAAAAAAAGTAAAATGGTTAAATAACACATAAATCGAGGGCTATGCGGATCATCAGACATATATGAAATGGAATAAAGATGGACCAAGCCACTTATGAATGTAACCACAATTAACATCACTATAGTCAGGCTATCGAACATGGAGTTAGAAGTGAATTACGAGTCAGACCCATTTGGGAATCAAGCGAGTTCCCTTTGCATGCTATGATGTGGTGGTCAGCCTCTCATTCTAATTCAGTGCTCTCCGAACCATGCGGAAAGGTTTCCCATCACACGGCTCACCAACTTGATCTTCCAAGATAACCGTATGTTCGAACATAAAAACTAGTACGATCCCGCTTTCCTTTGTAACTCAAGTGTACAACATCTGCAGTGCTTAGGCCCCTTCTTCCTTTCCCTAATGAGAGAGTCCACTACCTGCCTTAGTAAGTAGTCTCAGCGTGCAGGCGTGCCTCTTTTTTTAGTAGGTGATTCACCGAAGAAAAGGCTAGATCAAGAAAAGGGGGTACTATGAGCCCTCTGCCCCATGCATCTAACCAGCTCACGTGGTTCACCGGTTCCACCAACTAGACCTTTAGATTCATTCAGTCGATACAGAGGTGCGCTTGAAGTGGGGGGTATGTTGCCCCTATTAGGCTGTGCCCTCCCCCATAAGGCCCCACCGTCAGGGCATAAGCGCCCTCTTACTACGTATATGCGAGGCGCCATCTTAGCCTTACCTTTATTTGACCAGGTTATACAATATCTGGTTCGATAGGACCAGGATCACTCCCACACTTGTAGCGTTCGTGATCGACCTACTCAATTGTGTATTGATTGAAAGGCAGGGCAGTGTGGCCCCCAACTAAGGGAGTGATTACATCCAATATATCCTCCCTTATTTTTGACATGTTATGGTACTCCAAGGTGGGTAGGAGCGGGTCGGGCCCGTATCGCCGCAGAGCAACAGCCACATCTGGATCTGATCTATCTACTCGGCAATTCATCTGGTGACTTTATGGTCGCCAAAGAAGCCCCAAGAAGCATCAAACATTTTCAATGAGATCCATGGAGAAATTCTTAGACAGCAAGCACTAGCTCTCGGTGTGACTACATGAAAAGAAAAAAAAAGAGGAGATTGAAGAGAACGAAATGCACGTAATGGTCAGTATAGCAGTTCCTTCTGATCCTAGAAAATGTACGAAAACCCATTATAGAACTACCGAGAAGAGGCAAAAAATGATAAGTAGATACATAATTTCGAATATGATCAAACAAGCAAAAATTAGACAATGATAGAGAAAAGCATCGAGAAAGATGAGGAAACTCGACATTTTTGGCCCTGAATCATGTTTTGGTTAGACGTGGCCTCTACTTAGCACTTGATTAAACTCCTTGAGAGAAGGAACCCACTTGCCCGCTTTCCTTCTCCACCTCAAAAGGATAAGTAATCATTATAATAGGGTGACCTAGACCTGAAAGGCTACATTCCTAAATAGATCTAAGGCGAAAGCCCCACTTTCTCTATATATAGAAAATCGACCAACAATCAAATACAAACAAAGATGGATGATTTTCTCTTTAGAACACCAAAGCCCTTTTCAAACAAATTATAGCTAGACTAATGGAGCAGATTCATCTATTGGTGGTATTGATGCTAGTAGTCTGTTCTTGACTTTATATACAAAAATGTATACACCAAAATATCCATTTGAAATCGGTTTTCTCAATTCTGAGTGAATTTCGAAAGGAGAAGAGGTAGTGTCAGAAAGAAAAGCTTGAACATGGCAATCGAGCTCACAAGGCATGTAAAGAGGGGGATACTAAACACTCAGGTTGATTTCTCTTCTATTCGGTGTAGATCCGGAGTTCTCTATGGAACTACAAGATTGATTTCTTATCTCGAGTTGAGCTTGCTATTGCCCAAACAATCTTAAATATAGAAAGTGAACCTTTACTCTACCTTAGGTTAGAATACCGAACCAAAATCAAAGTAGTAAGTAAGCATAGTAGGAGAAGAAAAAATAAAGGGTACCCTCACCGTCTTCCTAAGCAGGCCCAGGAATGACTGAATCAATATCTTACTTGCTGGCCTTCTCATTACCCTATTCACTAGTGATTACTCCTGATAAGCACTCCTCTTCACTCCACCTTCCACTTTCTATATTAAATAGAAGGTTTTTAGTTGGAGGCTCTATAAAAAGAGCTCAAGTTGTCGATCACCCATATAAAATTCCTATAAGGAGTGCTATGGTATACACCATAGTTTTCGATTTGATGTTTATAATGAATATATGTTGACTGGGAAAGGGAAGTCCCCTGGGGGTAAAAGATAAACCCCCTTATTTGGTGTCTCTTTTCAAAAAGAGACTCCCAGGAATACCCCTAAAAAAGCAGAGCCCTTTCGAGCTTTTTCTGAATTTAGAGTTAGGTTGCCACAATTAAGTTTTCTTCTTCTTCTTCGAGCCCCCAGGCAGAAGAAATAGAATTTATATGCAGTCTATGACTGAGCTCAAGGTGTCTCTCTATGTCATTCTGTAAAGGCAGGTAATCGTTAGGATCAACAGGCTACTCTTGAGGGAAAACTAGATCCAAGGAGCCGGGTAGGGGGTCTGGTTGGTTAACGGACGAGCTCGTGCCCACCATTTCTATTCCAGATGGAGGACTACCAAGTAGCAAAGTCCAACCTGGCATCTCCGAATACCTCGAAGGCATCATATTAAGATGAACCTTAATTTCATTACTAATACAAATAGCAGTAAAAAAGGATGCAAGAAGGGTACCATGCACTTCCCATCCCACACAAGGACTCAAATAGAGAGAGAGAATACAGTTTTACAGAGGGATTCTTGCCTTTGAAAGCAGGTCATGAAAGAAATCAATAGCGCCAAAACAAGAGAAAAAAATAGCACAAATAGAGAAAGAACAAAACGAGCGACATTTTTACCCACGGTATTCGAAGATGCATCTGACTTATATTACTTGCCCTCTTCTCTTGGCCGGGAAACTGGCCATTTGTTTTTGGACCAATCATCTTTTAGTTTCTTTTTTTGGTAGGGATGCGCCTTGTCCTCTCTCTTACGAAATGTTGTTGCCCGTCGAAGCTTACTACCAGGGAATGCTTACTACTTGGGAAAAGCTGTGACGTATCAGTTTATTTTTTTCCTACTTTTTCATGGTTTTAAGAGAGAAGGAGAATTTATCCAGAAGAAAACACCAAGAATTTAGAGAAAATTTTAAGATTTTTAGAGAGTAGGAGGAGAATTCTCGTGGGTTAGAGAGAGGAGTGAAATTTTAAAGAATGGATGAAAGGAGAAAAGAGGGAGGGAAACTTAAAATTCCCTTCATTCCCATGATCGTCGGTTTTTTAATCCAGAAATTTCTGGAGAGATTTCCCACGATTATGGGAATCACTCCAATTCCCACAATCGCGGGATGGGGTAATTCTCACAATTCTAAACCTTCTTCTAAGTTTAGTATTAGTTTTCCATGATCCCATAGCTTACAAACACATCAAATTAATATTATCAACAAGAATTTTGAAAAGAAAACAAGTTAAAATTCAGTTAAAATTCAAATAAAAAACAAACTAATCATCAATCAAACTCAAATCAAACATGATCATAACGGAATAAATCAAGCAAACAATTAAACAAAAATAATCAAAAGAAACTTAAACGTGCTAAGTTAAGGTGATTAGGTTGACCATTCCTCATACATTCATGAAAGAGTGGAAGAAAGGGAAGAGATAACTTCCCTTTCTTATGGATTTGTCCCTCCATAATATGGTCTGCAACGATGCCCATTAACCTTGAATGTTTCTCCCTTGTCATTTTCCAACTCCAAAGCTCTATGGGGAAACACTTGAAGAATTTCGAAGGGCCCATTCCATCTTGACTTGAACTTTTCGAGAAATAGCCAAAGTATTGAATTAAATAAAATTACCAAGTCTCCACTCTTGAATTCCTTCTTCTTAATGTGGCCATCATGCCACTTCTTAGCCCTTTCTTTATATAGCTTGGCATTTTCATAGGCATCATATCTTAACTCATCCAACTTGTCGAGGTGTAACAATCGCTTTTCTCCTGCCAGCTTCCAATCCATGTTCAATTTCTTGATCACCCAATAAGCTCTATACTCTAACTCCAACAGCAAATGGAACATCTTGCTATACACAAGTCAATATGGTGTTGTGCCTATGGGAGTTTTGAAAGCTGTTCTATAAGCCCACAATGCGTCATTCAGTTTCAATGCCCAATCTTTCCTTAAAGTGCTCACGGTCTTCTCCAAAATCTTTTTCAGCTCTCTATTCACCACCTCCACCTACCCACTAGTTTGGGGGTGGTATAGGGTAGCCACTCTATGATGAACATTATATCTTCTCAGAAGGTTCTCAAACAGCTAGTTGCAAAAATGACTCCCCCATCACTTATGATTGCTCTAGGCAACCCAAATCTAGTAAAAATCTATTTAATAAACTTCTAAATCACCTTACCATCATTGGTTGGAGTGGCGACTGCTTCAACCCATCTAGAAACATAATCAACTCTAACCAAAATATAGTTGTTACCTTCGGAGGATGGTAATGGTCTCATGAAGTCCAAACCCCATACATCAAATATCTCCCCCTCCATTATGTTTGAAAGAGGCATTTCATCTCCCTTTGATATGTTGCCCACTCTTTGACATCTATCATACTTGAGCACAAAATCTAGAGCATCTTTAAATAGGGTTGGCCAATAGAATCCAAACTCCAAGATTCGTGCAGCACTTTTGTTATCTCCATATTGCCCTCTATACAGTGAGCTATGACAATATGTTAAGATTTTGGGTATTTCATCTTTAGGGAAATGCATGCGAATTAAACTATCAGCTTAAATCTTATAAAGTACAGGTTCATCCCAAATATAACAAGAGCATTGAAATAGAAAATGCTTCCTCTATTGATATAACAAATCGGATGGAAGAATACCACATGAAAGGTTGTTTGCAATATTTGCAAACCAAGGAAGGAAAAGGTTATCTACCATCATCGAGGTCTCGTCAGGAAAACTTTCCTCAATTTTCTCTTCCTTTTCATGATGTCCTCCTTCAAGTCTCGATAAATGGTCCGCTATGAAATTTTTTGCTCCCTTCTTGTCTTTAATTTCAATGTTGAACTTTTGAAGTAGGAGTACCCACCAGATGAGCCTAGCCTTGGCATCCTTGTTGGCAAAAAGGTAACGAAATGTTGCTTGATCTGTGAAAACAATAACTTGTGAGCCTAAAAGATAAGAACAAAATTTTTCACAAGCAAATATCACCGCAAGCAGTTCGTTCTCAGTAGTTGTGTAATTCAGCTATGCTCCCGTCAATGTTTTGCTTGCGTAATATATAGCATACAACTTCTTCTCCTTCTGTTGGCCAAGTACACACCCAACAATATGGTAACTTTCGTCTCACATAATCTCAAATGGAAGAGAACAATCTAGCAACGTTAGAATTGGTGCTGTTATGAGTGCCTTCTTCAACCTGTTAAAAGAATCTAAACAGTCATCATTAAAAACAAAAGGCACATCTTTAATCAATAGATGAGTTAAGGGTTTAGTAATAAGGGAAAAATCTTTAATGAACCATCAGTAGAACCCTGCATTACTAAGGAAAGGTCGAATACCCTTGATGTTAGTGGGAGGTGTAAATTTTCAATTACTTATGCCTTAACGCGATCCACTTCAATCCCCTTGTATGAAATATTATGGCCTAATACAATTCTCTCTTAGACCATAAAATGATATTTCTCCCAATTTAAAACTAAATGAGAATCCTCTCATCTTTGAAGCACTTTGTCTAATCTAAGTTTAGGAATGATCAAAAGAATCTCCAAAGATAGAAAAATAATCCATAAATACCTCTATAAAGGTTTCATTCATGTCTGCAAATATGGCCATCATGCACCTTTGAAATATGGCAGGTGCATTACATAAACCAAAAGGCATCCTTTGGTATGCAAAAGTTCCATCCGGACATGTGAAAGTGATTTTCTTTGATCTTCTGGGTATATAAATATTTAATTATACCTTGAATATTCATCAAGAAAGCAGTAAAAAAATGACCAGCCACTCTCTCAATCATTTGGTCTATAAAAGGTAAAGGGAAATGATCCTTCTTGGTGGAAAAATTTAGCTTTCTATAGTCAATACACACTTGCCAACTCGTGATGGTCCTAATGGAAATCTTTTGCCCTTTCTCATTTTCTATCACCATCATGCCACCCTTTTTCACTACACGCTATACTGGGCTCACCCACTCACTATCCGAAATCGGGTAAATAATCCCTACATCCAAAAGTATCACCACCTCCTTCTTTACAACGTCTTGCATATTTGGATTTAACCTTCTCTATCTTTCTCTCACGATTCTACATTCTTCTTCTAGGTTAATCCTATGTATTACCATATTGGGGCTAATCCCCCTAATATCATAAATTTGCCACCTTAAAGCTCTCATCCTTTTGCTAATGGTCTCCACCACTTTCTCTTCTTCCTCAAAATCTAATTCATTGGAGATAATGATGGGTAAAGTATGATTCTTCCCTAAAAAGGTATATCTCAAATGGGAAGGTAAAGTTTTAAGCTCTAAAGTGGGAGGTTTAACAGTAGAGGTGGTGTAGGTGTATCAATTCTTTCCAAATTTTCTAGCTCCACTTCCTCACATATATCCTCTTCTTTCACATTTTCATCTTTGTGTACTTCATTCACTTCATCGACTCCTTCTTTAATCTCCTTCACACACTTATCTACAACATCAATTTTCATACACACATTCCCATCCTTCAATTTCTTCAAAGATTTTGTCATATTAAACTCAACCTGTTCATCACCAATTCTCAACACAAGTTTCCCTTCATGCACATCAACTATTTCCTTACTAGTATTTATAAAAGGCCTACCCAAAATTAATGGAAAATTCTTATCAGCTTCAAAATCTAACACAACAAAATCAATGAGAATTTTAAATTTGTCCACTTTTACTAATACGTCTTCCACAACTCCATATGGCCTTTTTATGGATTGATCCGTAAGTTGAATCAGCATGGATGTTGGTTTGACCTCTACTAGTCCCAATTTCTTGAAAATAGACAAAGGCATCAAATTAATACTTACACCTAAATCAAAAAAAATTTAGAAAATTCAAAATCACCAACAACACATGGAATAGTAAAACTCCCTGGATCTTGTAATTTTGAAGGCATTTGGCTTGAGATAATGGAACTGTAATTTTTGTCAATGTAACCATTTGATTGTCTTCCCAAGTGCATTTGTATGTGAGTATATCCTTTAAAAACTTCGCATACTTGGGCATGCACTCCAAAGCTTCCACCAATGAGAAATTAATCTATAGCTTTTTCAGTTTCTCCGAAAACTTAGAAAATTGAGTGTCCCCCTGATGTTGTTTTACTCTCTATGGATATGGGAGTTTGGGTTTGTATGGTGGTGGTGGTATATAAGTTCATCCTTCCTCCTTTTCTTCTTCTATCTCCTTACCTTTCTCTTTTTCTTGGCTGACCCTTTTCATACTTGGTTCCTCCATTTGCTTGCCACTTCGAAGCGTAATAGCCTCGCGTTGTTCCCTTGAGATGACCTCAGTATTACTCGATAAGCTACTTGCACTTCAATAAAATAAAGTATTAGAAAGTTGACTTACTATAACCTCCAAGTTATGGATCAACAAGGCATGGTTCTTCACGATCTAGTCAAAATTTGTCTCTATTCTCTTTTGACTCTCCTCCTAGCTTGCAAACATTATTTTCTGACTCTCTTCTTGAGTTGCCAGTTTGGAACCAAACATCTCCATAAACTTGTCCAACTTACTCTCTATTGCTCCAATTTAAATTTGTTGGAATCCCAACAATCCATATGGTCTTGCTTGGCCACCTGCATTGTTATTACTTCAAGAAAAATTTATATAGTTTTCCATCCTAGTGTTGGATCGAAAACAAAAGCATGCAAGATTTGGTTAAACGGTAGATTTCAAAACTTTTTTGAAATCAAAACGCAGCAGAAATAACGTAACCAAATCAACATGTTTCAGTTATATATGATGCCATATCAGGAAAACAATTTACCTAAGAATAAGGTGGTAGAAATATACCGACTCCTTGCTACTACTTTGGCTTCTTTCTTTTGTATCCTCTCTAAATCCTTTGTCAATGTATGCTCTCCTTGTTGTTATATCCTTGACCAATCCGATCTACCATTTATTCTTTTTGGATAACTTGGTTAATAAGATCCTTTGGTTGGAAAGGAGAAGAAGTATTTTGAGGAGGCTTTTTTTAGAAGAAAGAAGCCAAAAATAAGACTCTTCTCATTCAAGTTTCGGCTATGCATGCATGAGAGGAGAGAGTGAGTCAAAACAGAGAGTGAGTCAAAACAGAATGCAAGAACACTTCTTCCTCTCCTTGTACATTTCAGTTATCATGAAAGAAAGATGTGATGTGCATCCAATGCATCACTTCATTCTTTAATCAATCATAAAGAAGCCAATAAATGAGACTCTTCTCATTTGTTTAAGATGGCTATATGAAAAGACCAATAACCTAAATGAGACCTTTTCATTTTTGGTTATGGATGAAAGAAGGAAGAGACAATACATCAAATGCACCTCTTCTTTTCTTTAATGAAATGAATGCTAAAAGGTGCATTAAAAGACAACCATTAAACCATTTAATGATAAGATCATTACTCCATTTAATGATGATGAAGTATGATAAAAACCATCTTTAATTTAGCAATTCAATGCTAAATGTGCAGGTGCACATTTAGCGTATAAAAAACCGAAATGCGCCCTCCTTTCTTTAATAAATTTGTTTTAATTTAATTAATCTAATTAATCAAATCAAACTAAAGTCAAGCCCAATATTAAATGTTCATTTGGGCTTCTAATTAAAGTAAGCCCAACATTTAATCATCGGCTTTAAAACCTCTATTTATATTTCTTACTTTTCTTGATAACCTTCCTAGAAGCCAAATTGGACTTATATAATTCAAGCTCTAATAAGCCCGGAATTAATTTAATCTCATTAGAATTAATTCCAGCTTATTAACCAAATGTCATTCCACTAAAGACAATTGGTTGAACTCTTGAATTACTAAATATTATGAGAGTACATGTTTCAAATAAGATGTCCAATTGCAAACTTTATTATGAACAATATTATAGCCATCCACTCAATAAAGGGTAAAACTACCGTTTTGCCCTTATATTGGTTTTTCCTTCTAGATCTCTGTTTGACTCTGTATGGTGATTAACACACAAGATCTCATCTTGGTGCTAAGACTTGATGGGTAGCTAGTCCATCAAACTACTGGTGCTAGTTTAATCATCAAACTCTATAAAAACATCTAAAAGTGATGATATCACTATAAACTCTTTATTTGAGTGAATGTTCCCTGATACATGTTTCAATTAATAATTCCAACATGCAGACACTGGATTGATACTCTATACAAACCCATTCCGATCATATTAAGAATTATAATGAAATACATATGAGTTCACCACTCATCAAGATTGTGGTTCATAATAATAGAATGCTAAGGTGTATGTTTTAAGATTAAAGTAACGACCCACTTTATTCTTTAAAACATACTTGATTCTAGATTCATTTAATAGTGCCATCATCAATAGTCAAATACAATCATGATATGAAACTCATCATTCCCTTGAAGTAAACTCTTTTACTTACACGAAGATAAATCACAACACTATAGTCTAAACTATAATCAAGTGATATGGAGATGTATGGGAAACATGTATATTATTAGAATCTAAATTAGTTGATTCACAGTTGAATAATCAAGTGACCAACTTGATTATTCAACTGTGAACCTACTAATTTAGATTCTAATAATATACCTTGATTATTCAACTGTAAATCAACTAATTTAGATTCTAATAATATACATGTTTCCCATACATCTCCATATATATTTCTATTACTTACAAAATAATCTTAGTACCTTATAACTAGATATATAATGCTCATACAAATAAAACCAAACTATTTTGTTTTATTAATAATAAATATTTTCATTACAAAAGTAACTAGAAGAAAACTAAGTTATATATAAATACACTTGCTTTCTAGGGCACTATATTTACTTAACTCCAACACCCGCATTATAGGTATTGGAGTACATGTTGTTACCTTGCTGCTGTTAGCCCAGGTAACTTACATGTTCGGTACTATCGGCTCCCAATAGAAAACACTCTGCTGACCCGTGGTTGTTCTACCCACACTGCTCACATTGCACTTGCATCGCCTTTACTGTAGAGGAGGATGTTCCTTGCATGTTGTTCAGCTGTTTCATAAGAGCTGTGATCTGAGCCTACAATGCAGTAACAGAGTCAATATGTATCATCCCTTTTTATTCCTTCTGCCCTTGTCTGCTTCTCTCACTCGACCACATGCAGTTGTTACTCGCCAACTCCTCCAACAGATAATGAGTTGCTTTCATAATCTTCCTTATTAATGAACCTCTAGCTACTGCATCAATTGTTCCTCTCGTTCTTGGATTCACTCTATTGTAGAATGTATATAGCAGAAACTCTCTTGGAAGGTTGTGATGGGGACAACTTCTATGCAATTCTTTAAATCTTGCCCAAGCTTTATAGAGAGATTCTCCATCGTTCTGTTGGAAATTTGTATTCTCCTTGATAATCCTCGTCATCTTCATCAACAGGAAATACTTGGCGAGGAATGCCTATACAGGCTGCTCCCAAGTCTTAATTTGTCCTGAATTCAGCAAGTTTTACCATGCTTTAGCTCGATCTTTCCATGTGAATGAAAACAACATCAGCTTCACCGCATCGTCAGACATTCCGTTGAAATAGAAACTGTGGCATATCTCTAAAAAGTTTACGATGTGGGCATTCAAATCTTCATTGGTAGCTCGTAGAACTACATACTATTCTATCGAATGTTGAGGAATGCCGGCTTGATCTCAAAATTATTCGCTTGAACCACCGATCTCATCACTCCTTAAGGACTAAATCTTGGCCTCATGAAATCCATCAGTGTCCTCTTCGGTCCTCCTTGCTCTCCTTCTTCAGCCATATCTTGTTGTGAAAAATTTAGACACTTTGGCCTTCTTAACTTTATTTCGTGTCTCTTGATGTCGAAAAATTCGTCTTCACTAACTTTTTTTGTTCTTCGTGTGCTCCTTGTGTTCATGCACCTACAATTACATAAGGAAAAGTATCAAAATTCTTAAATAAAAGTAATCTAAATTAAACAAGATGCTAAACAATCAATCCCCGGCAACAACGCCAAAAACTTGTTGAGTGAAATTATGCAACACAAACTACTCATTTTAGCTCAAAAAATGTAAGTGTATGGGTCGTGACTTGTAGTTAAAAAGCAGATATCGATCCCATAAGGATTAATGCCCAGACACCACTTAATTTAGATCAGCCTTTGTTTAAGAAATGAAATTGTTTAATAAAAATAATCTGGAAATTGAATTAAAACTAAAAGACTAATAATGAACACTAAATAATACCAAAATGCAGAAAGATCGAAATTAAAAAATCTAAAGACTAGAGGTTATTTTTTTTCCCTATTTTGTCTCCCTCCTATTTTACTAATCGAATTGTGTCTCACCTAAGATTTTTGAATGAATTAGCTACCCTCTCTCAAGGTGTAATTAATTTTCCCTAATCAAATCAAATGGAATCAATTGAACGATCTCTCAACCTACCCAATCACTATACCAATTAAACTAGTTATTAAACTATCCTATGGGTGATCAATTGAATTCATTGAGATCTCTCTTCTAACTAATCAATTTATGTGATGATTGCAAGTCTATAGGTTGCCAACTCTCGTTATACAATCCTACATAAATAATCTTACTCAGTCTCTCGATTTGTTGCAAGATAACAAATAAAATCAACAATTATCAAAGACACTTTCATTCAATTCAATAAAATAAGAGTTTTAACAAAATAGTTCAAAAGCAATCCCTAAAAATAAATTAGCCACTTATGGTCTCCATAATGTCATCAACACACAAATAATACATCTTACACAGAAAATTGAATATAAGAAACCTCTTCTCTTCTTTGCCAAAATCTAGAATTTTGGATATTGAAGTGCTATTTTCCCCTATCTTGATGATAATCCTTGACTTTAATCCTTTCTCAAGGCTAAAGCCTTGTGTTCTTCACTTAAGGAGGCTCTTTCTACAGAGGGGTTTCGTCTCTCTTTATCATGGAGGCTTAATTCTCTTTTAATAGCTTAAAAACCCTAAGTTTAATAAAGCCCCGCATAATGACTCGGATTATAATTCCAATTCCCACGATCGTGGGAATCAACAATAGAGAGTCTCCTATTTTCTTCTCCTCATTGATCTCTAGCTCAATCTCCAAATTGCTCAATCTTCCTTCCTACAAAAAAATACTCAATTCTTACCCTAAATTAAAATTAAATATAAAATAAAAACAATGGAAATCAAACTAAACAAAATCATATAAAATGAATCCTAAACTACAACAATAATCAACAATTATGCAAGAAACACATCCCAATTACTTAGAAAAACATAGACTAATCCATAACTATCAGGAACTTTCTCAGTAACTCTTTTATTTCTCCTATGTGTTATACAACTTCTTTCTCTCTAATTACTGAAAGGAGAAGATGTCATTCCTGAGTTTTTTATTTATGTTAGAGGAAGATACCTGGCTAAGAACTTTTCAATAAGACCATTCCAGTGGTAATAGATCTAAGAGACAAGGATTTTAACCATAATTAGCTATGTCTCTCAATGGAAACAGGAACAACCTCAATCAAATAACATCCTCTAAAGCTCCATTAATTTTAGAATTATTAAAGATCTCTAAAAAGTTTGCAATATGTGCATTTAAATCCTTATTTGGAAAGTTATCAAATGCCCTATAGTACATTGCCCTTCAAATCTTGCCATTATATTTAGTAGTTGTTATCTAAAAATTTTGGTTATTTTCAAATTATTAGATTTCTCTCCCTTAAATTAAGAAGCGAAATTCTTTTAATTTCTAGACATAGATCTAGTAGTACACTGGAACTAATCTTTGTTATAAACCAAGATATCTAAATACTAAATTTTAGCAAATAAACAAAAGATCAAGATAGAAATTTCTAAAATGAATATAGAAAAAATAAAAGAAAATTTGATTAATTTAATAAAACTAAAGTGCTACTAATATTTTAACACCTAACAATGATGCCAAAAACTTGATGTTCATTATCCAAACAATTCTAAGTACCAAGTAGGTAAGTGTATCTATCGTCCTTATAGATTTCAACGAGGACTACAACTACTAGCAGGAATTATCTTTCTATTATCTAATATAACAAAATAAATGATTGACTCAAAAGATATGATTAACAAAACAAAAATTACTAATCTAAATACAAAAAATAGAAAATAACAAGAATGAAATAATAAAATAATAATCAATATCTCAATGTAGAACCCTCTAAAACCTTTCTATGCTTAAATTTGTATTGATTCAATTATTAGCCCTAGTTTCTTAAACCTATAGAAATGTAAAGTTATAACCATATTCTTTTTCAAGAAATGCAACCTCTATCCTTAAGTTTATTGATTGAAGTCTCTTTCTAATTAAAAACTTTAAGAATGCATTAACTTGTTCTATGAATTTCTTTATTAGGTTTGACTATAACCCAAAAGATTCATATGATCTTATCTTTAGGATTCCATGCAACTCTTATTAGTTATACCAATATCTATTTACACATATTATTTCTTAATTCCTATATATATAAAATATGAAATTGAATCATGACAATATAAATTTCTAATTTAAGTAAAAAAAGACAATTATGAATAATTCACAAAAGCTTGGATTTTTTACTAAATCAAAGAATCAATTTAAGCCAATAGTTATATGGTTATCCCATCTATATCTATTAAATTTTATTTTATACTAAAATAAATAAATCAAGAAAGAATACAAAGTTAAATTATCTTAGAGTATTAAATCTTGAAGTTCTTCAATTAAATCTTGATAAAAATTCTTTTCTTTCTCTCCAAAGTTTCTCCTTTTTGTGTCAAAATTTCTTTAGTTCATCTCCATAAAAATTGCTATAGTTATAATAGTCCCCTTCTCTTTTTATTCTAAAGAACCTAAGAAATTCAAATCATAAGGCTAACATTGATCCTAAAATAGACTCATGTCACACTTGTGTTACTTGATTGCTTGATAATCAAACACTAAATGAAAACATAAATCTGAAAAAATTTTGTGTAATAAATTGTGTTATGAATTCTTAATATAAATTCACGCCAAAACTGTTCAAACTTAAGTCCAATTTGTTTGAATTTTTTTTGTGAGCTAAAAATAAGTTATGAGAAACTATAAGCCAAATTTGATACCTTATCCCATAAAAACCATAAAAATACAAGTAAAATTCTCTTAGAAGTATGCTAGAAACCTAGTATAAGAATTACTTATCATTAATTTTACAAGTTAATTCTTTAGTTTAATATTCAAATTCTGGTTTATGAAAAAGAAGAAAGTTGATATTGTAAACAAAAAAATGAGGCCATTGACATCATATAAAGATTGCATGTAGACAATGAGTGGCCAAGAAGAGATTTTTCATTATATATCTTAGTTTCTCTATATAAATGAAAGAAAGATTTTGCTACATTTAAGATAAAATTATGATAATCATCATGATTTTTAGTTTTTGTATTTTATGTAGTCTTAATTTATGGAGGATTCATTAATGTACAGTAGTATCTAGAGGTCTACACAATTGATTTCAATTTCTTCATTCGCAATTGCCAATAAACAAAAGGCTTCTCTTTTATTTGAGAAAAACCTTACTAATTAGGTAATTAAATGAGTAAAATTTTCTACATCTTTATTTCTTTTTCCCTCACACCTTAGGATGACGATCAACCATTTCGCTGCATTTCTTTTATTTTCATCTTAGTATAAGATTACTTCCTCTTTGTTTTTATTTTATTTTATTGAAATCAATACAACTTTAAATAATCAGTTAGTAAAATCATGAAACAATGATTATAAAACCATTTTACTAAAATTTGAAAATTTTAATACTAACAAAATATGACGTTCAATTTTAATGTCCAAAGTTTAAAATCATAGAATCCCAATAAGGTGCAATAGTGGTATATTTTCCAATTAACAATCAAACAGTATAAGGTGAAGTTAAAGTTTAGTTTAATTTATTTTTAATGGATCCTATATAGAATAAAAAAAGAATATGTTCAAAAGGGGTAACTCTTAATAAAAGGCCTACAAACATGTTATTAAGGATTTCTTACCTTTTCCCTTAACTCAATAACCCCTTAAATGTTTAATACAATAACAACAACAACAATCTAATAAAAATATGTTAAACGTAAGCTCTAGGGAGGTCCCATGTGTGAAGCATTATCTTGGGCTAGTAAAGAATCTATTTTCGAAAAATGTTTAATAATAACTAAAAAGTATAGCATTTATTGAATCCTATATAGAATCAGAGGGAGTATGTTCGAAAGGGATTACTCTTAATAAAAGGCCTACATGCATGGGATTAGGATTTCTTACCTTTTCCCCTTAACTCCATAACCACTAAACCGTTTAATAATAGCTAAAAAGTATAGTCTATCTGACTTCATTATGAACCTAATATCAAGATTTAATTACTTTCAAAAGAGAAAAGGCTACAAAGAATGCTGGAAGATATCATTAAACTAGAATTTATGATTTAATAATTATAATTAATTAGGCTAGAATTAAGATGATTTAGCTTTAATTTATTTTTCTATAATATATTTTGGATAATTATTAATTAACATTTATTTTATGATATTATTTCCTTATTCAGGTGGCTGTATAGTTATAAATCTGTGCATCTTGTGCTCTTACAAATATACAATAAAAATTCTTATAATTCAAATTCAAATGATACCAGAGGAGGAATTCATTCATGGTAAACCTATCCTTCAATAAACTAGTAGAGAAACCTAAACTATAGCCTTTTACCTAAGCTAGTCTTTCCCTCTCTACCTATTTTGTCTCTCTATCCACAGATCACCTGCTCCACTTTTGTTGTTCCAATGTTGTACTAATCTATCTCATCCGCATATTTATATGGGTCCCATATAAATTTATGGTTGAGATGGATTGGAATAGCGTTGGAACAACAAATGTGAAACAAGTGACCGCATCTCCTCTTTATCACCATATTTGGTGTTTCTCTAACAACCAAACTCTTGAACAGTTGTAAACACTCCTATACGCCTGTCTACATATGGCACTAATACTCAGGCTCCAACCATATTATCCCACACCATTTAGATTATTTGATCAAATTGAGAGAATTATCTAAACTAGTATTAATTTGTGTGCATGCATATTCGTGGTACAGGAAAATTTGGTTACTTGACTGGAGACAAAAAGGAACATGAAAAAGAGTCATCTAGCTTATCCATCATAGGATACAGAGAACTTGACAGTGATGACGTGGTTAGTGAGCTCGATGGAGGACATAAGCTCTAACTATTTATGTAATCACATGACAAAGGATCTTTAGGACAATGTTAACTATATGTACTCTAACCTTGAAGCTTGTTGAAATCCATCAATGTATAAGGATAGTGTCACTAAATAATTTAATTCTTTGAAACGTCTTTGGCAACATTTGAATCTTTTCATACGAGTAAAAATCCTCAAAATATTATAGCCATTATAAGAAAACTATAGAGGATAACCATATTTTAAAATTTCTTATTGGTCCAAATGTGGAGTTTGATGTAGCTAGACACATGATTATTGGTCGACAACCCCTTCCATCATTTGTAAAAGTCTTTTTTGAATTCAAAGATGAGGAGAGTTGTCATCTTATTATGCTTAAAAAAAGGTAACTCAGTAATTCTATTGAGAACTCAACCTTAGTTGCTGGGGTGAACGCCTGCTCAAACACTATCAAGAAACATGATGACAAACCTAGTGTCTGGTGTGATTATAAGGATAAGTCTTCTTATACATGTGAGATTTGCTTTGAGATTCATAAAAAAATTGGCAAATTAGAAGGGATCTTATGAAGGCTAATGCAATCATCTTACCGTACATGAGAAAAAACTTGGTTCTTTTTAAAAGGAGCATAATGACTCTGAAGCTATTGAAATCTATCTTAGGTTATTGAGTAATCTTAGTGCTTCTATTTCTTAAGAAGGTTGTATTTTAATGGCATTATCTTTTCATTTACACAATTATTCTACTGTTTGGATTCTTTAATCATATCATAATCTCTTCTAATTTATTTTAGACTTATTACTGGTTCTCTACTCACGATAAAATTTGTTCAGTGGAGGGTTTTTATTTCCCTATAGCTGGAAAATGTTTAATAAATCTCTCAAGAAACACTTCTCCAAAAAATGTCCTACACATTCCTAAACCTACCTATAATCTGCTATCACTTAGTAGAGTATCTAAGGACTCTAATTGTCGTAATACCTTTTTTGGAATCCTACTATTTTTTTAGGAACTAAAGTTAGTTCTTGGGAAAGACAATTTACATTGCTAAATTGACAGATAACTACAACTTTTTTTATGATGAAGATTCTAATGTCACGTTTTGGCATTATAGACTAGGGCACCTATCGTAAACTATTTCCTAGTTCATTTAAATGCTTGTATTATTTTAAATTACATTGTAAGAATTGCATTTTTATCAAAAGGTCATAAAACTATTTATCATTTAAAAACTTATCAACCCTTAAGACCATTGTATTTAATACATATTGATGTTTGGGTTCCTTCAAACATCAATACTCCTTCAAAAAAAAGGTCTGTTACCTTGATTAATAGTTATAACCACTTATGTTGGCATTATTTAATGTATGAAATATTTGAGTTTGAAAAAATATTAAAAACCTTTTACTTAATGATTGAAAATTTGTCTCAAGTCAAAATTGTTAAAACTAATGTTGCAGCACACATTTTTCACTTAGCAAGTTATTGATTTGACCTAGTCTTTATAAGTTTTATTTTCTACAGATCTGCTCAAACTTTAGGAAGTAGGACATTTTTCAATTGCTATTTTTATTATTATGGCGGTTGCCTATTGCCTATAAAGTCTGTAAAAAGTCTATGCAATAAATGTATGAGGAAAGCATCCTCTCCCGAAAATGTCCCTACCTCTCTTTCTTTTATCAGCGTTTGCTTTATTTCGTTATTTTAGCTATCAGTGGTATCAGAGACATAAAAAAGGAACGAGGATTGTTAAATGACCTCTGAAAGTTTTACACAGCCTATTATTCCATGATTTGAGGATCATTATGACCATTGGATTATGCTTACGAAGAAATTCTTAAGGTCTAAGGAGTACTAGTACTTTGTTGAACAAGGTGTAGTAGCAGCTGTTATTGGAGTTGAACTCTCAAATGCCCAACAAAAGAAGCTTAAGGGATTGAAGTTGAAATATTTGAGGGCAAAAATTATTTTTTCTAGGCTTTTGATAGACCTATCATGGAAACTATTCTTAGCAAAGAAACTTCTGAGGATATTTGAGATTAAATGAAGAAAAAGAATCAAGGTTCTTCTAGAGTGAAGTATGCATAACTTCAAGCCTTCAGAAAGGAATTTAAGAATCTATAAATGAAGGATTTTACAAGAACTATAGGGGTGGCAAATAAAATGCAATTCTATAGTGAAAAGATGGATGTTGTTGTTATTATTGAGAAAATTTTACGATCTATAACACCTGCATTCAATTTTGTTGTCTGCTTAATTGAAGAACCCAAAAACATAAACACACTCTACCTTGATGAACTCCAAAACTCTTTATTGTCTATGAACAGAAGATAGATCGAATTTCAACCTTAAAGGAGCAAGCTTTGAAAGGCCTCCATCAGCAATTCATTTTCAACACTAAACAAAGGAGATAGAGGATAAGGTCAAGGAAGAGGTGGAGGCAAAATCAATGGAAATAATAATTATGGAAATTAGTAACAGCAACATCATGATAATCCTTTTTAAGGAAGAGGAAGAGGATGAAGTGGTCATAGGGGTACCAAAATTGATCAAACCCAGCAGATAAGTCCAACATTGAGGGCTACAGATGTGACAGACTTGGAAATTTTTAGTCAGAATATCAAACTCATAGAAAAGAAGGAAGTAGAGATCTTGTTGATGACAATTTAAGTCATTCAGGAACCTCAATTAAATGTATGGTACATAGATACAGGTTGTATCAACCATATATTTAAGTCTTCTTTTTCTTATTTAAATGAATACTTTCATTATATTGTAACCTTTGGTGATTGTTCTCTGTAAATATGCTAGGAAAAGGTACTGTTACTATAAAAACTAAGAATGGTTTTGTGGAAACAATCTCTAGTGTGTTTTATATTTCTGATTCAAAAAGCAATTTATTAAGTGTTTGTCAGTTACAAGAAAAGAGTTATGCAATAACTCTGAGTAAGGGTGCTTGTGAAATATATGATCCTTTTAGAGGAGCTATTGATATTATTCAAATGAGTTCAAATAGGCTATCTCCATTCAAGATTAAAAGTGCTTAGACTTGCTTAATGATTGAAGTGAAAGACCCTTAATGCCTTTGGCATTTCTGCTATAATCACTTAAATTATGGATTAAAAAATCTCCAATTGAAAAATATAGTGGTTAGTCTACATCAAATTACTATTCCTTCCCAAGTTTATGAAGAATGTGTTGTTGGCAAACAACATCATTGTTAGTTCCCTTAAGAGAAATCCTAGAGAACAAAAAAAAAATCTTAGAGCTGATTTATTATGAGATTTGCTTCCCAATAATGCCGACTTATAATGTAGGTAAAAGATATTTAATTACCTTCATTGATTATTATACTCGAAAAACTTAGGTTTGTTTTTTGCAGGAGAAGTCAGAAGCATTTAGTGCATTTAAAAGTTTCAAGGAACATGTTGAAAATGAAACAAAGAAAACAATTAAAACTCTCCATACCGATCGTGGTGGAGAATATTACTCTAAGGAGTTTGAAGCTTTTTGTGATACTTATGGCATTCAAAGAGAGCTGATAGCAGCTTATACACTGTAACAATATGGTGTATCAGAGAGGAAGAATAGGACCTTCCTCAATGTGGTGTGAAGCTTATTAGCAAAAAGGAGAATTCTAAAAAGTTTTTGACCAGAAGCGATGAATTATAACATTCATGTCTTGAATGGAAGCCCCACTTTTGCTATTTAAAACATGACAATGGAGGAAGCTTAGAGTGGAAGAATATCAGTAGTAGAACACTTCAGAATTTTCGGTTGCATTACATACGTTCATATTCCTAATGCAAAAAGGAACAATCTTAATAAGAAAGGTGAAAAATGTGTCTTTCTTGATGTAAGTGAAGCATCCAAAGCATATAAACTATTCAATCCAATAATAAAGAGGATTGTGACTGCTAAGATGTCATTTTTGGTGAAGAGAGCATTTGGGATTAGAGTAGGTAGCAACCTACTCCTATCATTTTTGATAACACAAATGAAGAAGAAAGTGAAGTTGAAGAAGAAAGGAAACAACTCCTACAAAATAATAGTGGTTTTAAATGCATCGAACATAGCCACTGTAGTTGTTGAACCTTTGGCAATAGCAATAGAAACTACTAATTTAGCAGTTGAATATTGCCTTCGTTGTGTTCGAAAAAAGCCAACATAGATGAATGATTATGAGGGCAATAGATTTTGATCAAACCAATATTTAATCACCCATTTTGCTCTACATCTTTTGAGAGTGTTATTAAAGAATCAAAATGAAAAAAGGCAATGGATGATGAAATAGAAGCCATTGAAAAAAAATGGTACTTAGGATCTATGTGACCTTTTAAAGGGTAACAAGATCATTGGTTTAAAGTTGGACTTCAAAATGACAAGGATAAAGAACAATTGGTGGTTAAGGGATATAAGCAAGAATCTGGAGTTAATTATATTTAATTTTTTACTCTGGTTGTAAAGCATGATATAATTAGAATGGTGATTGCATTCACAACATAAAATTCATGGCTTATCTTCCAATCATATGTCAAATTCTCATTCTTACATAGAGACTTAAAGGAATAGGTATTTATTGATCAACCTCCTAGTTATGTTATAATTGGAAATAGGCATAAGGTATGTAGATTAAAGAAACCTCTTTATAAACTAAAATAAGTTCCACTAGCTTGGACTAGTCATATTGAAAATATTCTTTGAAAGAAGGTTTTCATAAATGTCCGTATGAGCACACACTTTTTGTTAGACATGAAAATAAAGGCAAGAAGCTTATTGTGTGTTTATATATGGACAATCTTATTTTAACTGGAAATGATGGTGCCATGTTTGATAAATTTAAAAGGTCCATGATGGTTGAGTTTGAAATGTCTGATCTTGGAATGATGTACTATTTTCCCAAGATTGAAGTAACACAATCAGCAGCTAGAATTTTCATTTCTCAAAGGAAATTTGTCTAAGAAATCTTGAACAAGTTTCAAATGCAAAATTGCAATTTTGTAAGTAGTGCAATAGATTTTGGTTTGAAGTTGAAAAAGGATCATAAAGGAAAGAAGGTGAATAACACACTTTACAAACAAATTGTAAGCAGTTTAATGTATTTAATTGTTACAAGACTAGACATAATGCACTCTATAAGCTTAATTAGTAAATATATGAAGAATCTAATAGAAATGCATTTGTTAGATGCCAAGAAAATACTTCATTATTTGCAAGGAACCAAGGATTATGGGCCATTTTATGGGAATGATAAGAAATCAAATTTACTAGTGTTTAATGATAGTGATTATGAAAGAGATTAAGATGATAGAAGAAGAACTTCAGGTTATGTGTCTGTGATGGGCATAGGGGTTGTTTCATGGTTATCTAAAAAGTAACCAATTGTCACTTTGTCAAGCACAGACGCTCAAGTTGTTGGTATAATAGCTTGTGCTTTTCAAGCTATCTGGTTAAAGAAAATTCTTAAAGAGTTACAATTTAAGCAAGTAGAAGCTACAACATTTTCTATGATAATAGTTCAACAATTAAATTTTCCGAAAATTCTGTGTTACATGGAAGAAGCAAACACATTAATGTGAAACATTATTTCTTAAGAGATCTTAGCAAGAATGAAACCATTGATCTAAAGTATTGCAGAAGTGAAGAACAATTGGCTGATATGTTAACTATGCTATTCAAATTATTTGCTTTCCAGAAGCTGGGAAAATTAATGGGATTTTTTGTTTTTTCAAAAATATCTTGTTTGAGGATACTAGTTGGTCAAGTAAAATGAATCTTGAAAACTTTCAGTTTAAGGAAGGAATTGTTAAAAATAATGTTTTTTACCGCATAATTTTTTCACTTTATAGGTTGTTGATTTTGCCTAGTATTTAGGAGTTTTATTTACTATAAATCTGCCTAAGCTTTAGGAAGTAGGATATTTTTTAGTTGCTTTTTTTTTAAATTTTTATAGCTGTTACCTATTGCCTATAAAGTATAGTAAAAGTCTATCCAATAAATGTATAAGAAAAGCATGCTCTCTCGAAAACATCCCTACCTCCCTTTCTTCTATTAGTCTTTTCTTCATTTCTTTATTTTAGCTATCAAAAATTAGAATCTTTATATGGAAAATAGAAATAAATATTTCAATGGATTTATGGGAACTTTTTATAGATAGAAGATTTTTTTCAAACTACTTATATTGAAACACCTTAATAAAATAGTGTTGACAAACAAAAAAATAAACATCTACTTGAAGTCTTTTGAGTTGTTATGTCTTTAATGAATATCTCAAAATATCTCTCGATTGAGACTATTATTACTGTATCCTATCATATTAATAGAATGCCTATTATGTTACCTCTTTTAACTACTTTAAAAAGTTGTTCATGTATCATATATTCAATTAAACCTCCATATTAAATTATTTGGGTGCTCAACTTATATCTAAATAATCAATTTTTATTAGTTATAAAAAAAGGGATACAAGTGTTTTAACCCAAAAACCAAATGAACAATTTTCTATAGATATCACTTTCCTAGAACATCAACCTTTTTGTCATCAAATTTTACCTAAGATAGGAGAAAAATATTTGGGATATTAATAATAAGTTTCTTAAAACTATTGAATAAGCTATAATTCGCATATCTCTCAAAGTATATTTAGATAAATACTAATTTTTTTAGAGTTGGATAAATAAAAACTGACTAATATTTAAGAGATAGATAAGCTTGAGTTTATTTTTTCAAACACCTCTAAATCCTTAAAAAAGAAAGAAATACTAGTAATAAATTCTTGTGGAATATGATAGAAACCTTTTCACTTATTTAAGGAGGAACGATCATCAAAAGGAAAAAAGAAAACGATTATTATTCCTTTAACACTGGCTTAATCGACCACCTTGAGGACTACTTTTGAATCTACTATATGTATTCTTAATACATCATCTGCATATACTCCTCTTTCTTATAATAAAACAAATAATAAAGATATACCTCGTTATGTACCTAATATTGAACCGATTGATTTTGACATTTATATACCAATCAGAATTGGGAAATGCTCTTGTTACTCTTATTATATATCTTGCTATCTTTACTATAGTAAAATCTAAAAAGATGCATTTTCTTTTAAAAAATATCTAATCTATTTATGCTAACAAACATATAAGAAGTACTTAATAGCCATAACTAAGAGATAGAAGTAATGGAAGAGATAAATTTTTAAAGGAGAAGTAGATTATGGGAATTTGATTTACTGAAAGATTTAGAAAATGTTTAGGTGTAAATAGGTGTTCATAGTGAAGTGCAAAGTAGATGGAAGCTTAGAGAGGTACAAAGCTAGACTTATTGGTAAAGGTTTTACCAAACTTATAGGATTGATTATCAAGAAACTTTCACTCCAACTGCTAAAATCAACTCCATCTTGGTATTACTATCCTTAGCTTTTAAATTATAACTTCCCCTATATATGTTAAACGTCAAAAATATTTTTCTTAATATAGATTTAGAAGAAGAAGTGTTTATGAGCCTACCTCCAGTATTAGAGTAGATATTCGATTAGAATAAAGTCTACAGGCTTAAAAACAATTTTGTATTGTTTTAAATAATTTCTTAAGCATGGTTTGAAGTATTTAAATTAAGTGAAAAGATATAATTATCATCAAATCCAAGATATCACACAATATTCTATAAGTGATTAAACGTAGGTAAGTTATCTGTGATAATCATTTATGTGGATGATATAGTCTTGATAGGTCAAGATGTATAAGAGTTAGCAAACCTAGAAAGGAAATTAGTATGATACCTTGAAATCAAGGATTTGGGATTATTAAAGTATTTCCTAGCATATAGTTCACTAGGTCAAAAGAATGTATCTTTATAAAGTAAAAGAAATATATCCTTGATCTTATAATAGAAACATTTCTGCTATGATGTAAATGTGGATGTTCAAGAGCTAGTAGACCTAAAAAAGAAAATTTCATGAGATTTTGAAATCAAGGATTTGAGATTATTAAAGTATGTCCTTGGCATAGAGTTCATTAAATTAAAAGAACGTATCCTTATAATCTAAAGGAAATATATTCTTGATCTTATAATAAAAACAGTTTTGCTAAGATGTAAACCTACCAAAAATTCCTTTTAATGTTAATTAGAAAACTAGATACTGCTAAAGCTAAAGATGTGGTAAAAAAAGTAGAAGTTTTAGAGACTAATGGGAAAATTAATTTACTTGACTGATGCTTGTCCTAATATCATTTTTATTATGAGTATGGTTAGACGATATATATGCACTTACCTGAACAAATACATTTTGATGCAGCTTATAAGATATTAAGATACTTGAAAGGACTTCCTAAAAAGGATCTTATGTTTCGAAAGCATATCAACCTACAAATATAAGAGGGCAAGCTTTGGAACAGCTAGTAAGATTACTTTTTTTTTGACTGAAAGGTCATAAGTTCGAGTCACGAAAATAACCTCTTTGTAAAATACAAAGAAAAGACTACATATAATTGATGACCCTCCCCCGATCCTCACAAATTAGGGAACCTTATGCACTAGAAAATCCCTATATCAACCTATAAATATAAGTCTATACTGATGCAAACTAGGTCAGTTGCATCACTTTGGGATACTTTACTTCATGAGAGGAAATTATTTTACATTTTAGAGTAAAACATAGAATGTTGTGGTTTGAAGTAGTGTTAAGTCAAAGTTCTAGTATCTTATTCATATTTTTTAAGACTTAAAGAACTAAAGATTCAAGTGACACTTCCTGTGAAGGTCTAATGTGTTAAAAAGGTAGCTATTTTAATTTATTATAACCCAATTTTATATGATAAAATGAAGCACATTGAGTTTGATAAGCACTACATCAAAGAGAAAATTGAAAGTGAGTTAGTATATGTTTTTTCTGTATTAATTACAGATCAAAATGTTGATAATTGAAAGTGAGTTCATATATGTTTTTCTGTACCAAATACAAATCAAATTGTTGATATACTCACTAAAAGGCTGCATAAGGTTCAATATAAATATTTAATCAACAAGATAGCTATGGAAGCCATTTTCAAATGTGTTTGAGCGGGAGTGTTGTGAGATCCACATGATTATTATTTTATAATTTTTATTTAATTGAAATCAATTAATGAACGTTATAGTGATTTAGTTGTAATTTACAACAACAACAACAACAACAACACTCAATATGAATCCCACTTGATCGCAACGTCTAGGTTGGTTGTAATTTAGTTTTCTATAATAACTCCTTTATAATTGTTTATTTATGGTCTTTTACTTTTTGTTTTTTCACAAGTTAGTATCTTTTTAGTATGTCTTTCTCTATTTTTTAAATTGAGTCATATAATTTTTTAATTGTGTAATTAAGATCTTTGTGGTAACTTTGTTAATGGAATGAATTATATGGGCTACCAACTCATATGTTAGTTAATTTGGAGTCCACATTAGTATTCTACATAGACCTTTCTCTCTTTCTAATAAGTCTTCGAACTTTTATCTCACTCTTATAGATTTTTATGTCTCTAATTTCTCTTTTTTCTTCCTATTTTTTTCTAATAATAATTCCATCAAATTTACCTGACTGTTGAATATAGAAAACAAGTTAAAGGATGAAATGATAAAACAATTAGAGATTAATTTTATAAAAGTAAGGAAAGATATTTTTGCTAAGAAATTAAAATTTTACATTATATTATTAAAAGTGTTTTTCATTTACATGTTGTATTTTCTTTATCTATAGATCATGGCAGATTTAAAAAGAAGCCATTCAAATAAGAAAGTATATAAAACTCCTACGAAGATGCTCAATGCTTAAGAGGTGTATAAATAAGCATAGTCGAGGCATACTTAATCTAATGTAGTTGCTAATATGACTGGACTCGGTACCCTCCCGCTATAACAATCAAATTCAAATACTAGAGGAGGCCACTTAATGGATTATTGAATATGTTCCTTAAGTCACTTTGGTGTATTAGTGGAATAAGGAATAAGGTCATAGTTTATTTGACAAACAGATTTAGTATAAAGGTTGCGAGTGTCATGAATAAAGTCAATGTATATATTTCTACAAAATTTGGCTATAATCATAAAAAATGAATGTAATATATGTTTCAACATAAAGGTAAGGTATAATGAAAATATTGATAAGAAAAGGACAAATCTCATCTACTAGAGTTTACATAATCAAAAAGTTTGAAAACACATTGCCAGCCTAAAGGATTTTGAGATGCAATTGAAGTTTTAAGTTCCAATTTGTCCTTCAAATTCTTCAACCTCACCACATGTTATAATCATTAGGATGAAGAAAGAGAAGCTAGAGTAAGAAAAATTCATGTAACAAAAAAGTTGGAGGTCTTTTTAGAAAAGGAGGATAAATTGTTTATAAGGATTTCAATTTAATTAATACATAAGTTAGCAACTCACTTAAGTAAAGTGATAAAAAATGTAATCATTACAATCTTTAAATAAGGCCCCTCTTATTAATATACCATACTTACTCATAGAGTCATTATAAGTTAGATGAATATACCATACTTAAATGAAAGTAGATTGTGAAGTATTAATATATCTTCTGTATTCTTATAGTTTGGAGAAAATATCTTCCTATCCAAGGTTAGAGATTCAAAGAAGAATTCTTTTAAAGAGCGGAAAATGATGCAAGCACAAGTAGTCATGAAAAATACCTTTATTACGTATGTCCATTAAACACAATAAGCATATAGAATTAGGGCTAATTTCATTAGTTTATAATTATTTAGTATTTTAGTTATGTCTAATTGTAATTATGTTATAAGTTGCTTAATTATATTCAGTCTAAACTACTTTTGATACTGTATAATGGTTATTTACTAGTTTCCAAATTGAAGTTTAACTAGTAGTTAGAATCTTATTTAAATTAACATATTAGAATTTCAATTTATGTAGTATTAATAGTTTGGAGTTACAATTGAAATAGTATTAGTGGATGGTTTTTCAATTGAATTACAATCCTTATTATACATAGAGTTTTCAAAATTTTTCTTTATATAATCCTATATAAAAGGAGACAAATTTCTATAATAATGTATAGATTTTTTGGTTAATTCCAAATTGTGAGAGAGCTTTCCTTGCTTTGTTTTTCATTGAACTAACCTGAGCATATCAAAGATTACCTTATAGTGTTTAACACTTGTAAATTCATTTCTTACTTTCATATAACCAAATGACCAATTTCAAATTTGTTTATGTAACTTTCATAGTGAGATTTCAATCTCATCATATATTTTTGGATTTCTTAATGTATTTTTTATAACGAAATAATTGATACAATTTAGGAGCACACATTTCTAATTATGATTTGTTTTTATTTTATTTCATTTTCCTTAACTTTTGTTATCATTAAAATTTTTTGTTCATTAAAATTGAATAAATCAACTGAAAATTTAAACTACTTGATAAATATTGACAATATTTTCTAGAGGCATCACACATATAGGTAGATTGACTATTATAGGTTAATTTTGTGATGTATTCTTTTGAGGAAACATGTTAATTATTTTTGTAAGATCTCATTTGGAAGATGAGTATAATAATTCCATATAAAAAGATAAGAGGAGAGGGAAAAGCCTTTATAATCCTCTAAGAAAGACTACTAATAAAAATTTTGCTAGTTATTTTTGAGCTTGTGATTTTCTTAAAACCCGAACTGGAGTTATTTTTAGGCCAACCTAAATATGGGACGTTATAAATGGTTTTAAAGCAAACTTCTACTAGTATATTCTTCAACCAAGATGAAGATGGTTAGGAGTGACACCCATAATAAACCTGTAAGCAATGAAAGACTCCTAACATAATTTTTACTTTGATTGAATATTGGAAGAGGATAAGGGATTCCAGATTAGAAACTGGGTCTTATTAAGGATATCTAAGAGTTCAAAGCAGGGAAGATTGTGAAATCCTATATGAGACATGAGTATCACAATCCCATATAGAAAATAAAAAGATAAGTGGAATTTTTTATAAGCATAAAGGAGACTACTAATAAACTTTTAGGTAACTGTTTTTTCATATGTGATTTTTGAAATCTCAAATTATAGTTTTTGTTAAACTAGTTTTGATTTAGGCATTACAATTTTCACTTATTTTTAATAATTATGTCTTTCTTTGCTTTATGAAAACTAGTGAATACTTTAAATAGAATATATGAAACGTGAATATAAAACATTTTCCATTAGTGATACTAAGCAATAAGGTACTCATACAAATACAGTTAGTGCCTAAAATACAATATAAAACTACTAAAGTCCAACTTAAGAAAAAAGAAAATTTCCATTTACCTAACAAAACAACATAACATCATATAAAGAGAGAAGGCTATATAGTAAGAAGCTATAACTGAAAAAACATAAAATAGTGAACATATCTTTTAAAAGGACATCAAACTAATATAATAATCCTATTCGCCTTCATCTTTTATTAGGCCATCTTGCCAAAGATATGCACTATGCTTTAGATAGAGACATAAATAAAATGATCAAAACTCACCATCATTAAAAAATGCTCCAAATTTAGAGTAAACTTTAACACATTACCAAGATAGTTTAAAAAAAGAGTTTAAAACATTATATTTAAATTAAAAAAGAGTTTAAATATGAATAAAGAAAGATCTGAATAAATTAATCAACTTAAATATGATAGAAAATATAAGGCAAGGAAGAATATTACAAATAGCTAGACTTGCAAAAAAATCTTAGAATAAAAGTGAAAGTATAAGTAAAGGGATACCTACATTTTCAAGCTTTGCAAAAAGGTCACTAACTTGAACATATTGGCACTGGGAAGAGAGAAAAATGGAAAGAAAAGCTTTGTAATTCAAAAATCTGTTTTTTCACATTTTTTTCAGACTTGTAGTTAACTTTTCAATAATCTATCAAAAATGAAAATCTTTATTAGACCCGGTTACATGTTTTTGTCACTTCATGTGGCAATGTCATCTTCTATTTAAGAATAAGTGAATTTAATGGTTTTATGATACTAAAATTTAAGCAATCTTATATGCAAAGAGCATGGCAGCAGGCAGTGAAACTCCAAAGCCTTGTCATCCAGGATGCAATTTGAAGAATTCAACAGCTCCATGTACTGCTTTTGAGAAGTGGTATATTTTAGGATATTTAACTAGTTGCTCATTATATCTAGCCATTCTTTAGGCTCTATAAAAATTCTGATTTATAAAAAACAGAAGGTCAATATTGCAAAAAATAAGACAATTTACATCATATAAAGATTGTATGTAAATCAATAACAGGCTTAAAAAAAGAGATTTGTCATTCTATATCTTAATTGTCTATGTAAATGAAAGAAATATTTGCTACATTTAAGATAAAATTTTGATGGTTATTTTAATTTTTTAATTTTATGTTTTTAATTAAAAAAGATACATTTATGCAAAATAGTATCATGTTATTCTATAAAGTTGATTCTGATTTCTTCTTAAAATTGTCAATCGATAATGAAAAACCTTAGCAATCATGTCTTTAAATAAGTAAATTTTGTTATATCTTCTTGTATTTCCTTCTCACTCCTTGAGATGACGATTGACCATTTCTTTATGTTCCTTCTTTCTTCATCATAGTATAATATTACTTCCTCTTAGTTTTTATTGTAGTTTGTTTAATTTAAATATTTATATTCAAAGCAATTAAAAAACATGTATGAATGTTCCAATAATTTATTTGTATATAATTATTTTAAAGAGTTTTTTAATGAATCTACAGTAATAAATATAGAAAGATGAAAGAAGTTATATGAGTGAAGGATAATATGTTATAATAAGATGAAAAAAGAATAATATACTACTAATATATTACTAAGCATGCATCTTTTTTCATTTCTTCGCCTATTAACAGACCAAGCTCCCCAACTTTCAATGCAAGGAACTTTATCTAAACTCGTATAAATTAAATTGCAAGAGAAATAGTCACTGATATAAAAAGATATTACATAGGTGGTACTCGGAAATCAAACTTCACACACGTAAATGATGACAAACACATCAAAAATTTTAGACATCATTCTTGATGGACTTGCTATATCCACTCTGATCATCGTAATACTTGGACCACAGCATAACTCCTCCATACTTGTCCGAAACCTTAATAGTAGGAAGCACCTTGGAAGTTAAATCGGCTACAGGTATGAATCCACTCCCTGCGGCCTCTGGAGAAGCAGGTAAGCCCAGGAAAATCTTTTTAGCTGGAATATCTGATATCCATTGTTTCCATGCATTTTCGAGATTGGTAATCTGACCAGAAGCGTATTGGCAAGGTGGATTGTTGTAAAATTGGACCCAAACGTAGTCAAAAAGACCTGTCTTTAGGGCATTTCCTACCCAAGCATCAGGGAATGGGCATTGAGGAGCTGCTGTTAAGATTACTTTCTTACCTCTCTTGCTGTATCCTGACAGATACCTTGCAAGATCGTCCCAGTACAAGTTGGTGCCTCCTTCAATGTCAAAATCGATTCCGTCAAGAACAGCAGCGCCTAGAGGGCGAGAAGAAGATTGTCCACCTAAGAAGTTATTCCAAAGATAAGTAGCAACTTTCTTAGCATCATCAGCAGAGGCTAGAGTGTAGCCACCCGCACCTCCTCCAATAGATAGCATCACTTTAATGCCTTTCTCTTGGCAGGATTTTATATCAGAGCTTAAACCTGTGCAACCATTGCTATATGGATCACAGTGACCAGCGAGGTTTATCATTGGAGTCTGGCCATTGCCAAAAGTTGGCAGAAAAGCCAAGTTCACAAACTCATAGTTTCCACTGGCACATGTTTCTGCCAATGTTCCTTCATTTCCATTCTGACCCCAATAGATTGCAATCCCGCCAGCATTGGAACCTACTGCTAGCATTAACAATGCTATGCTCATAAAAAGCAATTTGATTGCTGATTGTAAAGCCATCAAAGTAATTGGTTGAGCTAGCTATAAGGTGAACCAGCTTCGATTGGAAGTTTGAATGTCAAATAAACTCCGGTTTCCAGTGCATTGGTGAGCTTTGAGGCTGAGAAGACGAATTTATAGTCGAAGGAAGTGAATGGTCTAATAACAGGAGTTTGTCATCTAACCCACGATAATTTGCCTTAACGGCCACTCAGCGTAAGCTGTCGTGACTCGCGGCCCGAAACTTTGATTGTCTGTTAGCTTTTTTCCTTTTTTTTTTCTAAAATTTCACAACCCTTCCGGTTAAATTCCTCCAGATATTCCAATGTTTAATATTGAGGCTAAACAAGCATCGTATTGTTGCTTGCAAAATTAGATATTAAAATGTAACCCTATCATTTAACTTGAAAGGTCCATTCATATTTCCAAGTCAATCATTCTCCATTATCGAGAATTTTTGATCGGGCATGCAAGGTTTAAGTGCAAGCTCTCTGGATGGATATATGACTACACGTGTAATTTGATTTAATTATCTGACTCTAATCTTGAACATACTGGTTGTCTTATCCTGAATAATTGGATTCTATATTATACATGTCATGTATACTTTCATTTGCTATGCACAAAACCACCGTTTACCTTTAATTTGTCGGTAATATGAGCGTAATGTTGGGAAGTAACAGGATGTAGACATTCACTAACTGTCGAACACATCATGTTCATGAGGGAAAACTAAGTTATAATATATGATTATGGCACTTTTAACTCGTTAATTTTAGTGTTCGTCAATTGGTACCCATAACTTGTCTATCATGGCCGAACAAACAAATAGCATCAGGTAGACAAAAATAAAACAATATCATTCATCAGTTGCTATCGGTCTGATCCTCGTGGAGAAAAATTGAAAAGAAGAATGGAAGTTGTTATGGAAGTGACTCTACTCTTGTCAATTATCTATCTCACCAATGTGATTTACTAATTTGTGGTCAAAAGTATAAAAATCTTGGGATGTTTTCCGTCAGTTGATTTTTGAGTCTCTCTTTTATACACTAGGTTATAATATGGTATGTAATTGCTCAATCCAACTACTACTCCAGATTTTTCAATCACTTGTTGAAGATGAGGCACTTGTTATACCCTTATATAAAACATAGGATCAATGGAGGTGGAAATACCGGGATTTGGTATGATAATTGGCTGGAGATTAGTCCTATCATAAATAACCTAGGTTTCTCACAACTTAGAAATAGAATGCCTATGGAAGCTAGAGTATCTGATCTAATTCAAGATGGTGAATGAAGGGGTAACTTTAGGGGCTTCTCCTCTCTGTATGAGCACCTTCCTCAACTAGGGGATACCAGATTGGCTGATTTAATAAGCTAGACTCCAAATCCATAAGGATTCTTTACGAATGAATCTTGCTATAGCGTTAATTTCATAAATGATACAATGGAGGTCCCTTGGTACAATCTAATATGGAAGAATTTTATAAAACCCCAAAGCTTCCATCATTACCTTGTTAGCAATTGAGCAAATGTAGATGGCTCAATCCGACCGATACATGTCGTGTCCTTTACCACAATGCAAAAAAGGACATAAATCATCTGTTCTTTGCTTGTCATTGTTCCAAATCCATATGGAGCAGGATCCAATACATGGTGGACACAGTGAACCATATCTATGATTGGGAGCTTATATTGAGGTGGTTTATCAGTCAGTCTAAACTAGGTAAAGAGAATGCTATCCTTCTTAAAGTTGCTTTTATCACTACTATATACATGATATGGAAAAAGAGAAATTGCATAGTGTACAAACAAGTCGAGGAAGATAAATACCATCTAATTGACAAGATATTGAACTAGATTAGAGCTGCATAATTAGCCAAGAAAGTTGAGCATCTGATAACCCCTTGTAGGAAAACGAGGTGGAACATTTGAAGTATGGATTTATTCAAGTTATTCATGTAACAAATAGCTAGATATCTACTCCTTGTATTTGTAACTTCCACTAGAACTTAGATAATCAAGTTTAGCTGTAACTTGACTATCTGTGTACTTTTGTAACTCTTATGATAGTTGTCTGTAGTAAATAGAATACCTTACTCATTTTTCATAAAAAAAGGGTATGTAATATGAATAGTTGTTCCATTTCCTATAAATCCTATCCTCAAAAGTCAGTAGGATGAAAGGCATTTTTTTAAAATTCAATCTATTAAGAAAGAGCAAAATAATTAAGAAGAAACTAACTTTTATCGAATAAAAAGTAATACTTAATTTTCTAAGTAAGTGATAAGAAAGAGAAAAGAAATTTTTTTCTTCACGAAATCAAATTTTGAGAAACTAAAAGAAGAGTTTATAATGTATTATTTCATGTTTGTATTGTTAATTTTGAGATCTTTCACCAAAGGAGGTAAATTGTTTATATATACCTTTTAATTTATTTAAAATTAATGAATATATTATCCAAAAATATGAAAATGTTATTACACTATGCATGAATAATTTAATTTAATCAAACATAAGATTCCATGATCTTTACAATTTTTTAAAAACCATTTTAAATTTCAGTTTTTCAAGAAAACTTATTCTCTTAAACGACGGCTAAAAATAACAACGAAACACACGTAGTATGAACATTAGATGTGGACTAGTCGAATATTATTTACATAACGATTCAACTAAACTTTTAAACTCGAATCAAACTAATAATTTATTATAATTATTTTAAATTATTAATTTAAGCTAAATTTAATTAGTTTAATAAGATGAGATTAAGAGTTGAGTTAGGTTACCATATTAGTGACGTTTGATTATTTCATGCTTGATATTTATATTGCTTGTATTTTATCATTATTTTTAATCGAAGTCTAAGAGAAGAGTTTTTGTGGAAAAACTAAAAACAATGAATTTTTTATTTGAAAGATCAGGAGATTTCCTAAGATTTTTTAAACTACATAAGAGGTCTATGACTTTTACCCTTTATTTTTATTTTGGATGGAGATAAACTCTTTATAATTATTTTTCAAGGATAAGAAGAATTAATCTCACAATTTGTATCTTAAATAATTCTTTCCAACACTAAACTAACTCAACCAAATACAATATAAAATCTCTTTTTTTATTGCACTAATGTGACTTAATATGGTTAATAAAATGTGCATAAATCTAGTCTGAGGGCTTTTAGTAACTCTTTAATATGACAAGGGTTCCTTTCACAACTTAATTAGTTATGGCATGTCTATACCTAAAAATAACTTCAAAATTATCAGACACAAACTAAATGCTATTGATCAGGTTATTTTTGATGTGTGTAAGTTTTAATTAATTAACCTCGATAATCTACAAGCACAAGATTTGTTCACGTAGTATCTACGATGTTGATCCCACGAGGAGGGATAATATAATCCTAAAATCTAAGGCCAGAACAGTTCGCAAAAATTCAAAATGTAACGAAACTAAAATAAGAATTCAATTAAATCAAGCAAATCAATTCAAGAATCAATCATAAAAATATTAATAATTTAACAGTTACAACACACACTCAAGAATCAACCTAAAGGAACTACCAAATGAGAGAAAGGAAAATTTTGCTATCTTTAACACTAACCTAATTGATTATGAATTACTAGATTATTGGTTTTAAACCATCCTAGGGTTGTTTACTCTTTCACGAGTTAATCCCAATTAAATTAGTTCTGAAATTGTCTAATAAACTATCAGAAACCTATGCAAGATCTTTCTTTGCACAATTTACTGATTTGATTTAATTCTTGTTCTATTAAATCACCTAACTCTCGTTAGCCCAATTTAATTATTTTTCATTCAGTTCACCTCTTTGTATGTTATCGAATTATGCACGTCCAAAATTAAATCACAATTGATCCCAATAACACATAAATAATTAAATTTCATTAAATCAAAGATAAAATCCCGAAGGTGAGTTTAGAACATCATCAACATCCAAAAATCTAATCATCAACTGTTATTCCAATTCTATACAATAATAAAACTAAAAATAGCAGGAAATATGAATTGAATGGATGAAGAAAGGCAGTGATGTTGGGAAACTCCTGATCCAGGAAGTACGTTGAGTTGACTTCTTCTCCTCTTCTCTCTTCCTTCTTCTCTCTCTATCTCTTGATAATTCTCTCTAGATTCCTCTAAAAGTGGCTGATAAGAAAGCCCTCCCTGCCTCTTTGTCTTCTTCTTTAAATATCCTTTGTATTCTAAGCATCCCTAGGGTTTTTCTAGGGTCCGAAAAGTCCAAAAAACCCTCGAAGTATGACATTTTTGAGTGTCTGCACGTCTGGCTAACTTAGTCCATGATTATGGGACACATCTGAGCCTTCTATCATGATTATGGCATGCAAGCCATGATCGTGGGCCATGTCCTGGGCTTTTGTCACAATCGCGGCATATGGGCCACGACCATGGGCCAACTTTGGTGCTTCTGTCACGATTGTGGCCCGATCGTGGGCCATTGTTTCGGCCCGAATGTCTCCGAAACTTCTCCGTTCTTCAATGCTGACCTTGAAATACTAACACATCAAGGTACCTCCAAAACATAATATTTAAGCTCAAAAGCTTGTACTAACCCATAAAACACATAAAGAACAAATAATTAACAAACTAACACAATTCTAACCTAAATACATACTAAATGAATGAATTAACAGCTAAACGCATATCAAACTATGCCCTAAAACACTATGCAATTTACACTTATCACATCCCCACACTTAAATGTGTGCTTGTCCTCAACCAAACAAAAACAATCAAACAAATCAAAAAAACACAAAATTGAAGTAAATCACACGTTAATAGAGAATTCACATACAATATACAAGATATACAAGAAGGGGGGTTGAATTGTGTATTCCTTTCGTGAATACAAGAACTTTAATATATCTTGTTAAGAACTTTTCCAACTGTTAAAAGAATACCACAAAATTTATACAAAAATAGTTCCGTAGTTAAATCACAAATAATATATACTTGTCTAAAAACAAAATAGAATAAAGTAAAAGGTTAGAAGATAGATGCTGCGATTTTTATACTGGTTCACCCCAAACCATGAGCTACATCCAGTCCTCAGAGTTCGTCTGAGATTTCACTATACTTCGACAATTTTACAAGTATTCTTTCTTCCCTTCCAGAGCCTCTTCATGTCTCTTACACAAAGTATTCTTTCTGCTATCTTAGCCTCTTCGGGCTCTTAGCCTTTTCTTTCTCTCACTAGAAAAATATTGTGAGCTTTTTGTTACAGATAGAGTTTGCTCTCCAGTATCGTACTTTTGAATACAAAATTTTTCTTTGTAAGTAAACACTTGAAAGCTCAAAAACCCCTTTTTTTTCAATCTTCGACTATGACTAGTATATATAGCCTATGTATCTAACTGCTTCTTGATTCTTGTAGAACCCGTTATTCAGTTGAGTTCTGTAACTAACTTCAACTAACTAACTGTCTGACATACTAGCGTATCTTCATCTTTGTATCGTCTATGTTTTCCTCTTCTTCTGTATTTTTCACTTCTTCTGTGTTTTCCGCTTCTTCTGTGTTTTCACTTCTTCTGTATTTTCCGTTACTTTTTTGTTTTCTGCTTCTTCTATGTTTTCCACTTCTTCTGTGTTTTCACTTCTTGTTGGCCCCAGAAATTTTTTCGTTGAATTAAGCTTAATAGTTTATGGAATAAGCATGGAATTTGAATTTTTGCCTTGGAATAATTTTAATGTCATGATAGAATAATTGATGGAATTTAATTATTTATTTCAATGTTAGTAGGATCTTATTTCATTAGTTAGTGAAATTAATGCATTAAGATGAATTAAGGGCATTTTTGGCATGTCACTTAAGTTTGGAGACCATGAAGCGTTAAAGGAAGGGTAAAGGGGACTTTTACCACTCATTAAGGATAAAATTGAAAAAGGAAACGTATTGTCTTGCTTTTAAGAAGGAGAAAAACGTGAATAAGGCAAGAAAGAAGAGAAAATCGTGAAAGAGAGAAACAAAAAGAGAGAGAGACGTCCATGGGAGAAAAAGAGAGAAGGCAAGTTAGGGTTTCATCATTTCTTAGCTTTTGAGAGAGATTTTGAGGTAGTTCAAGAAGAGAAAAAGGTAGAGGAAGAGAAGATCTTTCATTAGAGCCAAGAAATTCATTGTTTGGTGAAGATTTAAGGTAAGTTGATGTTTAATCTTTTGGATTTTTGGATGAGTTTTGGTTCAAAGAGCTTAAGAAATATATGGGTTTAAGAATTTTAGGATTAATTTTAGTGAATATGTCTTGTGGGTTCTCCAATTTGAATCCCTATTGATTGGGGATTTTGTCTTTGATAAAAGGGAATCAAATAAGGCAAGAGGAGCTAAAGGAGGAACATCCTTGACCAAGTTTTCAAGCAAGGAAATTCAAGGTGGGTAATGTATTTATATTTATTGTGTAATGGGCAATATGCCTATGTGTGTGTATATGCTTGAATTGCCAAATTGTGAATTGCTTTGATGTGGAAAATGCACTATAATGTGTTCTATGTTATGCATTAAAAGATGTATGACATTTTGATATGATTGAATTGTGAGTTCATCATGCTATGCCTTGGATTTGTATCATGGCATTTTGATTTAAATGGAAAGAAGAAAAACGTGAGAATATGAATTTGTGATTGATTTAATTGAGCATGAGATTTGATTGTGTTTAGGTGAGAGAGGAACTGTTTCGTAGTCACGTGCACGTCGACATAAAGCCTTCTCCCGACTGCCCGCTTGTGGCACACAAGATCTGAAAAGTGGACTCGTTTTATTCACAGAGTAAACTTCGGTTTCTCTGTTTTGTTCCACGGAACCCTTGAGCCATTTGTTTGTACATTGCATTTTGATGTGTTAAGTTTTGATGAAGCTGAGTATTATGCTTTGATGTTAAATCACACCCAATATGTTTTATGTGATGATGTATTGAGTTATGAGTTATGAATGTTGAACTTACATTGTTGGGTCAAGACAAGATGGGTATGCTTATATGATTAGATGCATCTATGTTTGATTGTGTGGCTCATCTCCAATGGCTATAAATATATTAGCCACTGAGCTGTGTAGCTCAACCTAATATTTTTCCCACTCCTCAGGTGTAGCTCGAGAAGATCAGTGATTCTTGCAAGGCATTTGGACCAATTCCAAGATAGTTAGCTTTTGTGCTTAGTTAGTGGCTAGACTTTTGGATAGCTTTAGTAACACATTGAACATTGAACATTCAATGTATTTTGTATCTTTGTTAAGACTTGATGTAATGTTGATTTGTAATTAAAGCCATGTATGAACTTCATTTTGATAATGAATGAAGAATTGAAGATGTTTCCAATGTGTATGTGCTCAATCATCTTGTAGTTGTACATTTCATTTTTTAAGTCTTCCATAGGTGTAGAAATTGTGTTTTGCCTTCAAGGGAAAAACTGTAATAATATAGGCTAATTTGGACAAGTTCATCATCTAGGAAGTTGTAGTTCGTTCTTTTAGCTTTCCAATGATATATAGTTTGTAAATTTTGGAGATCGGACTTGAAAGTTATGATTGTTATAAGTTAGTGATACTGCAGAGGATGTATGCAAGACATTTTACAGCTCTTCTATTTTGATCTAATAGAATGGGAGAATGTGGTATCTTGAATTGGGAAGAATTAGTGTGATAAGTTAGAGATGAAATGAAGTTGATAAATGGGGTTGAACATATGCAGAAATTATGATGATTGCGTATAAGTTGAATGATTGTGTTTCTGGGATGATGATCATACATAGATTATAAATTGATTGTAAATGATGTTGAATTGAAATGGAAGTGAAAATTATGAGGAAAATATGTTAGGAATGATAGATATGTATAAGATGGGTCATGATAGTTTGTAGGAGTTGGAAATATTAAATTTAGCCCGTAACTGTCCATTAGATGGACTTGATGTCCGTTAGGCGGACCTTCTTGGGTGTTTTAGTGTTTCTGCTCAGTGCATCTCCCTTTGGAGGGACATATGTCCACTAAGCGGACCTTCCCGGGTTTGTTTGTGTCCCAGCTCAGTTTGTATCTGTTTGAAGGGACATATGTCCGTTAGGTCGACCTTCTTGGGACAGTTTTAAAAATGTGAAAATTTTTGACCCTCTATATGACAAAATTTCTCTTTGGGTTCTTCATGGAAGTTGTAGAAATCGAAGTTCTCTTCGAAACCGTACTTAAATGACCTTGATCTGACATTTATAGTGAAAGTTATTCTTTTTGGTCGCAAATCATGTGCATTTTATAAGTTGTGGGCTTATTATTTATCTATGGTACGTTTAGGCTTGAATGGAACTTGAAATGTACTTAGTTGGTTATAGAAGTAAGAGATAAATTGAGCAATGTGTTTAAGGTGACGATTGAGGATATAAACCTATGAATGGATTGTCATATATCAAGTTTTCAAATTATACAAATTTTGGGATGTTATAAGAATGAAGATGAACTTATGATGGCTAATGAGGTTGTTCCATCAAAAAGACCCTACAAGGTAATGCACATGCTCACGTATTATGATGACTCCGAATGTTGGGCTCCAGAAACGGGGTCCAACAGTTGTGGTATTAGAGCCCAGAATTAAGATCTTACATAGGCAATTTTTGAAATATGTGCCAGGTTACATGCACTATAGTCATGTCATAGCAGACAGTAGCGACTAATCCTTAGTTTAAGTAGCATGCGTATAAGTCACATGCATGAGTAATTTTTAAGAATTTGAGTTGATAGAATTAGTGAGAAAACTGAGACTCTTTCATGATATGGGAAATGAAAGTTGTGGATAAATAGAAATGAGAAATAGTACATGGGTAAATATGATAGTTAATGATTCAACGTATTTGTATTGGGGGATGCATTATTGAATATGACGTCAATATGGCACTGTGGTGATATATCCCCGAATGTAATATAGATGCGAATGTATTGTCATGGATTGTTGAGGAAAATAGAAATATAAGTAGAAATGATGAGATTAAAAGTGTAAAAGCCAAGTTGAAAGAAAATAAAATTTCTATGACCTGGAGAGGTTAAACTTGGACTTGAAATGAGTGTCAGATAAATGTGATAGCAATTATGATTTAGTATAAGAATATGTCTGTGATATTAAATCAGAATGTCATGATGATTTTTTATCTATAATTCTGAATGGATTGAAGATATACATATGGAAGATGAAATTAATGATAATAGGAACATCTTGGATGTATATAAATTTATAGATCATTAAAGCTAAGGTAATTATTGAGTTGAGAGAATTAAATACGAGACTGAGACAATGGATAAAAGTACTAAAAGATTATGATGGCACAAATGAGTATTTCCCAATAAAGTTAATGTTGTATCTGATACATTAAGCAAAAATCCCAATAGCAGTGAAGCACAAATTCAGATATTGAGGTTATTAGATCTAGTGCAAAAAGGAGCATGGAATGTGGAGTTGAATTTTGAGCAAATCAAAGTACTATTTACTATGGAATTGAAGATCAGTTTCACATGAAAGGATTAACCAAGCCCAAATTGAGGATCCAGAAATTGTGAATCTTACCGAGAAATCGAAAGTGAATATGAATTTTGAATTCGAATAGGAAAAATGATACTTTGTGATTAAAATAAGAAATATGTGTAATCGATAAAGGTGATAGATCAAAGAGATTGTTAGAAAAGTAGGAATGGTAATGTAAATTATACATCATAATAGGAATATGCCGGACCATCATTTAGCGGCTAAGAATGTAGATTCATGTGACTGAATGTTTGAATTGCCGACGGTCCTAACTATCAAAGATATGTTTAAGGCTTATAGTTTGGAGTTCATAAGAACATAAGATCAATGTATAGTTCCATTTGACTTTAAG
>JAOQMS010000180.1:19433957-19451970 GCA_027563885.1 Erythroxylum longipes | reverse complement strand
TAGGCCAAGGATTATAAGAAGGAGTTAAGAAGTGATATTAGTTGAAGAGTATCATCTGTGTTACTGTTCACAGACTTCGTTTGTGTTACTGTTCACAAGGATTCATCTGTGTAAATGTTCACAGACTTCATCTGTGTGTACTGTTCATAAGGATTCGTCTGTGTTACTGTTCAGAAGGATTTGTTTGTGTTACTGTTCACAAACTTAGTCTGTGTTACTGTTCACAAATATTTGTCTGTGTTACTGTTAACAGACTTCGTCTGTGTTACCGTTCACAAGGATTCGTCTGTGTTACTGTTCACAGACTTCGTCTGGGTTACTGTTCATGGTTATCTTCTGTCTTATTTTTGACCATTCAAAAGTAAAAAATGGCCTTTGAGGTCTTCATGAAAGTTGTAGCTCTTAAAATTCTCTTTCAAACTATCCAAAGAGACCCTGAATTGGATGTCTATAGCAAAAGTTATGCCGACAACCCCGAAACACGTATATATGTAAAGTATGGACTCGCCAACGTTGTTCCTTGAGGTATTCGGGTTGAAATGCATAAATGGATTGTCAAAGAGTGGAGCTAAGCAAAAAAGGGGAGTTTTGAATGCAAGTATGGGTGATGAATGTGTGTTATAAGTACGCGACATCTTGTGGTATCAGAGAAAAGAAGATAATCCGAGAATGGTCAAGGATAAACTCACGTATTTAGATATTCTGCATGCGAGTTGGACTTCGGAAATGGGGTCCAATAGTTGTGGTATTAGAGAAATCAGGAGTTAGACTCCGAAAACGGGGTCTAAAAGTTGTGGTATCAGATCAAGCAGGAGTTCGACTCTAAAAACGGGAGGAACATTTGTTGGTCTCTGATTTGTCAAAGACCAGCTGACACATAAATTTACGCAACAGTAAGTGTTCACGGGAGTGTATGATGTTGTTATGAGCGTTTTTGGCATAAAAACACTCCACACCTATGAGATCATGCTAGTATCGAGAAGCACAGAAGTCATCATGTTGGGTGACAACGGTGGATTTGGGGAATCCACATATGTCACACATAATCTCTACCGTTAGCTCATACACTCCCCCTCTCAATCGGACCCATAATTCTTTGGTTTTCTTGGGGTCAAAGGTCAAGGACGTGAAAATTTCTAAAGTAAGCTTTTCATAAATGGGGAATTGAAATCTAATGAATTGGCCCCACTAGACTCTCTTAGCTAGATTTTCTATCCACTCATGCACTTCTATTCTATCTAATGTGTCAAAATCAAAGTATTTAGGCACAAAAATTTGGGTAGAACTAAGGGAACGGAAACGAATACCTTCGTCCTCGGTGTAAATGGGAAATGAAGCTCCAAAGTTCGTTGCTCGGTTTTGTTTCCCCTGTCCGGTGACTTGTTGTGCTCCGTGAGGCTCCCGTCGGACGGTTTGATTAATACGAGGCATGTTTGGGAAGATAACAGTTGAAATATTCTAGAGAGATATTAGAGTGTTGAAAGTTAGAATTTTAGAGAGATAAACTTAAAATGGAAGTGAAGGTGAAAGTTAAGTAAGAATTAAATAAATAGGTGGTAAAAAGGTAAAATGGCAAAAGTGTCACTTAAAAAATTACGTCCTCCCCTTCTGATACATATTCGCAGGCCACGATCGTGGCCTTCCATGCCACAATCGTTGCATACGACATAACACCGACGGTCTTCCCATCCGCAGGCCACGATCCTGACCTAACGGGTCACGGTCGTGGCCAGTGCCTATATCCTAACACCAAGACCTTTTTCCTTCAATTATTTTCTTCTCTCAATTCATAGCTCTTCTTGACTTCTCTTAATACGCTTGTGTACTCTTCCCCATGATCTTGTGTACTCTTCCCCATGATTCTGAAATCCTATTCCTCTTTTTGCTTTTATTGAACGAAAACAAAAATGAACCTAACTACAAAATTCAGTAATCTAACGAAATTAATAGATAAACTAAATTTTCCATGGGTTACCTTCTATGTAGCGCTTCTTTTAATGTTGTTATATCGACGTTTTTTTCCTTGAAAACTCAACCGGGATCAATTATGAGCAGCTAGCTTCCACCCTTTTCATTCAAAATCGATTTTATAAATTATAAGTAAGCTATAAATTGCAAAATGAATAGAAGGACAATGTTGACAAAACCAATTAATTTTATCAATGTCCTTCTCATTAACAAACTGTCATTAAAATAGGGAATAACAAAACTCCCTGAATCTTCTATCGAATCTAATAGTTTGTCCTGTACGAAGGTGAATTGCTCTTCTTCTTCCTTAATCACCTTCGTCTCTTTTGCTTCTTCCGCTTCGTGAACAAAGACTTTCGCCGCGTCCTCAAATTCAATTTCTACTATTGTCTGTTCTTTATCCTCTGGTTCATCATAATATTCGAACACATCAATTATCCTGGATGAGCAACTAACTTTCAAATTCTTATGTACTTCACCCATGTTAAATTTCTTTTGATCATCATCCATCAAAAAATTAGAGTTCTCTATATGGACATCCACCCAAGATTTTTCGATGTTCAAAGTTGGTATATTAAGAACTGGTGGATAATAGGGAAGGTTGGCATTCTTTTCTTCATGCTCTTCTTTGATTTCTTGATCCTTTCTAAGGTCGGGTTTAGCTTGATTTCGTGCTGGTGCTTCTAGCTCTACCCCATTCCTAAGTGTGATAGCCTAACATGGCTCTATTAAATTCATTCTCATGCTCCGTAGACAGTTTTTCACACTTTGCCTACAAAATTCGCTGGAAAGCTGTTTATCTTGAATCTCTAGATTATGAATAAAAGTGGCATGATTTTCTATTACTCGATCAATTTGCTCTTCTAGTCTCTTCTGGCTCTCTTCCATATCTGTAATCTTATCCATGATTTTGTCCAGCTTATAATCCCATGAACTGGATTTATGATATTAAGATTCACATGGGTCTTGATGTCCCATGTGAGTGCTGGCATTGTTGGACAAATAAAAATCTAGGTGGTTCTGCCACCCCGAAGTGTATGGGTTACTATAAGGATGATGATTTCCCCATCCAAATTAGGGCTCATTAAATTCTGCAAATGTCATTTGCTCCCTATAATGTACATCCTCCATGATCGTTCTTTTTACCTCTTCTTAGAATTCAACTCTTCAGATGTCGCATTCTCACTATAAGATGTTTTGACATGTCTCTATTTATGCCCTAAATTGTTTTTTTAAACCTAATTTAAAATCAAAAGAAAGTGGAAAAATGCCTTAAACTAAAGAACTACATTGTTGTCCCCAGCAACGGCACCAAAAACTTGTTCGCTCAATGTAACATGCTCTAAGTTTCAATATTTTTAACCTTGGTAATTACCACAAGCACACAGGTTGTTCGCATCATACCTAAAGTGTCGATCCCATGAAGAAGGGAACCATTCCTAAATCTAATGGTAGCTAAGTCACAAACCAAACAACTACTGCAGAAAAGTAAATCAATTGATAATCGGATATGAAAATTGAAAATGCTAAAAGTAATAGAAAAGCAATCACATAACCAAATCCAAAATCAACCTAGAAATCACCAAGTGAGAGAAAGGGGATTTTAATTCAAAATTAAAGAAACTCAACCAACTATGCAATTATTGACTCAACGGGCCTAGACAGTCCTAGGGTGAATTACTCTCTCTCGAGTTATAATTCTTAACCCTAATTTTTAAACCCTAATTCAATTTATGGGAATTCCAATCTCTTGATTTGTAATCGACCCAAAAACTAAATTAGATCTAAAGTTGTCTACTAACCTACCAGGAACCTATGCTCGATCTCTCGTTACATGATTCTACTTGTTTGATTTAATCCTTTACCTATCAATTCACCCAACTCTTGTTAGCCCAAATTGATTATTTTCACTTAGCTCACCCTCCCAGCCTATCGCCAAGTTATTAAGAATAGGACTTAAATCACAATCCAATCAATAAAAACACAATCAAATAAACTTTATTAATCCTAAAAATCAAATACAAAGGTGAGTTTAGACATCACTCAACATTCAACCAAACAAATCTCAACACCTATTTCAATTCTATATATGAATAAAATTGAAATAATGAAAATACTGTAAGGAACGGAATTTGGGATGGCGACAGTGGGAAACCTCCTGTTCCGGGAAGTACTTCGCATCAAGCTCTTCACCATGTCTCTCTTCCTTTGTCTCCTTCCTCAATCTCTCAGTGTCACCCTAGGTTTTCTCCCGAAATTGGTGGAATGGGAACTTTTTTGTTAACTCCTTGCTCTCTCTTTTTTCCCTTTCTCTGCTGGCTCTCCATCATATTCTATTTATATCTTCAAGGCTCTAGGTCAAATTCGAGGTTGAAATAGTCCAAAAATTTATCCAAAACTTGAGTTTTTCTGTTAGCCAGATGAAGTGCACGATCGTGGCCCTACCTACCACGATTGTGACCGGCACGTTTTCCTTTCTGTTATGATTATGACCTGAAGTGCACCATCGTGGCCTGACTCGATGCTCTCTATCACGACCGTGGCCAATGTGCACGATCATGGCCTAGCTGCTTTTGATTCACCATTCTTCCATCTTTTCCTGCAACAGTAGCACAAATATCAAGGTACCTCAAAAATATACAATCTAAGCTTAAAGATTCAAACTAACCCCTAACAACACTTAAACACAAAAACTAACCTAATTAAACCCTAAATGCATACTAAACACTTGAAATGACATTAAAATACTTACCAAATCTAACCCTAAAACATAATACAAATCACAACTATCAGCTCCTTTTGATTAAACAGGCCCCTTTAGTTTTGAGCATTAGGAAGCTCCTTTCTATTAATAAGTTCCTTTCTTTTTCAACTTTAATAAGATTCTTTCAAAAGTTTATAGGACCTTTCTATTTATAAATTTATTTTACAGCAGAATCCTATCTTTTTGAAAATATATTGAATTTTTATTACACACACTTCACCCTCCTGTTACGTGTGTTTGCTTTATCATTTGGTATCAGAGCAAGGTTTCATATTTATTGTGTTTTACAGCACGTGATAGATCATGACAAACAATTTGAGAAGCCTTGAAGAACAATCTGTCTCAAAGCCTCCTTACTTTAATGGAAATAATTATTCATACTGGAAAGAGAGAATGACAATCTATCTCTAAGCTATAGATATTGAAGTCTAGTAAGCCATCAGAGTTGGAGCTACACTTCCTGCTATAGAAAATGTAGAAGTATGGTCTGATGTTGACAAAAGAAATGCACAGTTAAACATTAAAGCAAAACATCATCTAATATGTGCACTATCTCTAAAAGAATATGAGAAGATATCCTACTGCTCTACAATAAAAGAAATGTGGGATAAACTACAAGTCACTTTTGAAGGAACGAATAAGGTAAAGAAACATAGAATAATATTGCATCAATACAAAATTATTAGTATGAAATAGGGAGAAACCATAGATGAATTCTTCGAATAGTTCAACAACATCATCATAGCCTTAAAGAACTTAGGAAAGTTATATCCTAATGATGAGTTTGCAATAAAGATTTTAAGAGCACTACTAAAGGAATGGAGATCTAATGTGACAACTCTAGAAACTAAAAAGGATCTAGACACTATTTCACTTGACTGACTACAAGGAAAGCTAATGATCCATGAAACCAAGCTTAGGTAAGATAAAGGATCCTCCTACATAAAAGGAATGGCACTAAAAGGAACTGATGAATCAAACAGTGATGAAAGTGACACTGATTTGCAAATAGATGGAGATGACGAGTTCAACTTTATGGTCAAAAAATATGCCCACTTCTATAAAAAGAAGGTGATGAAGAAAAGAGAAGGAAACAAGAAAGCCGAGAATAACAGGTTCCTATCAAAATGCAATAGCAGTAATAGAAATACACAGAACAGTCAATTCATATGATATCACTGCAAGATGTTTGGAAACATAAGACTTGAATGTTCTATGTTTTAAAAGGACAAGTTAGATAACAGAAAACCTAGAAAGCAAGTGATGACTATAGCTTGGTTAGATGAGGATTCTGAAAACTTTAAAGAAAAAGAGCCAGAAGCAGTCAACAATGCTTGCTTCATAACTGAATTAGGAGATGATGAGTATATTATTATGAATCTGATATTGAAGTTGATGGATTGAAAAATGCAAATCACGAATTGTATAATTCGTACAAAAAGTTGACAGTGAAGTATTTCAAAGAAGTTAAGAAGTCCAAGAATAATGATGCATCTCTGAAGAGTAAGATTAAATCATTAAAATCTGTGAATAAGAGTTTAGCAACCAAAAATATGTCTCTTGAGGATGATTATAAGCAAATGGTTTCTGAAAAGGAAGTTTTGAAAGAAAGATTAGCTAAGCTAACAAATACTTTTCTTGAGAAAGATTATGATAAAGTGACAAAGTTAGAAGAAAAGGTTGTCATCCTAGAACTTGAGAAAGAGAAATGTGCAAGAAATATCTTTTCTCTAGAAAAATATCTTTCAATGTTCGTTGATGGAAGGAACAACCTTGATGCATTACTTGGTAATGGTAAATGCATTTTTGATAAGGCTAGAATATGTTAAAATGAAAACAATAATATTAGGCCATATAAAATGTTTTGTTAAATCCAATAGTAGTTATAATCAAAACAACAAGAATCTAATATATGGTAGAAATTATAGCAATTCTCATTCATCTATTTTATGTTTCTACTGTGGTAGACATGAACACACTACTAATTCTTGTAAATTTTGTAAAATGGAGAATTTATCCCAAATGTACGTTTAGAGACCAAAAGGTCAAGCTACTAACCTGAAAGGACCCAGAAAAATATGGATACCTAAAATGAGATAATACTTTTTGTAGATATGCTTCAAAATGGAGACAAGAGAAAATCAATGGATAGTTGATAGTGGTTGTTTAACACACATGACAGGTGAATATCACATTTTAACTACATTGAAAGAAAAGACAAAGGTAATGTTTTTTTTGTCGACAAAAACACGACAAAAGTCACCGAAATTGGTAAAATTGGTGATTTTGACTCTACCTCTATTGATAATGTCCTTCACTTTGATGGTTTGAAACATAACTTGTTAAGTATAAGTTAATTATGTGACAAGGGTTATAGAGTCATTTTCTATGCATCTCATTATGAAATAGTCAATAATCATAATGATAATATTATATTTTTTGTTCCTAGAAATCAGAAAAATATACGTGCTCAACTGGAGGACATATCTTTACAAAGTGTTAAGTGTTTTGTTTCTCTAAAAAAGGATTTTTTTTATTTAGTAAGTGTTTTGTTTCTCTAAAAAAAGACTTGTTTATCTAGTACAGAAGATTTAGACATGCTAGCATGAGCATTCTTTCAAAATTTTCTAAGAATGAGTTAGAAAGATGACTACCTACCCTGAAGTTTGAAAGCAATTAGGTTTACAAAGCTCGTTTAAAAGGTAAACATATTAAAAGCAACTTTCCTCCCAAAAATATTATGTCTACTAACCAACCACTTAAACTTGTATACATGGACTTACTTGGTCCCATTAAGACTCAAAGTTTTGGTGGTAAACACTATAGTTTTATTTTAGTTGATGATTACTCCATATTTACATGGGTTTACTTCCTATCAAATAAAGGTGATTCTTTTGAAGTTTTTGAGAAGTTTTGCAGATAAATTCAGATCAAAAAAAGATATTGCATTACTTTAATTTAGAGCGATCATTGATAGGTGTGATTTTCATCATGTTTTAAGGTTCAATTTATTATGTATTAAGTGTTATTTTGGGTGTTTAGTGTGTGTTTAGGTTAGGATTGTGTTAGTTATGTATTTAAGTGTTTTTATAGGTTAGTATAAGTCTTTGATCTTAAATATTATGCTTTTTTTAGGTACCTTGATGTGTTTGTTAGTGCTGCAGGGCCAAAGTCGAAGAACAAAGAAGTTTCGGATACTTTTAGGCTGAAACCACGACCTACGGTACAATAGGCCACGATCATGACCGAAACATGTGAGATAGCCTGTGACAGAAGATTTTGCTCCACAATCGTGACCGAAACATGTGAGGCAGCCTATGACAGAAGACTTTGCTCCAGCCCACGATCAAAAATGATAGAAAGGTTTGATGCTGGACATGGCTTGCATCAAGCAGACACGTAAATAAGAGGAAAAGTCAAGTTTTGAGACATTTTTCAGACAGAAAAACCCTAGGGATGCCAAGGTATTTAAAGAACATTAAGAATAAAAGATGGGAGTTTTTACGTTAACCACAATCCCAAACCCTAAAGATATTTATCGAGAGATTGAGGAAGGAAATGAAGGAATAGAGACACGAAGAAGAAGCCTACATGAAGTACTTCCCAGAACGAGAGGTTTCCCGGCATTGTTGCTTCCATCATCCGTTCCATTTGTATTTTTCGATGTTATTTCAATTTTATTGATGTATAGAATTAGGATAGTCATTGACAATAGGATTGTGAAATGTTGATATTTGTCTAAACTCACCTTCGGAAATTTTGTCTTTAATATTAATTAAATTTGATTTATTGCATTTTTATTGAATTATTTGTGATTCAATTTCTATCCTTCATAATTTGGTAACAAATTAAGAGGGTGAACCGAGTGAAAATCATCAAATTGGGCTAACGAGAGTTGGGTAATTTAATCAATCAAGAATTGAATCAAACCGGTAAATTTGTATAACGAGAGATCTTTCATAGGTTTTCGGTAGTTTATTGGACAACTTAAGATCTAATTTAGGTTTTGGGATAAATTGTGAATCAAGAGGCTACAATTTCTCATAATCTAATTAGGGTTAATGATTATAACTCGATAGAGTAATCAGCTCTAGAACTGTCTAGAACTGGTAATTTGTTATACTCATAATCAATTAGGTTTTTATTAAAGTCAGATAAAAATCCCCTTTCTCTCAATTATTAATTTTTAGGTTTTTTGTGATTGGGTGTGCAATTGCTATCATGTTTATATTTCTGAATTTGATTATTAGAATTAATTGTATTATTGAAATATTTTCTTGTTAGTTTTCTACATTGAATTATTTTGAATTGAGTTCAGCCTTAGATTTTAGGATTAGATTAAGCCCCCTCGTAGGATCGATATCTTAGGTACTACGCAAACAACCTATGCACTTGTGGGATTTCGAGGTTTAAAAATAGTAAAACTTTGTCGTATCTGAACCTGCGATCAATCATAAAGGAGAATTTGATAACAGAAAATTTGAAGAGTTATATGACCAAAATGTTATATCTCACAATTTTTCTTACCCAAATACTCCTCATCAAAATGGTTTCATTTGAAAGAAAAAAGAGGACCCTAGTTGATATGGGCAGGACAATGATGTGTGAAAATGGCCTACCCTATGGCTACTAGGCATAAGTAGTATCCACTGCTTGTTTTTTACTCAACAGGTGTCTTATAAGATCTATTCTGGAAAAGACCCCTTATAAACTGTGGAAAGGAAGAAAATCGAATGTATTTTAGTTCGAACATTTAGTTGTAAGTGCTTCATTCCAAATAATAGGAAAGTTAACTTTGGAAGGTTCGATGCGATATTAGATGAAGCTATCTTTCTGGGCTACAGTACTACTATCAAAGGATTAGAGTTTACAACAAAAGAAGATTTAATACATATAGTGTTTGATGAAGCACTACCCTCAACAACAATAGTTGATTCAGATGATGAAGAGCATCCCTTGGTTCATAAAAATACATCGACTACACCTATGGTATCCTTGGAATTATAAGAACAAGAAGGTCCTTCTGAAGCCAGGATAGAGCAGGCTCCTTCCTCTCAGTAAGAGCCTATGAAAAGAAGAGCACCAAGAGAATGTAGAGTTCAAGATACACATTAATACATTCTTAGAGACCCTTCTGAAACTTTAAGACCAAATCTTCCTTCAAGAACAACTTTTTTGCCCTCATCTCACAATTAGAACCAAAGACTGTTAAAGAGGCCCTTATTAATGAAAATTGTGTTTCAGCTATAAAAGACTAACTGAATTAGTTTGAAAAAAAAAGTTTGGAAGCTAGTACCAGGTTCGCAAAACAAGTCAGTCATTAGAACTCATTGGATATTTCGAAACTAACTTGAAGAAAATGGTAAGGTGGTAAAAAAAAAAGCTAGACTTGTAGCTCAAGGTTATAATTAATAGCAAGGTATTGATTTTGATGAAACTTATACACCTGCTACTACACTAGAATCAATTAGAATTTTACTTGCCTTAGCATATTATAAAAACTTCAAAATATTCCAAATGGATGTAAAAAATTGCCTTCTTAAATGGATATACTAACAAAGAAGTGTTTGTTAAGCAACCTCTAGGCTTTGAAGATGAAAATCATCCTGATTTTGTGATGAAGTTGACTAAAGCCTTATATGGTCTAAAACAGGCTCCTCGAGCATGGTATAAGAGGTTAAGTAATTTTCTACTTGAGAATAACTTTTAAATAGGAAAGGTAGGTAAAACCTTATTTATTAAGAAAATGGAGAATGATTTACTCATAATGAAAATATATGTTGATGATAATATTTAGTGCTACTAATCAGTCTTTCTGTGAAGAATTCTCAATATTAGTGCAAGTGGAGTTTGAAATAAGAATGACGGGAGAACTATCCTTCTTTCTCGAATTATAAATCAGGTAAACAGAAAAAGGGATCTTCATTAACCAAGACAAAATACACAAAGGAACTTATTAAGAAATACCACTTTGAGAGTGCCAAACTAATAGGAACTCCTATGTATACTGGAACTAAAATTTATAAGGATGAAGAAGGCAAGGCTATAGATGAAATAAAGTATAGAGGAATGATTGGGTCACTACTATATCTTACAAGCTCAAGACAAGACACTATGCTTAGTGTGTGTCTTTGCGCATGCTTTTAATCAAATCAAAAATAAAGCCAACTTTAAACAGTCCAGAGGATCATTCTATATCTTCACAGAACTATGGATTTCAGATTATGGTATCCAAACACTAACTCTTTCAACATAATTGTCTATTGTGATGCAAATTATACAGGTGATAAGTCGATCAAAACAGTACAAGTGTTCACTATCAATTTCTTGAGGGATTTCTAGTCTTTTGGTCCTGCAAGAAACAAAATTGCACAACGCTTTCAACAACCAAAGTGGAATATAAAACAGCTTCCAGTTGTTGTGCTCAAATCTTATGGATAAAGCATCAACTCTAAGATTTCTCTCTGAACTTTAATCATATTCCTATATTATGTGATAATACTAGTGCAATAAATCTTTTGCAAAATCTTGTACATCATTCTAAGACTAAACATATAGAAATCAAGTATCACTTTCTTGGAGATCGTGTTTTAGAAATAACCATTGATCTTTTGCATATTAATATTAAAAATCAAGTAGCCAATATCTTCACTAAGCCACTCTCTGAAGATAGATTTTGCATGTTAAAAAAAGAACTTGGTATGTGCAGACTATCTAATATTATATCTGTATGAATTTTCTATGCTACTTCTCTCTGTTTACATTAGTAGGATCCTTCTACTTTAGAAGGCTCCTCTCAGTTTTAAGAATTCCTTATAGTAAACTTCTTCTACTTTGTAAGGTGATAGTTGTGAGTTGAATTGTGTTTTAGGGCTTAATTTGCTAAGTATTTAATGTTAATTTGAGTGTTTAGAGTGTAATTAGGTATTAATTATGTAGTTTATATGTTTAATTGTTTTTATGGGTTAGTATGAGTCTTTAAGCTTAAATGTTTTATTTTTTAGGTACCTTGATGGTTTTGTTAGTGTTTCAGGGTAAAAGACAAAGAACAAAGAAGTTTCGAAAAGTTTTGGGCCAAAAACACAGCCCACGATTGTGGCATAACAGGCCACGATCGTGACAGAAAGAGGCGAGCTAAAAGGACCCTGGCCACAATCGTGCTATTAGGGTCATGATTATAACAGAGAGCTATGTGCCATGCCATGATCGTGTACTTTAGGCCTTGATCGTGACAAAAAGCTTTAGACGTCACGATCGTGACCTGAGTCGGGCTAATACAGAAACTCGAGTTTTGCGTGATTTTTCAGACTGTTTCGACCTCGGATTAAACTTAGGGCTTCCAAGATATAAAAAGAACATTACAAGACAGAAAAAGCAACCTTGAACAGAGTTTTTCACATCAGAAAATTCAGAAGCTATTGAGAGATTCGAAGAATGAGACAAAAGAGAGACACGAAGACGAAGTTTGACATGAAGCACTTTCCGAAACAGGGGGTTTCTCACTGTCGCTACCTCCACGAGTCCGTTCTAAGAGTATTTTACAATTTATTTCAGTTTTGTTGATGTATGAAATTGAGATAATTATCGAGAATATGTTATGTCGATTGTTGATTTTTGTATAAACTCACCTTCAGGATTTGATTCCTGAGATTTATGAAATTCAATTCATTTTGTTTTATTTAAGTTATTTTATGATTTAATATATGTTCTTAATAATTTGGCACCAAATTGAGAAGGTGAGACGAGTGAATATCATCAATTTGGGCTAACGAGAGTTAGGTAAATTGATAGATAAGAATTGAATCAACCCAGTGAAATCGTGTAACGAGAAATCGAGCATAGTTTCCGGGTAGGTTAATAGACAATTTTAGAACTAATTTAGGTTTGGTTCAATTGTGAATCAAGAGATCACAATTCCATAATTTAAATTAGGGATTATTAATTAGGATTTAAAGATTATAACTTGAGAGAGAGTAATCCATCCACCCTAGGACTATTTAGACCCGGTAACTCGATAATTGCATAGTTAATTAGATTTTCAGTAATTTCATATTAAAACCCCCTTCTCTTAATTGGTAATTCCTAGGTTAATTTTTGGTTGGGCTATTTGATTTGCTTCTTGTTTATTATTTCTGACATTATTCTCGTAATTGATTGTTTGATTAATTAATTTTCTGCATTGTTTGTTTATTTTAGATTGTTGCATTCTAGTTCTGCCTCAGATTTTAGGATTAGATTAACCCTCCTCGTGGGATTGAGACCTTAGGTACTATGCAAATGACCTATACGCTTGTGGTATTATCAAGGTTTAAATAGTAAAACTTTAGCACACATAAACCTGCGACCAAGTTTTTGGCGCCGTTGCCGAGGAAGCGATAGCTTAGTTCTATAATTTAAGGCGTTAGATTAGTTTTAATTTTTGATTTCGTTTCTTTTGTTTCATTTTGGAATTCAAGCTCTTGCATGAATACAAGAGTAATGAGAGGTTCGAGTTGTGCAATAGAGACGTTAGATTTAAACGTCACACAATTAGAACGAACCCTTAGGAAAGCTCGGTGAGAAAAAGAAGAAGAGATAGGAAAATCATCAATGGCTGAGGAATTTTAATAGAATATGGATTAGGAAGCAAACCAAGGACGACAATAGAGGACCCTGATGGATAACCCGTTAAACTAAGGAGTGGCTAGGCCGCCGGTTCAAGCGGCATCATTCGAGATAAAACTGGCCTCCTCAATACGCTTTAACAAAACATGCAATTTTACAGATTGGCAAACGAGGATCTTAACGCACACATCATGAACTTTCTTGAGATCTATGATACTTTTCAGTATCATCAGATGTATGAGGATGCGGTTAGAATTAGGCTGCTTCCCTTTATACTTAGAGATAGAGTGAAGGCTTGGTATCATTCACTAAACCCAGCTAACATCACAATATGAGACCAGCTTGTGCGGACTTTCTTGGATAAGTACTTCCCGTTAACAAAGATAACGAAGATTATAAAGGAAATCACCAATTTCCAATAAGGTGATGGGGATTCAATTTATAAAGCGTAGGAAAGATACAAGAATCTGCAAAGGAAGTGCCCACACCATAACCTACCCAAAGAATTCCTTTTACTGACCTTCTACAATGGAGTGAACCACCAACAAGAGGCCCAATCGATGCAGCGTCAAGAGGATCCTTGGTGCGAAAGACTGTTGATGAAACGTAGGAGCTGATTAAGGAAATGGCAAGCAACAGTTGCTTATAGAAAAATGAGCGAGGAAGGCAACTTGCTAATTTTAGAGAGAAGAAGGGAATTGTCGCGGTCAATCAGATGATAGAGATGAAAGCAAAGATTGACAATTTGACGCGACAACTAAATAGCATAAAGGCATCATCCTCAGCTCAGGTAAGGCCGTACTGTTGAAGTGTGAACTTTGTGGATAGTTAGACCATAACACCGTGGACTATTACCTAATGAAAGAAGACAATCAAGAGTAAGTGAACTATATGGGGGCATAATATAGCCAAGGAGGGGGTAGTAACAATCCCTATTCCAACACATACAACAGCGAATAGAAGAATCACCCAAACTTCTCCTGGTCGAACAACATTGGAAGACAATTGAGGCCTTAGGGACAATCAGGCTTGCAGCAAGATAAAGCAAGCTCGATGGAATCGAAGTTGGATAGGATTTTGGATAATATTGGAGGCATAGAGGAAGCATATAGGAGGCTCGAGGGAAAATTCAAGCAAGTCATGAAGAATTATGCCTCATCCATACATAATCTAGAAGTCCAAGTGGGGCAATTAGCAGAAGCAATGTCTACTCGAAATGTTGGAACTCTTCCAAGCAACACCGAGTCCAATCTAAAGGAACGTATCATGGTTATCAGCAAAACCTAGGATAAGGAACTAAGAAGGCAAAGGGAGGAGAATATAAAGGAGAAGGTCAAGCAGATAAAGAAGACCTCCCAAGTGAGCCTATGATTGAGTCACTTAAGGCAAATTGATCTATATTTCCATTCCCTTTTGCTCAATAGCAGGAGTTATATACAAAGAGGGAAGTAGAAAATTATAGGAAATTGAGCAAAACAAGATTGAGGAAGTGACGAGACAAGTACATATAAAGCTCAAATTATAGGAATCCGACAAAAAGAAGGTCAAGCAGCGACAATTGGAAGATGACCCCAACATCGCAGAAAAGAAGGAGGACCCAGGAGACTTTTTCATCCCTTACATCATCAATAGAATCATCATTATAGATAGGGCATTCGCAGATTTGGGTACGAGCATAAACATGATGCCTTACACCTTCAATCTAAAATTGGGGTTAAGAGAGTTAGTACCCACCAAGTTTCTGGTAAAGAGGTTGATAAAACTAAACATAAACCGATGGGGATTATAAAGGATGTTCCAGTAAAAGTTGAAAAATATACCTTTCCCACAGTCTTCTACATACTGCACATTAGCGAAGATGTGGAAACCCCAATGATTTTTGGAAGACCGTTCTTGTCCACTGCGTATTCAATCATTGATGTCAGTGGGGGCGAATTAACTCTGTGAATAGGAGAGGAGAAATTGACCTTCAAGGTGGTGAGAAGAGAGTACAGTTCTCCTTCACCTCTAGTGAATATCAAGGAACTCGAACCTTGAGGGGAATGGGAGGATATAGAGGATTCTGGGAATCATTTTAGGAAGAAGCACTCGCAAAGGAGAAGGAGAGAAAAAGAGAGTTGCAACGAAGGTGGGGACTGTAGTAGGGTAGTTCAAGTTCAAACTTTGAGATTAATGACGGCGTTACCATTGCATCATTCATTCTGACCACTATGAGTTTAAAAGAGCATCGAGCTACTGACATTAAAAGAAGCACTGTATGGGAGGCAACCCATGGAAAAGTAGTTATTTGATTGTGTTTTGTTCGAATGTTTGAAATTCTGTTGTTAGGATTAGTTTTGTTTTTGAATAAAATATAAAAAAAGAATCAGGTTTCGGAATTATGTGGATGATGTTCAAACATGAAAAGAGTGGCAAAAAAGGGGCCACAAAGGATTAGAAAGTGAAAATTGAAACAGAATAGTGAAAAGAACAAAGAATGAAATTGGTGCTAGTGGACAGCCGCCGGCCAAGATGGTGGCCTAGCAAGCCACGATCATGGCGTGCGATTAGGTGTCTTTTTGAGGGAAAGTCACAGGCCACACAAAAAGGGGGAGGATGCATTTGTTAGAAAGAACTATTACCATTTTACCCTTTTTACCACCTATACATTGAGTTCTAACCTCACTTTTACTTTCACTTTCATTTTCATTTTTTCTCTTTAGAATTTAAGCATCCATACACTCTTACATCTCTTTAGAATCTGTCAACCTCCAATTTCTTCCAAATTTCTACCCAATTATGTCACGCATTAAACAATCAACCTGACAGGAAGCATGTGGATGACAACAAGTTGTGGGACATGGGAGACGGAACTAAGCGGTAGACTATGGCGCAACCTACCCAATCGATACAGAAGAGGAAGGTACTCGATTTCCATCCCTTCGTGCTAGAAAAATAGTAGTTCCTAAGTACTTTGATTTTGACACCCTTAATAGGCTAGAATTGCATAAGTGAGTAGAAAACCTAGCTGAGAGGATCCAGTGGGCTCAATTCATACGATTTCAATTTCCTATTTATGAGGAGCTTACACTATAATGTTTCACTTCCCTGACCTACAACCCTAAAAATCTAAAATAATTGTGGTTTAGATTGGGAGGATGAGCATATGAATCAAATGTCGAAATTATGTGCAAGATATACGAATTCCTCAAATCCTTCATCATCGACCATTATGAAGACTTTCATCAAGCTTACTATAATTGAACAATTTCATGCAAAGAATGCTCACAATAATATTATACGATCCCATGAATACTTGTTGCTTCACAAATTTATATGTCAGCTAGTTTTCGATAAAACCAAAACCAACAAGTGTTCCACCTAGGAACATTTTATGTTGTGGTGCATGGACCACATTATTCTAGTTTGCGTATCCACACACGCACTGAATGCCACTGTTGCGACTCTGCGCTAGAGGAATAAAAATCTAGGAATGGGATATATAGTGTCAGTCATTGCAGAACATTTTGGTGTGGAATAGAACTGTTCACCTTGTGGAATTCTTAAACCACCATCACTTATGGCAGGCTAAAATCTTTAAGTCCCGTAATATGGAACTTAGGGACATCAGTTAAAAGACACATGTCCAAATTAGGACAAGTCAGGCAAGTTTGAGCGCAGCGCCACCTCGATAGGAAGAAGAGTCTAATGACGAATCCAAGGAAGAGGAAGAAGAACATGGCTGAAAGGAAGTTCTGGACATAATCTCTGACCAATAGGACATTTGCGGAGAACACCAAAATGATGAAGGAGATGGCCCGAACACAAAGATACTAGAGCCAGGATATTCGTCAGATCCACAGATATTTTGAGGCTCAGGATGTTCAATTGCCACTTCCAACACCATCACCACCTCCATCTCCATAGGATTTATGCCTAATCCAATTTTTTTCTTTCCATTTCGTTATGTTTCTTTTCCAAATTAGCCTTCAGTTCTAATATTTATGTTTATTTTTCTGTTTACTTTAAATTATATTTTTTCTTGTCTTTTATTTATTGTATGCTCTTATCTCACATTGAGGACAATGTGTTGTTCAAGTGTGGGGAGGAATTATGTGTTTTTGCTTTTGAATGTAATTTTTCCATATCGTATGATAGTTATTAAGTTGCATGTTGTGAATTGTTTGAATATATCAATTGCTTAGATGGAGTGAAATTTATTTAATTTTGAACATAGTCTAGTAGGTTGTAAATGATCATTAGCTCACAAAATTGGTGAATTAGGAGACTTTGGATAAATATACAGCTTAATTAGAATTTAATGTAAATTTAGCACCCTATAGATTGTCACATTCATTCATAATTTGAGGTCTTTCTACTTAAGTAGCTTAACTAATATTTTTTTTCATGGAGATTGGTAGCTTAAACAACAAGGTGGGCCAAAAAAACATTTTTATTCAATAAATGACCATTCCATTGGCCTTTGGGTTATGAATAGAGCTAGTAGCCAGTTGAAAACATGATATAGCGAAGGAACCGAATCGACATGCATCACAAATGTGTGCCTTCACATCGAATGTTTTTTTTGATGTGCCTTCACATCAAAGTAGCTTAACTAATATTTTTTTCATGGAGATTGGTAGCTTAAACAACAAGGTGGGCCAAAAAAACATTTTTATTCAATAAATGACCATTCCA
>JAOQMS010000180.1:19398052-19426141 GCA_027563885.1 Erythroxylum longipes | reverse complement strand
ATGCATGAGCATGAGATGTGTTTTCCCTAATTTCTCACGTGTACCCGTTTCTATAATTCAACCCGTTATACGGAAACTGGATGTTACAGATAAACTGAGAAAGCAGGGGGTTGTGAACTTTTACAGAAGTACAGACCCTGCAGAGGCTGAAGGATGGCTAGATAGAACAGAGAGAGTTTTCAATCAGATGGTCTGCAATTCGAATGAGAAGTTCAACTATGCAATTTCCTTACTACAAGGTCCAGCATAACAATGGTAGAAAACTGTTGTAGGTAGTACCACTAGGCCTTGTAACTTAAAGTGGGAAGACTTTCTGAAAGTCTTCAAGGAGAATTACATGCCCAAGATCTACCTGGATGGAAAAATGAAAGAATTTCTGGATCTGAAGCAGGACAATCTCTCTATGGCATAATATGAAATAAAGTTTAATGAGCTAATGGGGTATGATACTTCTTTGATTCCTACAGAAGAGGTCAAGTGTTAGAGATTTAAAGATAGGCTAAATATGGAAATTCGGACAGAAGGGGACAAGTGTCAAAGATTTAAAGATAGGCTAAATATGGAAATTCAGACAGAAGAGGACAAGTGTCAGAGATTTAAAGATAGGCTAAATATGGAAATTTGGACGAGGCTAGCTATTACGAACTTGAACAGTTTCTCTGAGTTGAGAGTATCCTCGATCTGAATAAAGCAACTATTGAGAGATGATCAAGGGGAATACAGACAAGAAGCTAGAATAAAGAGGCTTAGTGAATCTCAGGGTGGTTTTGGCAGAAGGTCTAGTAAATGCCAGAACAGATCCTTTTGACCACCGGCTAAATCAATACAATAAGGGTTCAACCAGAGGGGTAGTTTTGTGCAGTCTGGCAGTAGAAGAAGTGCAATATTAGGACAACTACCAAATTGTGAACATTGTGGGAAGAAGCACAGTGGTAAATGCTGGAAATTGTTTGGAGCTTGCCTTCGATGCAGCTCTTTTAATCATCATATCAGAGACTATTTCACAGTTTATAGAGCATAGTATGGAAGAAGAGGAGGAGTGGTAACAAAAACAACTGTCCAGCAGAGCCAAGCTAGTGGGTCTAGATAGAGAGGTTGTGGTAGACGCAGAATGAGTTTTGGGAGTCCTACTATCAGGACTAACATGCAGAGCAACCAATCGCAGTCTTAGTCCAGAGTTTATGCAATGACCAGACAGGAGGCTCAGAATTCTTTAGATGTTGTTACAGGTGTGTTGCATATCTTTAATTATGAAGCTTTTGCATTGCTAGATCCTAGATCTACACATTCTTTTATCACACCGCATCTGGCATCTAGGCTGCATTATAATAGAGAACTATTAAAGCATAGTTTGAAGGTGAGTACACCGATAGGTAGTACCATAGTAATAGAAGTTTGTAGGAGATGTATAATTTGGGTTGATTAGGCAGAATTGGAAGCAGATTTGATTGTATTATAGTTAAGGGAGATAGATATTATTCTAGGCATGGATTGGCTCACTACTCATAGGGCTATTATGAACTGCTATATTAAGGAGGTAACATTAGAATCTCCTAATCAACCGAGAGTAGTATTCTGAGGTATTAGTCAAGTAATAACAGCTAGACTAATTTCCTTCATAAGGGCACTGAGATTGATCAGATGAGGATGTGAAGCTTATATGACCCACGTAGTTGATACTCGCATTGAACATAATGTGCAGGACATTCTTGTTGTTAGGGAATTCCTAAATGTGTTTCCCGCAGAGTTATCTGGTTTACCACTAAATAGGGAAACAGAGTTTAAGATCGACTTAGTTCTAGGTGCTGCTCCTATACCTATTCCTCCATATAGGATGGCACTTGTAGAAATAAAGGAATTGAAGGCTCAGTTATAGGAGTTGTTGGAAAAGGGTTTCATTAGACCCAGTGTATCACAATGGGGATCTCCAATCTTGTTTGTGAATAAGAAAGATGGGACTCTGAGACTGTGCATCGATTATAGGCAACTGAATCGGGTAACAGTGAAGAACAAGTACCCATTGCCTAGAATTGATGATTTGCTTGATCAGTTGCAGGGACCTCAGGTGTTCACTAAGTTGGACTTGAGATTTGGGTACTATCAGTTGAAGATAGCCAAGGCTGATGTACTGAAAAGTGCATTAAGGAGTAGGTATGGACATTTTGAGTTTTTAGTAATGCTGTTTGGGTTGACTAATGCCCCAGCTGCATTTATGGCTTTGATGAATAAGGTGTTTCAACCCTACCTGGATCGTTTTGTGATTATATTTATCGATGACATTTTGGTATATTCGAAGAGTAGAGAAGAGCATGTTGAGCACTTGAGAATAATTTTACAGATTATGAGGGAAAAATAGTTGTATGTCAAATTCAGTAAGTATGAATTTTGGCTAGATCGAGTAGTGTTTCTGGGTCTTATAGTACTGGACAAGGTATACAAGTGGATCCAAAGAAGATAGAGGCAGTAATGAAGTAGGAAACTCCGAAGAATGTGTTTGAGATCTGAAGTTTCCTTGGATTAGCTAGATATTACCGGAGGTTTGTAGAGGGGTTCTTATTAATTTTAGCCCCTTTAACTAAACTCCTGAGGAAGAATGTGCCTTTCAGATGGATCAACAAATGTCATAGGAGTTTTGAGGAGTTAAAGAATCAGTTAACTACAACACTGGTGTTAATTATTCCATCTGAAACTGGAGGTTATGTGGTGTATAGTGATGCTTCGCATCAAGGATTGGGACGTGTATTGATGCAGTATAGCAAAGTGATAGCATATGCATTGAGACAATTAAGGTCTCACGAGATTAATTATCTAGTACATGATTTAGAGCTTACTACAGTGGTTTTTGCTCTAAAGATATGGAGACATTATTTATATGGAGAGACATTCCAGATATATACTTATCATAAGAGCTTGAGGCATCTGTGAGTTAAAAAGAATTGAATATGAGACAGAGGAGATGGATAGAGTTGTTGAAAGACTATAACTGTACAATTGAGTATCATCCTGGAACAACTAATGTGATAGCTGATGCTTTGAGTAGAAAATTAAATAGCAGTGTAACTCAAATTTAGATATCGAGGTTACTGAGTCTAGTTTAATTGAGAGCATTGAATGTTGAGTTGAATCTAGAGCACAATGAGGCATTGATTGCTACACTGAGACTAAGAACGATGTTGCATGACAGAATCAGAAAGGTTCAAAGTAAAGATCCTGAAATGGTAAAGCTTGTTGAGAAGTTGAAGGTGAATCCGGATTCTAAATTCGAATTGAAAGATGAGACACTGTGGTTGATGCAGAGGTTGTGTGTGCTTAATATTGATGATTTGAGAAAGGAGATTCTGGAGGAAGCTCATGTAATAGCTTATATTATGCATCCTGGTACTGTATAATATGCTAAAACAACATTTCTGGTGGCCAGGGATGAAGAAGTAAGTGGCAGAATATGTTGCTAAGTGTTTAACTTGTCAGTAGATTAAGGCTGAGCATCAGGCTCCAGTTGGGAAGCTACATTTGTTACCTATTTCGAAGTGGAAATGGGAACGAATTACTATGGATTTCATTATAGGATTACCAAGAACTCCAAGGCAACATAATGTTATATGGATTGTAGTGGACCGATTGACAAAGTCAGCCCATTCCTTACCAGTGAGAGAGAATAACTCACTAGACCAGTTAGCCCAGAGGTATGTGAACAAAGTAGTGAGGTTGCATAGGGTTCCTGTGTCCATTGAATCAGACAAGGATCCCAGATTTACTTCATGATTCCGGAAAAGCTTACAGACAACTATAGGTATGAAGTTGAACTTCAGTACCGCATTTCATCCTCAAATAGACGGACAAAGTGAGGGGACAATTAAAACTGTTGAGGATATGCTCATGGCATATGTATTAGAGTTTTAGATGTGTGAGCCAGCTAAGACTAAAGTGATAGATAGCATTTTTGAATAATTCCTCATTTATGTAGCATATTTTGTAAACAGAGATGTAGATTCTGATAAGTCTCGATATTGTATTTATATATGGATGATGTATGTAATGCTATAATGTACATTATGTTTTATGAAATGAAAATGAGGAATTGAATAATTGACATTGAGTATTGTGTTTTAAATTTTGATGTCATGATAAGTGATGTGATTGCTCTAACTAGTGCACTGCTTTGTTTAGGCATATGCTTGAATGTCTAATGGATATACGGGCACATGTCGGATGGAAGTGGGTTGTTGCAATGAGGTTCCTTTATCTAGCATAGGGTTAGCTTCATGGATCATTAAGTTTCCTCTTAGCTAGTCAAGTGAGATGGTATCGAGATCCTTTGTAGTTTCCAAAGCTGTCACCTTTGGTCTCCATTCCCTTGGTAGTGATCTTAGAATCTTTGTGATAAGTTCATCATTGGGATATATCTTTCCCAAGTTCTTTAAGGTCGTGATGATGTTGCTGAACCATCCGAAGAATTCATCTATGATTTCTCCCTGTTTCATACCAACAGTTTTGTATTGATGCACTAAAAGGCTTATTTTATGTTTCTTTACCTCATTCATTCCTTCAAAGGTTACTTGTAGTTTATCTCACATTTCCTTTGCTATAGAGTAGTAGGATATCTTCTCGTATTCTTCTGGAGATAGTGCACATATCAAATGATGTTATGCTTTAACGTTTAGCTGTGCATTTCTTCTGTCAGCATTAAACCACATTTTTATGTTTTTTTGTAATAAGAAGTGTAGCTCTAACTCTGATGGCTTGCCAGACTTCAATATCTATAGATTGGAGATATATTGTCATTCTCTCTTTCAAGTATGATTAGTTGTTTCTATTGAAGTAAGGAGGCTTTGAGACGGATTGTCCTGCAAGGCTTCTCAAATTGTTTGTCATCTATCACGTGTTGTAAAACACATTAAATTTGAAACCTCACTCTGATACCAAATGATAAAGCAAACATACACAAGAGGGAGGGTGAATTGTGCAAAAAAAATTCAAGGTACTTTCAAATTGATAAGATCCTGCTAAACAAAAATAAGTCTATAAATAGAAAGGTCCTATCAACTTTCGAAAGGATCCTATTGATATTGAAAAAGATCCTGTTAATAGAAAAGTGCTTGCTATCGCTCAAAGGAAAAAGAACGTGCTAATTAATAGGAGCTTGCTAGCAATTAAAAACGAAAAGAGGCTATTAATCGATAGGAGTTTGTTAACGCTAAAAAATGGAAGGAACTTCTTGCGATAGAAAAATAAAAGGAGCCTATTGTAAAACTGAAGGAGCAGCTTGAAAACACAAACTTATAATGCGAAAATTTAAAAGTTAGGAAGAGGGAGAAAATGAAACAGGAGATTTATACTGGTTTGACTTATAATGAAGCCTACATCCAGTCCCCAAGCAACCAACGTGAGTATTTCACTATAAAAGCCAAGTAGTAATTTGACAAGCCTCTTCAAGTTCACAAGTGTATTTTTTTAAGATTCTTTAACCTTCCACAGTATTAGTATTTTGCTAGCCTCTATCATCTCTCAACAAAAAATGTATGAAAGATTTAACAATCTCTCTTAATAGAGTGATATCACTTTCTAAAGCAAAAAGAGTTTGATATAACTTTCAAGAATATTGATGCTCCAAGATATTTCGCAAGTCTAGTGTATTTCGCAAATGCAGTGGCTATTCCTTAAGTAGACATTTTCTCAACTATTCGTTGCTTAATCTACGATATCTTTCCTACTGAAATCTTCAATATTCAGACGTTAAGAAGAAAGTTCTATCAAGGCTTCTAGAGCTAATTATTCGAATTCATAAAAACTTCCAAATGTTATAAAACCATTTCTTAATAGGCAACTTCATAAAGAAGGTTCTTACAAGAAAAGAAGCAATTATTCTATGATTTATTTTCTTTTAAGAATTATACCGTTGCCTATATAAAGAAATAAATCCAATTTGAATTATGAAATATTATAAAGTTATCATCAAAATCGTTAAACATAACCCTGAGCTAATAGTCTAACATTTCATTAAAATTTATATTAAAAATTGACTAAATTTTACAAAACGTAGCTAAAAACATTTAGCTACCTTTTCAAAAACATAGGTAAAACCTTTTAGCTACATTTTTGAAAACATAGCTAAAAGCCTTTGTTTATGTTTATAGAAATGTAGCTAAAAACATTTAGCTACTTTTTTTTAAACGTAAATAATTTTGGCTAAGTTTTCGAAAATGTTGCTAATAATTTTTAACTACGAAAACTAAGCGTAGCTAAAAAGTATTGGTGAAGATTTTTCAAAACGTAGTTTTTCACTACAAAAATAAAGTTTACAAAAAAAACTATTGGCAATGATTAGAGAAAAACATCCCGTATAGTTTTCAACTACAGTCTTTTGGTGATGTTTTTGGTGATGAATATTAACCAACACTAAATACTATTAGTGACAATTTTGGAACTTTTAGTGACAATTTTTTTCATAGCCAAATATGATTTCTCTTATAGTTAACGTGAGTCAGTACCTCCTCTTTCGTTATCTTATCTAAGGTTTGTAGTGCTTGCATGAAGTGGCAACTAAAAAGGAGAAGATTCTAAAAAGAACTTTAAGAGCTGCAAGAGAGCACTTACCATTGCCTGGCAGATCACTCCTCTACCAAAAAAGAGGAAAGTTAAGTTGGTTCAAATGTGAAAGCTACAGGATACCCCTCGACTTATGTTTATAATACAGAAAGAAAGGCCTGTCAAAGGCCAACTCTCCGTAGGCAAAAACTAGAGTTAACTGCCTTCATTTTTTTAAGTCAAACAATCCATCTCTTTTAACTTTAAAAAATAACGAGGAAGAAGCACTTTATTTCTAACCTAAGATAATAAAGTGGGAGATTATTATTGGATATATCTCTTCTTGTCTCCGTATTAGGATTGGGAAACAATCGATTTTGATTATGTGTTCGGAGTGCTCCAACTTAAAATAATATTAAGAAAGCCAAGCGTGCTTCAAATATGATTTTGTTTAGCTTGTTTAAGATTTTTTATGAAAATTGTGGGCCATCGATAATGATATGATGCCAGTAATATTTTACAAAAAAAATTAAAGATATATTTGTTTTTATTTTTAAATTTTAAATTTAGTAATATATTTAGTGGACTTTTTAATTTTAATTTTTAGTTTTAGTTTTAGTTTTTCAATTTTATGTTTATTAAATTATTTTTATTTTTTATCAAAGTCTATCAATAACTAAAAATATCATTAAAATAAAGTAAAAAAATAGTGGAACTAATAATCTTTGTATAAGTGGTTAGGTATTACAGCATGAATCTTGCATAGAATCACAAAATATTGAAGTCATATATAGAATCACAACATACTAAATACAACTAATTTAAGATTTACTTATATATATATATATATATACATATATATATATGTCAGGAACTTGTTACTTGCATGGGACTATTAAGAGTCTGATTTTCTTTGTTTCATTGAGAAATTTTTCTTTATATATATTTTAGTGAGAATTGCCTAAATTTTGTGTAATACATATATTATGATATTGTGTAATTCTATATTTATAGTGAATGACAAAGTAATGATATGTATTATATTGAATTCATATTGAAGTTAATGTCATGCTTCTGGATTAGTAGTGCCTAATGATGTATAATTTATGCATCATATTAGTGTACTAATTATGTATGATTCGCTTGATTGTGCATATTATTGTGAAAGCATTATGATATAATTATGTTCTCTAAAGGGGAGAATATTATATATGATTAATATGGGTTAGTATAATCTATAATAATTGACATATTAATGATGTCCAGGTGACATTTGGACATTTACGAGAAGAACAAGATATAGTTAATCATATTATGAACTATTGAGTATATTCACCAATCTTATCCAAGCATGCTTATTGTACCCACCACAATATATTGTTGTATTATTGTCATGTTGGATGTTATATGGGGGTTTGTAGAAGAAATTGGAGAATGTGATTCAAAAAATACTATTTTTCTTTTAGTTGTGTTGATTCTTGTCTTACTATAATCTATTAAGAAATCATGACTTCCATACAATCTCCATCATCTTTAGTTATTTATACATATTTTGTATCATATTTTGATTAGTTAAGACGTATTAATTTTGTTATTTTAATGTTATTTTTTTTGTCAAAATCCTAATTAGACATAAGCGTCATTTTCAATTGTATATCCAATTAGAATTTGGTCGATGCTAGGTAGGATCTATATTAAAAATATTAATAGAAGACTTGATAAAATGTTATTGGTAAAATTAAATAATTGAAATGAAGAAGTCTAATAATTAAAATACAAAATTAAAGAACATTAATTTAATTAACTAAAAATATGGTTGTACTCTAAAAGTAAGTAACATGTAAAATAAGTTGATTAAAGGTTTCTTAATGTTAGCTTGCGAGGAATCGTAAGAACGTTATAAAGATCCAGAACATAAGACAAGGAACAGACTATAAACTCTTTTCTTTTACCGTATTCCTTTTTTAATTATTAATCTAAAAACCATGAAAACGAAGAACCTGATGCCCATTTTCACCGATGATCTAACATTATAACTTTTCATTTGTACTCAAAAATTGACCATATAAATGATAGATTCTCAAATCCATCAAATACTTTGGTGTAAATTAAAAAGAATTGTGTGTAAATGTTGATAAGAAAAAAAAATTAGCTCGAAAGAGTTTTGAAAAGGTGAAATTAATAATATCGTGTTATGAAAAAGAAAAGATAACTGATGAGTTTAAAACAATTTCTTTTCTGAAGAGAATTTAAAAATAAAGGAAAAAAGTCAATAAAAATGTAATTGAGCATATATATACAGTACATATATATAATGTATCCTTTTCTTTTCTGTAGAAGACAAAACCGTTATCATCACTAAATAAATAATTCAATACAACGCCTATGATGGAGACAATAAAAAAGGAATGTCATTTTATAGAAAGAGTTCATCTTTTAAGGCCCAGAAGAAAAAATAACTCAAAATAAAACATATTCCGCTCTAATTTTATTAACTAATAAATAATCAGTCTTAGAATGCGAGTCATGGAGGCAAATTTTGATTATTAACTCCCACCCTTTTCAGTAGACAAAAAATGGGTCCCACATTCATACTGCTTTGCTGAAGCTGTCTGTTGTTCCTTTCCCACCAAACATGATATGCAAAGAATACAAAAGCCCGTCTATACAATACTCCAACTTTTCCGTCTCTGAATGCAAAATATAACCAATCTTTTAATTGAGTAGATTACCAATCATCAATACAAAGGGAAAGACATACCAATTCCAGCAACCTTTTAGACTAAGCAAGCTAAAAATAGTAGATGAGATCTATCTTTTATGTCCATATTATACAAACAACAAACCATATCATCAACCACAACATTATGATGTACTAATCTACTCTTTATAAGCAAACTATCTTACAATAAAATCTAGAAAATGAAAGAGTGCCTTAGAACATTACAATTATTCCAAGTCACTATTTATCGCTAAGATTAGTTGATTCTATCTACGGTCAGGTATCTCCTTTATAGTATATGCGCCATCAATAATCAAGATTCTTTGTCTATTAGAAAAACCTAATACTATTTTTTCCTTCACCTTGTTTATTCCCTTCCAATGTCAATTAGAACCAGTACTGAGATATCTATAAATCTAAGAATTTGACCTCTTTAAATAAATATCATCATTCCATCTAACCGACAACTTATCCCTTTCTTGTACCAAAGATCAAGTATATTTTCTACGCCTATTATTCTTAATTTTATGATGTTTAAAATTAAAACCATCGAGGGTGAGTCTCGAAGCAACTAGTAAAGTTACTCTTTTATGATTATAAATTCATAGGTTCAAGTCACAGAAACAACCTCTTTGTGAAAATACAAATAGAAAGCTATGTACAATATGACCCTCCACAGATCCCCGCAAAGCAGAGAACCTTATGCACTAGGTACATTAATTTTGATTTTTTTTTAATTTAAACCACCCTTCTTCTTCAAAAAAACACAATTTGTTTCATCTTAAGGAAACAACTTTACTTTCCTTTTTATCCCAAAAGAATTCTGGACACTTCTGTTCAATTTTTTTAATAATGCTTTGAAGTAACATAAAAATGAATGCCTAATGTAAATGTAAACAAAGTAAGAAAGAATTGATTGACTAACTTCTCCTTGTGTAAGACAAATGTCTACTTATCTAGCTATTCATACAATAAGTAATCTTATAAATTAACACTTGATAATCAACAATAAACTACTTTTTAGGATATAAAGGAATTCCTAGATATTTAATAGGAAATTCACCAAGCTGGAATCTAGTTAAATACATTATTGCATTTCTCTTTAACTCCTCTTCAACTCCTCCCAAATATTGGCTCAGTAGAAAATTTATGAAATGCATCAATTCAAATTTTAATATAATTAGACTGATCTTTATAGAAGAGTATAAGATAATTTACTGATGCTAAATTAGTTAACTGAAATTGTTTATAATAAGGACGACACTTGACGTTTTTACTCATAGTTTCACATCTAAATTTTATGGAGCTTCCTGAAGGGTTTTGAGGGAGCTTAGGGAGAAATTGGACCTAATCCAAATTAGTCTGTATACAACTAGAGCATTATATTCCAACCTAAAACCATAAGACATTGGGTTATAAACTCTATCTTTATATATAACTCACTTTATCCATATGTCTCTTTCCGATGTGGGATGACTCCACTTGTAAATTTCCAACACCTCTCCCTTATAAGTGGATTTATCCATATTGGACTAGCTTGGCCTCAACCCATAGCTCTTGCGAAGCCATTTAAGTCATTCTGACTTAAATCCATGAATCTCTATTCATCAAACTTCACCAACCTGGCTCTGACTACGATTGAAGGGATTTCAGGGAGCGTGGGGAGAAATTGGACCGAATCCAAATGAGCCTATATGCAACCAAGACATCATATCTCAACTTAAAATGTTAATGCACTAGGTTATAAGTCCTATTTTTGTATATAACTCACTTTATCCATATGTCTATTTCCGATGTGAGATGACATTGCTTTTGAATTTCCTACATCTCCCCCACACAAGTGATTTATCCATATAGGACTAGCTTCCCCCTAACTCATAGCTCATGCAAAGTCATTTGAGTCACTCTAACCCAAATCTATGAATCTCTATTAATCAAACTTCACAACCTAACTCTGATACCAATGAAGGGTTTTGAGGAAGCCTGGGGAGAAATTGATTGGACCAGATCTAAATGAACTCATATATAACTAAGACACTATATCTCAACCCAAAACCTTAAAACACTGGGTTATAAGTCATATCTTTATATACAACTCACTTTATCCATATGTTTCTTTTCAATATAGGATGACTCCACTTCTGAATTTCCAGCATCTCGCCTTCACCTGTGGATTTATCCATATTGGACGAGCTCCCTCTTAACCCACAGCTTATACGAAGCCATTTGAGTCACCCTGACCCAAATTCATGAATCTCTATTGATCAGACTTCGCCAACCTGGCTCTAATGAACGGTTTTGAGGGAGCTTAAGGAGAAATTAGATCTGATCCAAATAAGCCTATATACAATTGGGACATCATATCTCAACTCAAAACCTTAAGACACTAGGTTATGAGTCCTATCTTTGTATATAACTCGTTTTATCCATATGTCTCTCTCCGATATGGGATGACTTAACTTGTGAATTTCCAGCACCTCCATTACCATAGCAGATAGAAGGATAGAGAGGGAATCCCCTTAACTTAAACCCCTATTACTATTAAAGAACCCATAAAGCTCTCCGTTAAGATTAATTAAAAAAAGTTGAAACCAATCTAACACATGTTATTATCCAATCTCCAAATATCTAGGAAAAATTGAAACTAAACAATATATTCTCAATAAATTCTCAATTCATCATGCCATAAGTTTTCCAAATGTCAATTTTCAATAGACATCTAAAAGAAACATTCTTCTTGCAATATAACTGAAGAAGCTCTTAACTAATTAAAATATTTTGATTAATATATCCTATTATTTCAATATAATTCTTATTTTCATATTTGTACTAATATATTTTATTTATTAGTTAGGTAATTAGATAATTGTTATTTTAATTATCTAATTTTGTTACTACCAAAAACATATCTCTGGCCTTATAAGAAAAATGAAAAAGGCATCCTTTCTGTTTTTGGTAGAAACAAAAGAAAAAGTATACTATTTTAAGTGGGTGATTAAAGTTTGAAGAAAGATTAAGGCTAATAATTATGGACAAATATGTTTGACTGACTATTAGAAATGTTTTATCATATTCAATATAGAGAGCGACTTTACTTCCTTTATTAAGATGAATAAAATTAGTGAAAACACAGAACACGTGCTCAACAGATTAAATGGGCCAATTCCTTAAACTTGGCATTCCAAACCCAAACTCAACCCGTAGAGAAGTAGCCCGATTGAGATTTTTGGTGGTTGTTATCATCCAAAATACATTTCAATGCTTTTCAAGCGCTCTGTTTTGGGTTTTGTTGAGAGCAGTAAGGTTGTGAGGTTGTCGATTGCGACGGTGTTGACAGTGATTTCACAGAAGCAGAAGGCTGCACTAAGGGAGGCATATAAGAACAAGAAATTCTTGCCACTTGATCTACGTCCCAAGAAGACGAGAGCCATTCGAAGGAGGCTTACCAAACATCAGGTACGGCACGTGTCCTCGTCTTCTTGAGCATTTTTCCTGGAGGAAGTGCTCTGCACCGAGTTATATTGTTTGATGTTGGCATATTAAGTCTGGGATTGTAATTTGTCTTCTTTCTTCAAAGTGGGATCTTATGGTACTATCTCCAATAGTTTGGCTTTGTTCAATTCAATATGACAATGAATTTAGTATATTTGTTTGCATTGCGTCCAAGCACTAAGATTAGACTGTCTTGTTTTTCCTGCAAAGCGTTTTCCATATCTTATGTTGGCATTTTATGTTTGTGATTGTAATGTGTTATCTAGTGTCTGAATTGAGACCTAGTATTATCTCGAACAGTTTCGATTTGGTCCTCACATAATGAGAATGAATGTGGTGAAGTTTTTGTTGTTTTGTATCAAAGGTGTAAGACTAGAGTGCATTGTTTTTTTTTTTTTTTGCAGCAATCATTGAAGACTGAGCGCGAGAAGAAGAGAGAAATGTACTTCCCCATGAGAAAGTATGCCACTAAAGTTTAGGTTATGGAACCGTTGGTACCTTGAAATTACAATCTTATGTCAGTTGGCAAGTTTTGACTCTGAATGTCCTTGTGGCGTTGTGAACTAGAGTTCTCGTTCAGTCTCATGTTTGTTTGTTATTTTGGGGGGGGGGGAGGGGAGGGAACGGGGATTATATCACTCTGCCCAAGATTTTTTTGTTCAAAAGTAGTTGAAAAGTGTTTCGCTTAAAGATTACTGTGCTCCTTGGGATCTCATTCTTTTACATTCTCATTGTCATTGGAGCGTTTTACTATTTAGTTTGGTGAACTGTACAGAGTGCGTTCGAATTCATGATATGGTATGTTGAGAAAGTGAACCATTACTTGTGGAGGGGATGTGTGTTAGAAAAACTGAGTCTTCAAACTGGTGCTGCGAAAAAATTTCCAAACATAAATGAACAATACCTCTGCTTCAAGTTACGTAATTGCTCTCCTTAAGATGATATTCGCCCCTACCAATAGTGTGCAGCGGGTTGTAGCAAATTGAAGCTCGATTTGTTGATCTTCTACTGGCGTCTGCACTTCCGACAGTAGAACAGAACTCTCGAAATATAACAAGTGAACCAAGGCAGTCGATGTTCAAATTTGCAGAATAAGAACATTGACAACAATTTTAAAAGCAAAACTGAGAAGGAGAGGGAGAGGGAGAGAATTTCAAAACTTGTATGTAATCTGAAAATTTTGGAATCCTAAACTGGTTCGAATCCAGTTCTTTATATAGGCACTGATGCACCCCTTTGAATACGGGTGCAACCTTTCCTTGAATGGCTATAACCATTCGGGCTTATCCTTTACTTTATTAAATTCTTCAACCTTTCATTCCATTCTAAAGTGGGACAAAGTTATACAAGCTTATTTTGCTTTCCAAAACAAAAAAGGAAGATTTTAACAATGCCCAAAATATTTTGATTATTTAATTTGAAACTATCCAACATTCCCCAACCATTTTCAAAATACAAGATGATTATCTTTGGTTCACTTGGCAGCCTTTATGCATAGGTGAAGGTATCTTTCAATTTGAACCATTCACTTAGTGAAGACACATCAAAGTTAGTTAGGATGGCATAGTATACGTATCTTTGAACTAATGACCTATACAACCAATTGAATATGTCTCACACAGTACATGTTAACCCAAGTATTCAAAAAGTCGACACGTGGATTGGCCTTGTGTCTATATCTTGTTTTCATGAGTGCTTTAGAATCAAGCCCTTGGATATCATAGGAAGTGGCACCACCTCCACACTCATATAGGTAGACTTAACGAGAGTACCCCTATAATTAAAGTACTCTAACTTAACCATTGTAAGTCTATTAAGAGTATAAAACTCAGCCTCTATCCTTTACATTACAGGTACCAAGCACTCCAACCTTTGGGATGGCAAACAAAAATGACATTGAGTGCTTGCAATGACGACATATGATGTCCTTTACTCATTGAACTCAAGGTCTTGATGTTCAAGCGTTGAGTTGAGTTTCCACCGGGAATGATTATATCAAGTGGGCTTCAGACCCATCCCTTTTGATGTTTTTAACACCAAATCCCCAGCAAGGCCCTTTGTCAGAGGGTTTGCCAAGTTTTGACTTGACTTTACCTAGTCAATGGTAACCACACCATTCGAGATCAACTGTCTCACATAGCTATGTCTAAGTCCAATATGTTTAGACTTACCATTATAAATTTGGCTATATGCTCGTGATAGAGTTGCCTCACTATCATAATGCAAAGATATTAGTGGCATAGGTTTTGGCCACAAATTAATCTCTAGTAGCAGATTCCTTAGCCACTCAGCCTCTTTGCTACAAGAAGCCAATGCTACAAACTCAGACTCCATGGTTGAGTCTGTTATGCATGTTTGCTTCTTAAATCCCCAAGAGACAGCACCACCTCCAAGAGTAAAAATCCATCCACTTGTTGAAGAATGATCTTCACGATCAATTATCCAACGGACATCAGTAAATCCTTCCAACACTATTGGATATCCATTATAGACTATCCCATAATCCATAGTTTTCTTTAAGTATCTCAATACTCTTTTGACAACATGCCAATGCACACTACTGGGATTACTAGTATAACGACTAAGTTTTCCAACAACAAAAGCAATATCAGGTCTAGTATTAGTCATAGTATACATCAAACTTCCAATCACTCTAGAATACTCAAGTTGATCAACAACTCTACCAGTATTAGGATACAATTTAAGTTGTGAATCAAAAGGTGTTGACATGGATACACTATCAAACTGATTAAACTTCCTGAGAATTTTCTCTATATAATAAGACTCTATCATTGTCATGCTTAATTTTAATACCCAAAATAACATCAGCAACACCCATACCTTTTATGCTAAAACTAGATGACAAAAAATTCTTAATACTTTCAATAATTTCAAGATCAGTACCAAATATAAGCATGTCATCTACATACAAGCAAATAATTACACCTCTCTTACCAGTAAATTTACTATACACACACTTATCAGATTTATGTATCCTAAAACCATTTGATACTATAACCTTATCAAATTTCTCATGCCACTGTTTAGGAGCTTGTTTAAGATCATAGAGTGACATAACAAGTTTAAACACTTTCTGTTTTTGACCTTTTACTATAAACCCTTCCGGTTAATCCATATATATCTCTTCATCTAACTCTTTATTAAGGAAAGTAGTCTTGACATCCATTTGATGGATCTAAAGCTTATATATGGATGCTAGAGCAATCAATACTCTAATAGTAGCAATTCTTGCAACCCGAGCATAGGTATGAAAATAGTCAATACCTTCTTTTTGTGTGAAGCTCTTTTCTACCAATCTTGCTTTGAACTTGTCTATGGTACCATCAACTTTCATTTTCTTCTTAAAAATCGATTTACAACCAATTGGTTTAGAACTAGGTGGCAAATCAACAAGTACCTACTTGGTTACCCCTTATAGAATCCATCTCATCATTAATTGCTTCTTTCCAAAAAGCAATATCTTGAGATTTCGTAGCCTCCTCAAAAGTAAGCAGATCTGATTCCACATTTAATGAGATCATGGTTGCTTACAATGTGATTCCCTTGTTCCTTCGAACAAGTAAACCACAAAATCAGGACCAAAAGATTTCTCAACCCTTGCCCTTTTACTCCTCCTTGGTTCAACAGTTTCACTTTCTCTCTCTTCTTTGGATTCCAAAGATTCAGGCTCATTCTTCAAACTAGAACCTATTTTGGGAATAGTAGTGAACCTATTTTAATAAAATACGGCATAACGAGATTCAATGATGGTATTTACTTCCACTGAACCATTGGGTTCTATAACAAGAAACCTAAAGGCTTTGCTATGCACTGCATAACCAAGGAATGTACATTCAATTCCTTTTTTGCCTAACGTCTTTATTTTAGGTTCAGGCAATCTCACAATCGCCTGACAACCCCAAGTTTTTAAATAACTTAGGTTAGGTTTCTTGTTTTTCCAGAACTCATATGGAGTAACTTTCTTTCCTTTGAGAGGGATTCTATTTAATATAAGACAAGCAGTTAGTAAAGCTTTACCCCAAAAACCATGACTTAAACTAGAGTTAGAAAGCATAGCATTAACCATCTCAGTTAAAGTCCTATTCTTTCTTTCAGCAACTCCATTCTGTTGTGGTGTATAAGGTGCAGAAGTTTCATGAATAATACCAACATTTTCACAATATTCAGGGAAATGAAATTCATTACCTCTATTAGATCTAAGCCTTTTAATTTTAACATTACACTGATTTTCAACTTCTGTTTTATTAGCCTTAAACTTTTCAAGAACTTCATCTTTTGAATGTAAAAGATAACCATAACAAGATTTTGAAAAATCATCAATAAATGTTACAAAATACTTCTTACCTCCTCTAGTAGCGGTTGCATGCAAATCACAAACATCACTATGCACAAGTTCAAGCAAAGATGTAGTTTTAGTGACTTTAGGAAATGGTATGCGAGTTATTTTAGTTTGCATGTAGATTTTACACTTTTCTACCATATCAGAATCATACTTAGGAATTAATTCCTGTTTAACCATATCATTCATCTTTCTAGTATTAATATGTCTTAAGCCAGCATGCCATAGAGAAAGACAATCAACAATATAAGCAGAAATCTATGTCTTATTATTAATATTAAGTTTGAACATGCCTTGATACATATAGCCCTTTCTAACAAAGATACCAATCTTAGAGAGTATAAACTTATCTAACTCAAAGACTAACTTGAAACCATGCTTATTAAGCAGGCTTCCTGATACAAGATTCTTCCTAACATCAGGTATATGACAGACATTAGTAATAGACAAGACTTTTCCATAAGTGAATTCCAAGTCCACTGTCCCTTTGCCTTTGATAACAGCAGTTGAAGAGTTTCCCATATAAAGAACTGTTCCATCATCCATCGGTTCATAGGTTGTGAAGAACTTTCTATCATTGCAAACATACCTTGTTGCCCTTGAGTCAATCCACCAATCTCCAGCATCATCTATCAAATTCACTTCGGAAATGACAGCCACAAATTTGTTCTTTGCATTTGATGCATCTGGTTTATTCTTTTGATAAAACCGACATTCGTGCCTGAAATGCCTTGTCTTGCCACAGTGCCAGCAAGAACCTTTTTTCTTCTTTAAGTCTTTCTTTGAATGATCAGGTTTGGAGTTGCGCTTGCGTTTTCCTTGACCTTTCTTGTTGGACTTCTTGTCCCCATTGCCATCATCCTCCATTAAGAGGACTTTAGAAGACTGGCCTTCTTGGTTATCCTTACTTTTAAGAATCCTTGACTCTTCCTCCAAACGAAGATGTTGAGCCAAGCTATCTAAAGTAAGGTCTTCCTTCTTGTATTTAAGATTTTTCTTAAAATCTTTCAACGAAGGTGGCAATTTTTCTATTATAGAAGAGACTACAATAGATTCATCCATATTTATGTTCTATTGTTTAAATTGGCTAACAATATGTAGTATCTCATGCAATTGATCCATAATAGATTTAGAATCTACCATACTATACCGCATGAAATTACTAACAAGAAATTTCTTACTGGTGGCGTCTTCTGTTAGGTACTTGGCTTCCAGTTTCTCCCATAGATCCTTAGCAGTCTCCTCATGTTGATAGACATCGAAAAGAGCATCAGACAGAGCGTTCAGAATGTGTCCCTTATATACATAGTCATCATTCTCCCACTTTGTCCGATTTCAAGCCTGCTCCAAAATCTCATCTTCTTATTCTTTGGATAGGGAGTGGTCAGAACATAGACCACTTTGAATGTGGTCAGAAGGAAGTGCAACTTCTTCTACCAACGCCTGAAATTACCGCCATCAAAACGGTCCAATTTCATGAAGTCCTGTGTCATTTGTTGGGGTGATTTTGCCATGATATCATCTTAAGATTGTTAGAAAAACTGACTCTCCAAATTGGTGCTGCGGAAAAAAAAATTCCAAACATAAATGAACAATATCTCTGCTTCAAGTCGCGTAATTGCTCTCCTTCAGATGATATTCACCCCCACCAATAGTGTGCAGCGGGATGCAACATATTCGCCTCCAGGATAAATTGAAGCTTGATCTGTTGATCTTCTACTGGCGTCTGCACTTCGGACAGTAGAACAGACCTCTCGGAATATAACAAGTGAACCAAGGCAGTCGATGTTCAAATCTGCAGAATAAGAGCATTGACAACAATTTTGAAAGCAAAACTGAGAAGGAGATGGAGGGAGAGAGAATTTCAGAACTTGTATGTAATCTGAAAATTTTGGAATCCTAAACTGGTTCGAACCCAATTCTTTATATAGGCACTGATGCACCCCTTCAAATAGGGGTGCAACCTTTCCTTGAATGGCTATAACCTTTCGGGCTTATCCTTTACTTTATTAAGTGCTTCAACCTCTCATTCCATTCCAACGTGGACAAAGCTATACAAGCTTATTTTGCTTTCCAAAACGAAAAAGGAAGATTTTAACAATGCCCAAAATATTTTGATTATTTAATTTGAAAATATACAACATTGTGGTTATAAGGGTCGATTATCAAGATTGGAGTAATCAGGCAATGATTGGTGGTAATGAGAATTTTTTATTTTGTGCGTAAGGGATGTGAAACCTTGTTACTTGGTAGCCAAACTTGCTCCAATTACGCTGAACAGGGTTCACTACGTTGTAAATAGCCTACAATATGCCCTGTTCCATGCGGGGTTGATGCCTGTAAAAGATTCGTGATACCAAGTTCGGTTATATGACCGATAAACTTCTCACAGCACAACTTACACTGCCTATATAACTGAGAGCTGGACTGGAGCAAGTTCCAGTGGTTCGGCTTTCATCTTTAGCAACTATTTTCTTCCTATCCAACTGCAGCGTTGAAACTTCCATGAGGGAAATAATATTCCAAAAATATTAGAAGAACAATTATAGGATGAAACGCCAACCAAAAAAAGTTTTGCATCGATAGACTAAGTTCTGAAACAATACACAATATAAAACTAACAATAATGGATATACGTAAATGTGGAATCAACCACTTCAAGTCTGTAATATATTCTCCAGTTCCTCTCAAAAGACTGAGCATGGAGAAGGATACAATAGTATATATTCAAGGGATAAAAGCAAGATGAAATTTAGCAACTACGAATTCATCTGTGCTGGTCGAGGAATAGACTGCCAACCCGTGCAGATTTGTAATGTTTCTTTCAGAGAATCAGATGGAGCTTCATACGTCCATGAAGGATAATGTTCACTTGGATGAAACACTAATTCTTCACCCACACCTGTTAATAAGCATGGCTGAGCTCCATTCAGGAACATATCTCCTTCAGATCTTATTAAGCCAGACTTTGCCTCATCCCTGTCTGCTGCCTACAAGGACAACATTTTGACGCACAAAACTAGTTAAAATTTTAAGAATAATGGGATTCAACAACTGACATACGCCAAAACTACTAAAAGCTGATGGTCCTGTTTGTTTGTTTGATCCAATTCCAAGTTCCAAATTCTGATCCATATGCTTTATAATGACGCTACCCATGGTCAGTGCCCCGAGTTCTTCCGAAGAGTTCTTTGCATAAACACTTCTGCAATATGTATCAGAATCTCAACTTATAACGCTTATCAACTAAATTAACCTCAAAACCTAAAGTTGAGGCTGATTCCACAGATCCTGCTTCATTCACTGTATTGACGACTACAAAATCCAAACTGTTACGACTTTTCACATATTCCAACTGAAAAGGGTCATGTATGACCTCTGTCCATTAAGAGGAGTTAACTTACTTTAAGTTGATACCATATCTGTGACGTCATAAAAAGTCTTAAAACATTGTACATTTCAGCTCAATTGAAGTGAATGCCTTTGATGCAGAGTTTATGTAAGACTAAAGATAATCACTTTACCTTCTCTGTGTAATATTCAAAAGTCTTTTTCTTCTGTCCAGCTTCATATATATTGCATTGAGAGTATATCTGACAACAAAAAATGATCAAAGGAACAGTAAGAGCCACAAAAGATCCATCAGGACATAACCCATTCTTTTGACATATTTGGTTGGTGCAGAACACGTCATTGTAAATTTGTAATACTAGGCATCAAACCTGTGCTTCTACACTCGCACAAACAGCATATATTCCCCAATTCCGGGTGTAATTGTTGTAAAGATGAACTCTTCCAAATCTAAGACGAGGTTGTCTTTGTCGTGTTCCATCAAAAAAGCAATGGTGAATGGTTACTCGGATGCACCTATCACCAACATGAGAGGGATCTGCTCCAATAAGCATTGTCTTGTCATGCTGTGCAAAGTAACATCTGCAAAAACCAAAATAATCAATAAGAATCCAACACTAAACAGAGTATACCAGTGGTTAGTGATAAGAGGACACATACCTAGAAACAGTTATGTCAGTGCTTTGTCTAGTGATGTCAATAAGCCCATCATCATAATCACGAAGGCTACATCGATCTATCCATATGTGCCTCGAATTTGGTTTTATCTGAATACCATCAACATCATGCCCTCTGCCACCTTCAAATTCTAGATTACAAATAATTATATGCTCGCATTCTTTCAATCTCAATCCCTTGCCAGTAAGCTTTACCCTTTGACCTCGACCATCTACTGTCTTATAAGATGACACACTCAAGTATGATGAAAGATTGATGGTACCCGAAATCTCAAAAACTATCCATAGTGGTTCTTTTCTGCGGCAACCATCCCGAAGTGATCCAGGACCATCATCTACAAGGCAAGAAACCATTTTGACTTACTAAATAAATAGACACACTATTGAAGCGCTTTCTCATTATTTCTTACCCCTACAGAAGAGTATTTATTAAGCTGCCTCTACTTTGTAAAAATGTTATCCAATAAATGCATCAATTACACAAGTTTTCTTGGTGATTATGGAGAGAGACGTTACTTTCATGTGCTCATTTCTTTCTCAAATCTAGCTTTCAAACAAGAAAATGGCAGTTTTTTTTGAAGATTACTAAATGATCTAGGAAAGAAAAACTAAAAATGGCAAAAACCTTTACAATTGCATATTACTGAAAACAAACCGAAAATATCCCGATTGCTATAACCATCAACTGATCCGTATCTCCTATCAATGTAGCGTCCTAACCCAGAAACGCACATAAATGAATGTCTAAGTAAGAGGTGCTCATTATTCCATTCTCAACCACAAACCAGAAGATTCATAGGGAAACAAAAACAGAAGAGAAACGATCAGATATGTGCTTAAAAGAGATTATAGAGAAGGGGAGACAAACCAGCCAAAGTAGTGACGCAGTAAATAGGACCATGGAGGCCTCCGATGGCGAAGTGGCCGAAGCCCTCGGCTCCACCGGCCAATGCCCTCAAGTGCCAGTCGACATCAGCGTAGGGAAGCTTGGCCATGATGTTTTTCCCACCGAGCTCGGAAGTGTCAGATCCTTTTTTCTGTCCGTGTGAACCGAAACAACAGAAGCCTCGACATGTCTGCATAAAATAGAATTATAGAAGACAGTTCGTTAGTTTTAACCGAAAATGGCGGACCAAGCTTTGGAGTTCTCCCCGATTTTTACTCTTATTTGTTCGTAATTTGGGCAACCAAATTTCACATTTGAACCAAAGGGACTAGAAACGAAGTAAGGCAAGTTCAGTGGGCTTTTTAAAAGTGGTTCCAGAATCGAATCCGTTCCGGATTTGTATCCTGGGGTTGATTAGGAGTTGGATTCTTGATCAAACCGAAAAAAATGTAAACTTCACACGAAAAGAGAGACATAAACAAGGAAAATAAAGTGTTTTTTCTTCCCAAGAAGAACTCGTCCTCGATGAATTGCGTAAAATGAACAAATCAGTTAAAATTCCGCTAATATACGCAACTTTGTTCTAAACTAATAAAAAGGTTATTTCTGATATAAGATAAAGTAAAACAAGTATCAAATAATTGGTAGGCATTTTGGCCATCTTTTATTCTTTCTAGTTATGCCACTCCAAGACAAACATTCTTCAAGCATATACTCCCATGGTAGTTTTACCAAGCTTGAAGAGAGCTGGAAATACCAAGTTACCGTATTTTTACACTTACTGAATATTTAGCTAAATGTTCCAACATTTCTTTTGATTACTTATAATATAGTTAGTTTCAATATCAATTTTTTAGTAAGTCATGTTTTGTAAAGTCTTTATTTTTCTAATTTATTTGAAGTTATCGCATTCATTTCAATTAATTGTTTAAAAATGTCCATTTTAGGTTTTATGTTTGGTTTCTCCTTTGGTCTTTATAATATCGTTTAATGTTAATATGTTATTCAAGTGTGTCAAAGAGAATTTCTCTCGGACTTTATACCTAACTTCTTATCAACGATCTAGGTAGGCTTCGAAAACTTAAAAAATAGGATTTTAAGTGACCAATTAAATGCTAAAGTATGTTGAATTAAAATATGAAGTATAGAAAGTACTTGATTTGTTACGAAAGAGAATCATAAATTACAAAAGGAAATTTGACATAACAAAGGTGAATTACAATGTAAAGAAAACTGAGAAATAACAAAATGTTTTGAAATATGTTAATTGTCTTCTCTGGAGATTAATTTTTGTTAAACTGTGACTATTTTGGTCTTGAAGTTGTCGTGTCCTCCATTCTCATAGTATTGGTAAATTTATAGTCCTCTCACTCTTAAGTAGTTTTTGCTATAATTGCTCACTTCTCTACATTTTAGCTAACCACTTGTCACTTTATTCTTAACTTCCATGTCCTAGACTTCTATAAATTCAACATATTTCTTCCCACATCCTTGATTTTTTATTGTCCATTAACTCTCTAGCTAAACATTTATTGGGCTTCTATTTCTGGGCTAACTTTATGGTCATTCGAGCTATATGGGCTAATTTATTTTAAGCTATTAGCACTTGTCCCACATATGTTTGGTTGTGCAAACCACACATATGATTGATAACTCCTTCGTGTTTAGCTTAAAGTATAACAATGTATTGTTCCTTTAAGGATTGGTTAATCACTTTGTAATTCAAATTGACTTTTGTTTGAGTAAACCAAATAATGAGAGATTGAAATTGTAAAAATTCACAATTTAAAGGCTTGCAAACAAACTTCAAAATGTCACAAAAATAAGAACACAATTTTGGTTTAGAGAATCAAATTATAAAGGTTAGTGTCATTCTCTCCGTACCATATAATCCCTCACTTTGGTAATGTAATCATGCTTACTCCTAGGCATTCTAATGTATTGGCCCTTTCTCTCTCAATACTCAAACCAATTAAGCCCGAAATAATGATTAAATTTTGGTAAGTGATCTCTCAATATACACACTTTACTTAACAGTTAAGTGGATACGAAGTAAACTATTGGACAACTATCAAAACAACTAAGATCTCTCTCTAATTGTCATGTTAGTTTGATGTATGAAGTGTTATCAAGGCTGCCTACTTTAATGGTATCTCCAAACTGATTTCCTAACTACATTTCTTAATGTAAGCAAGGCATATTGAGTCCACACATCATAAGGCAATTGTCTACTAAGTTTGGAATGAAGAGCATGAAAATACACTATCTCCTCGTCTTCATCTAATACCTAAACCTCTCCTGATGGGAATATTCTTAAGTTAAGTAACCTAACTACACCCTCTCATACTCATGTCTTAGATTCTTCTATTGGTTATGTGTTACCTTTCAGACGCAATCGTAGGAAACCATAGAATAGATACACACTAGATGAGGACCAAAGAAAGACCAAATACCTAATTACAAATTACGTATCCACTCAAAGTCCATATGATCCTATTAAGACTTTCACTCAAACACTATCATCTTGCCATATCTGATCCGAAGTGTTTAAGAAGCTTTATCTGATCTGAAGTGGGTACAAGCAATAAAAGAAGAATTGGAGGCACTACAAACAAATAACAACTAGAAGTTATTTCCATGACTGGAGGGGAAGAGGATAGTAGGATGAAAATGGGTGTTTTATATCAAATACAAGGTTGACGGATCCATTGATAGTTACAAAGCGAGACTTGTGGTGAAGGGATTTACTCAGACATATAGTATAGATTATTTGGAAACCTTTTCACCAATAGCAAAATTGAATATTGTAAAAAGTACTATGATCTCTTGTAGCAAATTTGGATTGGCCACTACACCAATTTGATGTGAAGAATGCCTTTCTTCATGGTGACCTTAAAGAAGAGGTCTACATGGACATTCCATTGGGATATATAGCATCATCTAAGACCAAGATTGTTTGTAAATTAGAATGAGCGTTGTATGGATTAAAACAGTCACCTCTTGCATGGTTTGGTTGTTTTAGTTCAGCTATAACGAAATATGGATATATCCAGAGTAATTCTAACCATACTCTCTTTTTAAAACACCGAGAGGGTGAAATGAAAACTTTAATAATGTACGTAAATGACATGATAATCACCGGAGATGATGAAGAGGAGATCTCTAGGCTACAAAGGCAATAGTCTACTAAGTTTGAAATGAAGAACCTGGGAGGACTCAAGTATTTTTTAGGAATAGAATATTTCCTTTCAGTGGAATTAAAAGTTCCATTAATATATTTATATAAAAGATATTTCCTTGAATTGGGTAGTTGTGCTAAAAGACAGCCAACTCATGTATCAATACTTGCATCAATTTGTACAATCAATGTATTCTTAGCATTATAATTATATAATGTTAGTAGATCCTTACAAAGATTTTTTAAGGTTTTCACAATTTTTGTATCTTCAGCAGTCCGTGTCCATTGAGTTTTTGTACTACATTTGAGTTGTAATTATTTTCTTTCTTTAGCTAGATTTATAAGAAAACCTTGATCAAATATATAATTTAATAGTCCTAAAATTTTTTGAACTTCAGTTATATTTTTAAAGGTGTCAGGAAAATTATGTAATTTTTCAAGAATATTAGGTTGTAATTTAAGAAATCCATTATTACGAAAATGAAAAGTTGATTTATTACCTATTGAATTCCAAATTCAGACAGATTCTAAGTATTTATGTGGATTTAAAAGATATAATATTAAAACAAATTATAATCAAGGAAGATTAATTCGTTTTGGAAATTATAGAAAAGATAATAAAATAAGAAAATTTCCTACAGAATATTCATCAAAACATATAACATTAGGATTAGATGACATTCTAAATTTAGACTGTGTATTATCACCAGAAAAATTACTACTAGAATGGTCTAATAGATTAGCATTAGTTATACAATTAGAAAAACCTTTTAAAGGATTAACAAACGGATGTGAATTTTCAACTTATCATAAACAACGAAAACAACGAAAATACAATAAATATAAGTGGAGAAAATATCCTAAAAACACATATAAAAAATTCCCATTTAAACCATCTAAAAAGTTTTTTTAAAAGAAAGGCTTATCGACAATATAAACCTAAAAAGAAATATTGTCTTCAAAATAAGAACAAATATAGATGTTGATTATGTAAAGAAGAAGGTCATTATGCAAACAATTGTCCAAAAAGAAACCAAAATAAATTTAAAGAAAAAATAATATTTTAAATTCAACACTAAAATATAATTTAAAACCTATAAAATTAGAATATGAAACAGACTCAACGATTTCTTCACTATATCAATATGATCTCCAAACTTCAAAATCAATAACTGAATCTGAATACGACATTTTTTCAAGTGATTATTCAGAATAAAAAACTTAATGCTTATATAGATACAAGAGTTACTATTTGTATAGCCTTCAAAACATTAATATAGAAATGTGGATAGCATTCAAACAAAAGAAAAAAGTAGATTCCTAAGGAATCTTCTTTTATTGTATGGCAACAATTGGCCTACCTACTTCACATGATAAATAGTAAAAATTACATAATTGGTAGCAAACAAAAGGAATCTGCTTTTCTACTTTTGTCTTTATTCTTCAATGATGGTGTCGACTGAAGTATCATCTCTGTCTCCTTCTTTTTCTGTTTGTGATGTAAAAGGAAAATAATTGCATTGGTGTTATGAGTGTCGTTGTAATTGTTGACAGATGGCTTTCTTCCATTGAGTTGATATTAAATATTCTAGAAACTTTTTAAAAAGATGCTTCAAACTGTTTTAATTACGTGCCACTATTACTCTTCTTGAAAAACAAATATCTAATGACCTAACATCAAATACAAATGTCTAAACACAACCACCAAACATCCAACCAATAACACCAGCAGATTATCCAGACATCTTTACCCATTTCCCATTAAAAAAAGTTGACTTCAAACACTACAAGAAAAATGAAATTTTGCGACGGAAATTACCGACAGGAAACTTCAACAATCTGTCAGTAATATGTATTACTGACAGACGAAAGCGTCGTAGATTCGGCCGTAGCTAATACTTACCGATGGTCTAAGCATATTCTGTCGGTAATTTTACGATGGTAAATTTCCTACCAACGATAAATTTAGCGTTAGAATATTACCTTGCTGTCAATAATTATACCGACGGTTTGCTCTGTGCCTGACCGTCGGTACAATTTAGCGACGATTATGTTGCTCCATCGGAATATTTACCGATGGTAACAAGTGTATCGTCAGTATATTTCTAAAAGCTTAACCGACAAAAATTTGGTAACTCCTTCTATCTTAGCGACCGAAAAACCTATGTACCGTTGGTAATTTTTCATGAATTTATCGACGGACATATCGTTCCGTCGATAAATGCATTACTTAATTTTTTTTAAATATGTAATATATATTGTCATTATATTTAAATTATGATTAATGCGTAATTTTAATAATTAGGAATTTATAGTATGCATTTAATTTGCGGAAATAAAAATTTTGATTAATGATTAAAAGTTAAAATATCTTAATTGATAATAAAAACATTACATTGTAAATAATAAGTATTTGTAATACAAACAAAATGACCAAAAGTACACTATTGATCTGAAGATGACGGTTGCTCTAGTTGGCCCTTGTGCTTCAACTCATCCACCTTTTGACAGAGGTGAGAGATGAACTGCATCGACTGTTGTTGCTGTGCCATCGACTGTTGCAACTGTTCCAACATCTGTTGCAACTGTTCCAACATCTGTTGCAACTGTTCCAACATCTGTTGCAACTGAGTCGACAATGTCTGTACTGTGCTCTTAAGTGCTTCCACTTGACTGGTGGTGGACTGCCTAGCATATGCTGCTGTACTGGATGTGGAAGATCGCGAATAAGAAGTGTTAACAAATGAACCTAAGCCAAATATCCTCCCACGCCGATCCCTACCACCCACTGCTTTAAGATAAGTTTCAGTGTCATCAACATCTTCAGATTGTTGAGACCGTCGTTTAATGCTTTGTTGTATTTGGTCCTATCAGAAAGCAATGTTTATAATTAGTAAG
>JAOQMS010000180.1:19376655-19397952 GCA_027563885.1 Erythroxylum longipes | reverse complement strand
GTGTCTGCATGTCTTAGACATGCAGACACTCAAAAACGTCAAGTTTCAAGGGATTTTTTGGACCTTTTAGGACCTCGAAAAAACCTTAGGGCTGCTCAGAACATAAAGGATATTTAAAGAACAAGAAAAAGAGGTAGAATGAGCTTTTGTATCAACCACTTTTGGACAAACCCTAGAGAGAATTCATTGAGAGATTGAGAACGAGAAGAACGAAGAGAGAAGTGGAGAAAAAGCTAACTCGATGTACTTCCTAGATCAGGGGGTTTCCTGACTCACTGCCCTATTTATTTTTAGTTTTATCATTGTATAGAATTGGATTGAATAGTTAATGATAGGATCTAAATGTTGAGGATATCCTAAACTCACCTTTGGGGTTTATTCTTGACTTAATGAAATCTAATCGTTTTTATGTTTATTGGATTTATTGCTATTTAATTTTAGACGTGCATAATTAGATAATAAACTGAGAGGGTGAATCAAATGGAAAATAATTAAATTGGGCTAACGAGAGTTAGGTGATTTAACAGAATTAGAATTAAATCAAATCGGTAAATTGTGTGAAGAGAGATCTTGCATATGTTCCCGATGGTTTATTAGACAACTTCAAATCTAATTAGGGTTTTGGATAGATTGTTAGTTGAGAAATTGCAATTGTTGGCCCCGAGTCTCGGTTCCTATTTCGTGGCGTTAAGGTTCCAAAATTGGGGTATTTTTAAAATGAAAATAATTATATATATAATTAATATCAAAATAAAAAGAATTTAATTTCTTGGTGGGAGTAAAACAATATACAATTAATTAAAATAAAATAGCATAAAATAAAATGGGCATGAAATAAATTGGAGTGGGAGTCGGATTAAAAAATAACAATTGAATAAAGGAAATAAAAGAAACAGAAGAAATGGAAAAAGTGACAGGCGTGATTTTTCCAATCTCACACTCGTGAGAAGGGTGAAGAGTAACGATCGTGCTTATGCATGATCAAGACTTTTAGTGAATAGTGTAAAAAATGTGGTTCGTCGCGATCGTGCTTATTGAATAGTAGCAGAATTTCGTTAAGCACGATCACGACATTCCTTTCCGCACCCTCCTCTTTCAATTCACCATAACTTTCAATCCTGTAGTCTGAAAATTATAGACTTTATGTCATTGGAAAGCTAAGAGAAAGATCTACAACTTTCATGAAGATAATTTTGTCTAATTCTGCCTAAAGCAATACAATTTATTCATTGAAATTTCAGAACACACTTTTCATTCCTTTATTATCTTTTCTCTTTACTGTTAGTACTTCTATAAAATTTTCAAAAGACCCGAAAACCATACATAAAAAACTCCCAACTTAACCAATTTACTTCAGCAAAATCTATTCAAAAGTTCTCATCAATTATCAATTTTGTTCCTAACCCAAAAATATAGCTAATTCAACAGAATAAGAAATTAGACATGAACAAAAGAAATTCTTCAACTCTTACTGTCATTCATTTTTCAATTAAGACAGAGTTTCATTTCACATATGTTGCAAGGTTCATACATAACTTCAATTACAAACAAAATTAGCATCAGTAGCATAATACAAAAATACAATCATGAATGCTCGTGCTTGCCATGCTTATAAAGCTACCAAAAAATGATCCAAACTAACTTAATTACAAATGAAATATTTCTTAGAGATTGCCAAAGTTTTGCAAGGTTCACTATTGATCTGCTGATTGTTACACCTGAGAAGTGGAAAACGATGGGGTGAGCTGGCAAGCTCAGTGGCTAATATATTTGTGGCCAGCGATGACGAACCACACACAAAATCAAGTGTGTGTATATATATATATATATATAGTAGACTTAGCAGATCACACTGATCAGATCGTATATTCATTTAATCATCAAAACATAACACTCAATTATGCTCCATGCTCAATATATCAAAATGCAATGCACAAACAATATAGCTCGAGAGAATCCCATAAAATGAAATGGCGAAACCAAAGTTTACACTATGAACTAAATGAGTCCATTTTTTGGAGCTCATATGCCACAAGCGGGCAACTGAGAGAAGGCGTTAGGTCAACGTACACATGACGAACATAATGGTATCTCTCTTACCCACATAAGCAGATTTTCTGATGCATACATATTTCATAACATATTCATATTGCATGCTTTTAACATTTTCTGTTTCTCTTTAACACAAAAGCAGTAAAATTCTTACAAAGCAAACATGATATAATATTCACAAAACATTTTTCTCACATTCACAATGAATAAAAGCAAGCAATTAAGTGCACATATAAACAAATAATTTCAAGTCATCATTACAAAAACTATAAACATTTTACGCACCTATTTACTTGTAGCTTCAAACTTAAGTTCGTCTCTCCTCTGGCACGACTTTTCTTGGTTCCCTTCAAACATACATATTTTTATTCCATCAATATAACTGAATAGAACTTCCATAAACTTTAAATATTTAAGAAATGAGCTTAGACTTAATCCACTCTTAGTTTATCTAAACTAAAAGAACTAAGATCTAGTTAAAAGTTCATAAAAATCTAAGAAAATAATTCTCTTAATTCTCTTCTTTCTCTCTTTATTTTCATAACATAAAAACCTATTTTCTCTCCTTTGTTCTTCTATCAAAACAAGAAAAGAAGATAGAGGTTACCAAAAACTCAGTTGAATCTTCTTCTTCTACTTCTTGTCTCCTTTTTCTTTCTTTCCTTCTTTTCTTTTCTGATTCATTTTTTTTCTTCTCTTCTTCTACTCCTTTCTATGTTTTTCCTTCTCTCTTTTTCTTTCTTATTTTACATGATTCTCTCTCTCTTTTTTCCTAAACTCTCAAACATCTCTCTCCTTACATGACTCTCTTCTCTAGTTTCTTCCAGGTTCTTCTATGATTTCTCTCTTTCTTTCTTTCTTTCTTACGCGAACACATCTCTTTCTTTCTTATTCTTATTGTATTTTCCAGCTCTTCACTCACGCACCTTCATTTGTTCTTCTCTTATTATTCTAAGACAAACTCTAATCTTTCAAACTTACCCTTCCATATTTAATCTAATACCTTCTAACTCCTTAACTTAATTCTAACACTTCCATTTAATTCATGCAACCATATGAAATCAAAAATATTCATAAATAAACTCCTCATTCAAAAATTCTGATTTTTATTTATAACTAAACACCAACAAATTCCCATTTAATAATTCTAACTTCCAAGAAAAGTTCAGGGCCAACAGCAATTCCCATAATCTAATTAGGGTTTATGATTTAGGGCTAATGATTATAACTCAAGAGAGAGTAATAAATCCTAGGACCGTCTAAAACCAATAATCCAGTAATTCATAATCGATTAGGTTAGCATTAAGGATAGGTAAAATTCTCTTTTTTTTAATTGGTAATTCCTTTAGGTTGATTCTTGGGTGTGTGTTGCAATTATTGAATTATTAATATTTTCGTGATTGATTATTGATTTAATTTGGTTGATTAAATTAAATTCTCGTTTTCGCTTCATTATACTTCGAATTTCTACGATTAGTTCTGGCCTTAGAATTTAGGATTAGATTACCCCTCCTCGTGAGATCAACACCTTAGGTACTATTCAAACAACCTGTATGCTTGCAGATTATCGATGGTATTTATGAAAACTTATAGATATCAAACACTCGATCAGAGGGCTAACATGGGGTCATCTGGAGGGCTCTACTTAGGTTCTAGAAGGGAAACTCCAGGATGGTTCCTTTTAGTATAGGTGTGTGGCAAGGCCGTTAATGATACTTAACTATCCACAATTACTCAAGATGTAGTATTGTGATTATTTAACCTTAGAGACTAGGGTTTTACAGATATTCCTTCACTATTTATTATACATTGCATTTGATTTGTCATGCATCATATCTTTGTGTTTGTACTAGTATAAACTATATATTGTGTGAGCTTTTCACTGGGTGTTGTAAGGAGATATAGACTTACTCTTTGAGGTTTGACTCCCCTCAACTCTATTTTTTATGTCAACTACCACCAACTTTATAATAGTGACTTTAAGGAGCATCGACTATAGAATATCTAACTTTATGCATGCTTTTCATTTGTCTTCACTTGCACTTTTCCTCTAACATCTGCAACAATATAGTTAGTATGTTAAAAAATTTCTTCTAATGCATGCTAACATTATTGTATTTTACTATGTTTGTACTTACATATGCCATTTTTTATTTATTTTTCTATAATTTTATATTGATTTCTTTCACTAGTAATTAGAATTACATGTGATATGAGGGCTTTGATTTTTGAGTCTCATATACTAGTCATCTACCCATTCGAGTCATGATATAACTCATTAGAATATTATCTCCCATTCAACTAAATAAAAAAGAATCTAATTTAGGAATCAAATATTCTATGCCAAATACACCCTCTTATATTATTTACAACCATGAAGATCTATTCAATAAGAGTGACCATTATGAGTAGTTACAATGAACATAGGTCCATCTTAAAGAAATGAAACCTTTAATAAAGTAGAAGCATCATTTAGTATTGTTTACAAGAATCTGAATGCAAAACTTAGTTCTATTGATCCTATTTTATTTTACAATAATGAGTATCATGGAAATTTTAACTTTGAAAATCAAGCATCTAAGAACCCTTACTTGACTTATTTCTTTAGACAATTCTTAAGATAATCTACCATAGCAAATAAGGATGTTAGTCAAAATAGTTGACCCATATACACTTGATTTATTTTGCAGATCTACAATTTAGTATTTGTTTTGTTAACTTTAATAAATAAAAATATATACAAAGTATTTAAATAACAAAAAAAAGATATAAACTTGCTTATACATCATCTTAATCTTAAAAAGATATAGACTCATTAATAAGCAGTCTTGTGCCACAAAGACACATACTACCTCATATACAATCTCACCTAAAAGGACAAAAATTCTCTTATGCATTGTCTCGCATCTTATAAGATGCAAACCTACCTCAAAAGGTGGTTATGTGAATTAAAATTGTATAAAATGAACTCAAAAGTTCATGAATAATTCGAACTAGCCTCAAAAGATAGTAATACAAATAAAGATTGTGTAAGAACATATAATTCGTGAATAATATGACCCTGACTCAAAAAAAAGGTTGTCATATAAACAAAAATTGTGTAAGACAAACTCCAAAATTTATGATTAACACAAACTTTCTTGAAAGGCAACTGTGCGAATAAAGATTGTATAAAACAAACTCCAAAGTTTATGTCTAACATAAACCTACCACAAAAGATGGTTGCATGAACAAAGATCATGTAAGACAAACTTCAAAATTTGTGTACGACAGACTTTAAAATTTGTGGCTAATGTAAACCTACTTTAAGAGGAAGTTAAGCAAACAAAGACTACATAATATAAATTCAAAATTTTCACAATTCAAATGACTTTGCCTCCAAAAGTGTTTAGGTGAATAAAGATCACATTAGATAAACCCAAAGTTCATGGCTAACAAATATATTCCTCAAAATGAGTTTATGTAAATGAAGGTTTAAACTCCAGAGCTTACATCTAACATAGATATTTCTTAAAAGACAATGGTACATGCAAAGATTTTGTAACACAAACTTCATTATCTGTGGTTAACATAGAGTTGCCTAAAGGTGGTTGCACAAATGAAGATTACATATGACAAAATCCAAAGTTTGCAGCTAACACAAACTTGCCTAAAAAGGTAGTCATAAAAACAAAGATTGTATAATATGAACTCTAAAGTGAGAGGCTAACACAAACTTACTTTAACAGATAGTCGCCTAAATGAAGATTATGTAAAAACAAACTTAAAATTTATGGTTAAGACAACCCTCTTTTAAAAAGTAGTTATATGCCCCAAAATAAACAAACAAACAATCTAAAAGAAACTCAAAAATTACATAAGATGAACTTTAAAGTTTACAGTTAATGAAGTGTGACGTATCTTAAATTTTAATAAAATAGAACTTCAGTTAACTTAGCCTTCAAGTGAAAATGAGTTTTATTGTCATTAAGAATTTATGAAAAAAGAGTTTAAATAACCTTAAGCTTTTGTGATAGTATAATATGAATGACCTTAGGATTTTATAGTAATAAAGTTTCACTGTAATTAGATTTCTTACAATTAACTCTAGTTTATAATTAGTTTGATAAAGTGTTTTATAAGCAGAGACCTTAGAAGACCTTGGAGAGAACTTTTAACAGAGATTGTGCAAGGTTGTTGTCATTTATTCTCCTCATATCGTCTTTTTTATAGTAATAAAACAATTCTATCCCTTAGCACATGGATGTAGGTCACATAGATTGGTCAAATTATGTAAATTATATGTTATTCTCTTATTTATTTTTCTCCTATATTGCTTCCATTTTTCATAACAATTGATATTAGAGTAATTGATATTATAATAATTAGTATTAAAGCCTAATTTTTCTCTATAATTCTAAGGTATTATTATCAAGATGTCTCTTCATAATCTTGATGTTGAAAAATTCAATAAACCAAATAACTTCACTATATGGAAGCTAAAGAAAATGGTGGTTCTTATCTAACAGGGATGAAAACATTTGTTAGAAGGAGAATAAAGTATGTTGAAAGTTTCAAAAGCTTAGGAGTAGGAAGAGATTTATCAAGCCACGAATAAAATAATTTTTGCTTATTTATGGAAATAACTTGAAAGTAAGCATCAAAAGAAATCACTTATATCAAAAGCATCATCTATATACCTCAAGAATGTCAAAACATACACAAGCGAAAGATCACATTAATAATTTTGATCAAATCATCTTGGATCTACAAAGTGTTAGGGTTAAAATTAAGGATGAGGAATAAGTCATATTCCTTTTTTATTATTTTCCAAATTTATATGAGAATTCATATTAAAATGATGTAGAGTAAGCTTGGGGTAGGCTTATCCGAATGATATCAAGTCTATAGGACTATAAAAATAATTACTTAAAATGACAGTGATGTTCACGATAAAGACACTATGATGTTCAAATTAATGCAAGCTAATTATGCTAAGTATGTATATAAAAAAAATCTAATATAGTTTAATAATAGTTATTATAAGAACTTACCTTGGGTATCTCACTTTTATAAGTAGTCTTTCAAGAAATATAGTTAGACTCTAACTATTTTGAAGCTTAATTAATATTTTATTAAGACTTTACTTCCATATATGGATTATTTTTATTTTGATTGTTCTTCTATTAAGTATTCTTGAAATTCATAAGTGGAAATATTATAAGGAAGCCTCAAAATAGTTATCAGATGAGTGGACATTTAGACTTTACACTCGACCAAAGAGAATGGGTTTTCCTAAGTAAAAAAAGTCTACATTACACTTTTATAGGGATCTATCATGATTCTTCTTCCACGTGTAGATGAATCGTATATTAATTAATCTTATCTTTATGATTAAATTGGAACAAATTCATTGAGAATCATTGAATCTCATAAATGGGCCTACACTACATAAAAATTAATTTAACTACAAAATCTATACTGATTAATTAAGCTCATCCTATACACTGACTAGGAGTATATCATTTTTCAGTTAGTTTCTTCTCAAGACTTGGATCGAAAATAAAATTTTCAGAATACATTCCCATTAAAGTATTGTCCTCTATAAGGTAATTTTTCATGCTAATTAAGAGCACCTTTAATTAGTATGAATCATTTTAAGGCAGGTGTTGTAGCACCCCACTATCGCAAGACACGTACCCAACATGCTGAGTGATATTTGAGAACATATCTCGCAAGGGTAGCATGCTAGCACATCAGTCAGTAAAACCACGTTACAAATTTCTTTTTTTCTTTTTTTTTTCAACACACATATGCGGAAATCAATAATCAACTTAGGCTATTCTTTTCTTTAATAACATCAAAATCACATTTATTGTTATTACACTTAAGATCAATCTCATTTACAGACCTTTCCATTACGGAAAGTTATTACAAAATGGAAATATTCAAATATACATGTCACAATAATTACGGAAGGCTCAATTCGATACAAAAATAAGAAAATACTAATGCAGACGTGAACTGATCCTGACCTCTTTCTCTTACATGAATGTAGTGGCTATACTTCCGTTTGCCTAACGGGGTAACTCTTCTGAGCCTGAAAAAATATTGTAAATTTTTTGGAGAGTTTTGCGAACTCAATAAGTGACCATCCTCGATGGCTCACTCAATCACATAACACGTACAATTCATATAATCATATAAAATTGACATCATTTCATTGATAATCATATATCATCGCATATCACTTGATCATTCATTTCACATTTCACATTCCACATTCAACAGATATCACATTCAGAAATTAGTCAACTATTTAAAATATAACTATCATATGTATATGCAGTGCTCATGAGACTCACTTTCTTTTATTATTTTTGTGACCGAATGCCCATAATTGTCCCGTATCCATTTTTGATGCGAGGCTCATTGATAACTGTCTCGTATCCGTTGGGATACCGGGCTCATTTTACATAGTGAATCTTAGGCTCTTAATCACTATCTGAGCTTTAAGCTCTTTTTCACATTCTAAGCTTTAAGATCTTTTTCACATTCTGAGCTTTAAGCCCTTTTTTAGTGGCTACTTCGGTCACAACAACTTTTATGTTTCATGCATTCATGTAATGAAATGCATCACATATATTCAGTCAATTAAAAGTGCTCATAATCCCACAATCGTATTCACCTTCATATGTCATCAGACCTTAGTCCAGAATTTAACATTTATGTTGAGAATACACATATTTCATTCCTATATCACTTTTCAATAATTCTACTGCCATTTGATATTTATTTTTACTACCATTTAACAGCTGTCCTGCCACTTGACATTTTCCTAGTCTATAAATATCCAAAAATTCCAGAAAATTCTCAAAATTTTCCAAAATTTCTAAATTGATAATTTAATTCATCAAATCAATTTTTAGAAAAATATTCATTATCCACCTCATAATCACATTAAATCAATCATTTATACCCGAAAAATGTCAAATGAGTGCATGAATAAATTATTATAATGTGTGCAATGATCAAATTCACGTGTGTGCATGCTAACTTTATGTATGAGCATGAGATGCATTTTTATTAATCTCTCATTGATCTCATATGTACCATATTTTAAGGTTCTAACCTTTAGTATGAAAACAGGGTGTTACAATTTATCAGGGTGTATAGAGGATAAAGCTCTTCTAATCCGCTTCAATACTTCTTCTAAAATTTCGTATACCTCTACTTATTGCCCAAACTATTTTATAAAGACTTCATAATTAATTCTTTTCTTATTCTCTTAATCTAGGAATCTTTGACCTATCTCATCTTCCAAGTATTTGATATAATTCTTATTTCTTCTTGCTTTAATGGAGTTTATGTATAGATTGTGTACCTCTCTCCTTTCTTCAACCATAGCATCTTAGATTTCTATCTAAGCTTATTATTGATGTTCTCCAAAGAGTTATTGTAATTATTTATCAGTTCAACTTCTTCCTTTCTTATATGCTGGTCATCTAGTTTTGTTATTATCCTTCTTTAGAATTTCAAAAGTTTCTTTAAGGCTTTGATCTTTTCCTCTTACCTTAGGATTGTGTTTTCTCTGTTTAGTATTTTCAACTTTTCCTTTCACAGGCTTGAGTTGCTGATAGAGTTTGTATCCCTTGGTGCCTATGACCTTCTTCATTCCTCCCTTAATGCTTCCCTAAATTTGGGGTGTTTCATCAAGTGATTGAATACTCTAAATAGGGCTCTTCTTTTTTTGTCAAGATGGACAAAACTATTAGGATATGGTTTAAGATGGTTAGTTCCTCATAGGTAGTAGTGCTGAGAGGAAAATTTGTAACCAAGTTGTATTAATTGTACTTTATCAAGCTTCTTTAATAAAAACTAGCTCCCTACTTGTTTATTACTCCATGTGAATACATTACCCAGGAAATTCAAGTCTATCGGCCTTATGTTCTATGTAATTTTTTTGTTCTTTACAATTCTACTAGGACCAATTCCTACCTCCCTAATTTTCACTCAAGTAAAAAGTGTAGTTGAAGTCCCCTGCTAGTATCCAAGTTTTGTTAATGTTATTGTTAGTTTTGACTATTTCCTCCCAGAGTTTCCACCTTTAGAACTTATAGCTTGCAACATACACTGTAGATACTATTATAGGTCTTCTAGAGCTTTTTATTAGTAACTCATAATGGATAGTTTGGTCTGTGCATTTCTAGTTGATTAGGTTTACCATTGAAGGGTTAAGCCTTCTTTGTGACAACGCTTCCATTGACATGTTTTTCATGACTAGTCAACACTTTCCAATATTTCCCTAGGAACCACATACACTTCTCAAGCTTTTTCTTTTTTATTTTGGTTTCTAATAAACCAATAAAATCTGCAAAGTTTTTACTGATGAAAACCGTTATAACTAGATATTTATTTAGGTTATTGAGTTATTGCTAACTTTATTACTTTTTTTCTTTCCTAATTTTTTCCTCTTGGTTTTTCTACCTGCACTAGGGGATACAACTTTAGTTCCCAACTTTGTAACTGATGTTTCTCCTTTGTCTATAAAATGAGTTTTATTTGCTTCTTCTTGGCCTTGCTCCTGGTCTTTCATAACCTGTTTACCTTTCTATGAAGTGTTATTTTCTTTTACAGCTTGGATTTGGCTATTTTGTTCATCAAGGTGTTTCCTCCTTCATTTTGGATACTCCACCATTTGTTCTATGCCATCCTGAGTAGTCTTCTCCTCCTTATAGTTCTCTTTTTTCCTCCAAATCTGTTTATCCTTTTTATTTTTTGGTTTCCATGTATATGTTACCCTTACTAAGTCTTCTTTAAGGCTTCCATCTTCCTTTAATCTCATAATTTTGAGGGATTCAAACAATTTTTTGGTAATATCCACATCTATGAACACCCTTGCAAACCCTATTCTCTTCATCATAGCTGTATTTTCATCCATCCACAGTGGTTTCCTTATTTTGCTTGTTATGTGGCTCATTCCTCTGCTGACTAGTACTCCAAGGGAACTTTGTGAAAATTCACCCATATAGGGATAGTTTCTGGGTTGCTCCTATCTAATGTGAGTCCAGGATGCCATCTTTTAGGCAGGATTGTATGTCTTAGCACATGTTAGGGGCATGCATCTAGTGTTATTTTGTACATTCTCCTCTATATTGAATTTAAACATAAACAACTCATCCTCATTCACCATCATATTGATCAGTACTATATTTCTCCAAGCTAATAATACTTATCTTTGTACTACTAGGAATGTCATTATTTTCTTTAGGAAGAAGACAACTAGGGAAGTGCTCCATTTCCTTGCTTCCTGTTGCAATACTTACATTGGTGAGTGGATATGTTCTTCATTATTCAACTTTACATATCTAATCTTCCCATGGTTTCTTGTGTCTCCTACTATTGAGCTTCAGGTTGTCTTCCTTTTGCTTCATTCCTAGTATCACCTTTCTAAAGTTCCTTTTAGAGAAGGGTGGATTTGGTGAGGTCGTTTATGGTGGTAGGTGTTACTATAAATGGAGTAATTTCTGGGTTAATTTGGGTGCCTATCTCGGGTTCATCTTTGTCTAGTTCCATGGTGGTTTTAGTTTTGTTAAACTTTTATTTCTAAAAGGTTTAATTTATAGGTGGTTAATGGGTTAAGGGTTGGTTATAGTTCATATTAGATGAGGGTTCATCTCAAATTAGATTTACAACAAGTATTTTGTAATAAGTATCCACACGTTTGTTTATTGAAGTGCTTATTGTGAAACAATTTTAATTAATCTTTCATCACTTAAAACTTCCTCGTTAATTTATAGGCTTTATAGCCTACCAATGATAATACTTCAATCAAGGATTATTGAGCTTTTTTCTACTAGTGGTCTTCTCTTTGTTAGAGAATAGATTAGCCAAAATTTTTAATTGCATACCCTAGTCTTTCTTAGTCTTGCTACATTCATGAAGGTTTTTGTCTTTTTCATTGATCAGTCTTAATTAGGAAACTTTTTAGATTTACAATTCTCAAGTTATGTCATACACAGATTCTCAAGAAAATTCCCATTAAAAGTTTTGTTTTGACATCTATTTGCGATATTTCATAATTATGATATAATACTATAGCTAATAAAATCCTAATGGATTTTTTTTTGAAAATTTAAAGAATTGTACTGATAGGATTAAAGAACAAATCTCAGAGAGGATATATACTCTCCTTAGTCTTTTACATCAAAAGCTGACAATAAAATAACATCACTCAATCAGCTCCACTAGAACGACATCGTAACACTAACAACTGCATTCGTTATACCTAAACATAGTGGTTTGTAATAGAGGTAAGGATCTCTCCCTTCTACAAGTCAAAGGTTATAGTATTTCCAAATTAGGGCTATACGATCAGAGCCAACTTTGTTTCTCGGCTTCCTTCCACCTAATTGAAGGTAAGAAATCTAATCTTTGTGCATCGTTCCTTTTTAATCCTTCTGTATCCACGGATATTAAATCTCCCAAATTAGGTGTATATTGCCGTAGAAGGACAACGATGAGAGAAGAGGAAATCATAGAGATCTATTGGTTTCAAGGTTGACCTAGACTCGACCGACTAGGCAATAACATATACCATTCTTTGATGCTTTTTTAGTTCTGTAGTTCCTTTGATTCTCTTACATGCACATATGTTAAATATATTCTGAGGTTAGCCTCGAGTTATACATTCAGAAAGGCTAGGATATTATATTGCATGTCTTGTTGAGGTTTTTGAATAGGATGGGCTCTTGGAGTTCTCTTAGGTAGGCTTGTCAACGAGTCGGGCTGGGCCCGGGTCCTCAATGGCTCGGCTTAGCTCGACAAAATTTTTTTCATCGATCGGAATGACTGGCCCATGGCTTGACCTGGGTGGGCCAAAAATGGCCCGAGACCAATGGCCTGTGGGTGGGCTGAGGTCAACAAGCTCGTTGGCACGCTTGTGGCCCAGCCCTGGAGGCTCGCCCTGACCACAGGCAGTCCGTCGAGCCTCAATCAGCCCAGTCGTTTAATATACTTTTTTAAGACTGTTTGAAAAAGTTGTTGTTGTATTTTTTAAAATTCATAAATTATAAATTATAGCATAACCATTTATAATAAAATGTAAGATGAAATAACCTATAAATTATACAAAAATATTTATATAAAATAAAAAATATAAAATACGAACCAATATATATTTTTTAAAAATACGTAGCAATGATAATGTTGTCATAATTATTCTCTAAAAACAAGTCAATTTAATTTTAATTTTGTAACTTTATTATAATAATTAATTACAATGTAACTGCAAAAAAGCTATTATCTAAGTACAATGAATTTATTTCAAATATTATTTTTACGTGTTTAATAAATTATTATATTTCTTTTTAATATATTTTTAAAAATATGTTTATTAAGTTTATAATATAATATTTTCAAACTTTTAATGTTTTTATAAATTATGTACAGAAACTCTTATTGATGTAGTTAATGTACTTTTAGTTATTGTTGATTTTTTTTCTTGTATAGTTGTATAAATATTATTGTCTTTTCATATTATATCTATTATTAAATAATCATTGTAAAATTTTATATTTTTATTACTCATATTAAAAGAAATTAATTAATATGATAATCAATCTTAGCACATTTAAACTTTTTTATTTTATTTTTAATATTTAGACAATATATACATTATGCATATATGTATTTATATTAATCTTAAAATAAATTAATCACTTTATTAATCCTAATGTATCAATTTCGAAAGAATATATAAGTAATTGAGTTATAAAAACAAATACGTACAGTATATTATATTGAAAATAGTTATTATTTTATTAAAACTAGAATACACTTTATAAATACTTTTGATATGTTTTTATAAATTATTTATTTTATTACTTTCGAAAATAGTTCTTTTATTTTTTTTCTAAAATCATTATATTCTAATTAATCTAAATTTATATTCATAATTTGTTTCTCCTTTCTAAATTCTAATATTAGAGACTCATTCCTAAGTCACTCTAATTTAAAGTTTATTAAGAGTAATTCTTTACTCGAAGCCTTGATATAAGTTTTACTTTAAATCCTTCTCGTCCTTAGGGTATTATAAGCATATCATATTTCATAAGATTTATTAAAATTTTCCTCTTTTTTCTTTTTAATATATATATTATGTCACAATTTTAAATTATAACAACATATAATTATGATATAATAAAGTTATTAGTTTATCCAATATTATATTAGAAAATATTTATATCTTTTTATTTAAACCACTTATTATTTCATTTGAATAAAACTATTAGTCATTAAATGAAAGCGTAACATCACTAACTTAATGTTCTAATCAATATTTTAGGTATAATGAATGATGAGCTAAATATTAACAAAATTTAAGTCAGGTTTATATTGAAGGGTGCTACATACATTTGCATATCATTATTGAGAAAATATATTTTAAAATTAAAATCTTGAGATGTATTTATTGGTATAATTAATTAGGAGATTTAATACAATTAATTAGAAATTTGTATGAATAGTCATTAAGTTAATAGTTATAAGAATTTCAATTCAATTAATTACGAATTTTAAATTTACTTAAATAATTTATTAATTATTATAAGAGATAATTGATAAAACCAAATTCATTAACTATAGAAAATTTTGCTGTATAGGAATGATTATCTAAATCATTTTACAAAAAAAATACAATTTACAAAATTAAGATAATATCATGCTGGATAGATTGGAGAGTGGAGACTGAGAGAGCATCATCTAATTGACTAATTGTACTTGTTGGTAAGATCATCAACAGTTTGGATCCAATCATCTGTATGTACAAACATTATAATTATAATATAATATTAAAATAAAAAGAATATTTAGTAATGTAATATTATATAAACATAAATTTAAAAATACCTTTATCTTCATATAGTTGATCAAAATAACCTCCAATTGGTCAATTAATTTCACTAGTCACCTCTGCATTAATCCCTGTGGCTATAGGAAAATAAAAAACACAATATTATGTAAGATAATATAAAGATAGATAACATAAATATATTAAAAAAGAATTTACTAATAATATCTTTATTATTTAACCAACTTTGAGCACACATAAGAGCTTCTACAGTGCGATAATGAAGTTGACCATGATGAGGAGTAATGACTCAACCACTAGTATTAAATGTAGACTCTGAAGCAACGGTTGATGATGGAATAGCTAACAAGTCTCATGCAATGGCTTGTAAGATCAGATAATTATGTGCAGACGTCTTCCAACATAACAATTTATCGAACGATTCACCTTCAGTTTTAGGAACAAAATCTGTGGAAAGATATTTATCTAAATCCATTGTAACATCCGTTACCCATGTTAAGGCTAGAGTAGTAATTTAGGAGAAAGTATTGTGAAATTAGGAAAATGCATGTCATGCATAAGTTAATTGTGACATACACATTTATTTTGCACATTCATATAATTGTACATGCATTCATTGGCATTTTCTGGTAAATTGGTTTATAAATGGAAATTGTGGATTTAATTGGAGTGTATTAAATGTGATTTGGAAATTTTGGTATATTAAGATATTTTGAAATTTTTGGTGAATTCCTTTTGAGCTAAAAATTATTTGGTGAATCATATTATTATTTTGAAAATTTTTATTGAATTTTAGAAATTCTCAGACCAATTATGGTGTGACACGTGGCAACGTATGTATATGACAAATGACTTGTATATGTCGTGACATATGGCAATAAGACATATGTGGTGAATGGCAAATTGCTATTATGACAAATGGTGAATCGGTGGAGACAAACAGCACACGTGAAGGACATGCAATGAAGCCACGTATTGTTATCTTTAAGTTAGGAAGAAACCACTATAGTTTCTGTTCTGAAACACTCAACATCGTAATTCTCTTCCCTAATCTTCATCACCGAATAGCAACTGATTATACTTTTGTGTTGTTGATTTCCATTTCAGTGCTAGAGTAATTTTGGAATCAAGTAAGTGATTTTCATGTTGTTTCCACTGTGTAAATGAATATATGTATGTTGGAAATATATATAACTATATGCATGAGACGTTTTACAGTGTAGTAAATGACTTGGGTGAGGATTCAAGTTGTGAGTGTATAAGGATAGCAGTTAGATATGAGATTTCTGGGTGTTGGGTAATTTGAAATGAAAATGGAAATAAAATGCATGAATAGTAGCCTGCGATTATGGTGTTTATGTGAATTTTGGATTTTTGAGTTGTTTGGTGTTCTTAAGCTGAAAAGGGGAGTAGTATAGATGACATTTTCATGCTTGGAGGTGAAATAGCAATGAAATGATGTATAGGATTAGTGTAGAGAGTTAGATATGGAAAGGTGATATGCTCTGTTCCTTCACTGAGCAAGTATGAATATATAGGTTTTTATACGAGAGTTGATGAAGACTAAGAGATGTTTAAGAAAAAGGTTTTCGAGTTAAGGAGTATAGATAGTATCGTCTGTGATGACGTCATATCATCTGTGAAGAAGTATCGTCTTAGGTTGACTTCCGCTTCATCTTAAGTTGACCATCAGTATCATCTTAGGTTGACTTCTATTTCGTTTTAAGTTGACTATATGTTTCATCAACTTTTTCTTTCGTCTACTTTTTGTTTTGTCTGCTTTCTGTTTCGTCTACTTTTTGTTTTGTCTACTTTTTGTTTCGTCTACTTTTTGTTTCTTCTACTTTTTATTTCGTCTACTTTCTGTTTCGTCTACTTTTTGTTTCGTCTGCTTTCTGTTTCGTCTACTTTTTGCTTCGTCTGTTTTCAGCTTCGTTTACTTTCTGCTTATATGACCGAAACTTCTTCTTCTGTACACTATTGTCTAATGCTATCGTCTGGTTTGTTTTTGACCCCTTTAAACAATTGAATTTGTCTTCAAGTGTTCACAAAATTGGTAGACCTTGAAGTCCTCTTTGAAATTGTCCTAAGATTATCTTAATCCGAAATCTGTTTAGTGAGGCATAAACCTAAGTATGAATTATACTTAGATGAGTTTTACTATAAGAGAGATTTTTTGTGTGAAGAAACTGATGGAAGGATACCCGGGATCGTCATTGAACATGCATTGTGAATATTTTCGATACATTGATGTGCATAAAAGAATACTTGTACATTTGTACAAAAATGTGATCTTTGTGAATGTGTTGTTGATGTTTTAGAGGAGCACATCGGATGCCAGTCGAACGTTGCCGGACCATCCAGGCAATAGCTTCTTGGAGTGTATTGTGAGTCAACCTAGATGATTTTCTAGGATTGATTTAATTTGAATTTAATTTGATTTGTTAAACTTCCAATATTATTGATCTGTTTGTGTGTGTTGTTTCTGGATTCTAGACTTGAGGTCCGAGGAGTTTAATAGTTAGGCATGTATTGGAAGTGTTTTGATTCAATATGAATTTCTAAATGACATTTGATTCTCAAAAAAAGTTGAATGCCGGACTTAGGTCCGATGACTGTGGAAAACTTTGTCTGAGCATTTGTATAAGATTGTGATATCTGACATATTCATTATTTGATGCATTTCATAAAATGCATGCTCAGATAAAGGCGTTGTGACTTGAGTAGCCAGTTTGAAGCGCTTCCACATAGAGCTTTGCTCCGTGATATATGTTCTGCACGTAGAACTATGCTCCATGATTCTGTTCTGACTGAGCTCTATGGGCCAATATTTGTATAAGTATGTGATAGGCACTCAGTCACAATAATTAGAACAAATATGAGTCTTATGCATATAGAATTCATATAAGATTGAAATTCATGAATGATTTGCAAAGTTGTAATGAGTGACCATATGTTATACCATGATGTGTGAGTATCTGAAAAATAATTATATGTTCTGAATGAATATCTGTGATATATATAACGTGTATATGTAACCCGGTGAATTCATCAACAATGGTTCACTCATTTAGTTTGCAAAACTCATCAAAAATTGCAATGTGACTTTTCAGGTACGAGACAGGAGACCTAGTTCCTTAGTCAGGATTTAAGGAATTTTTTGGATAGAGAAATGGCTTAGAGGTCTGTCAGCTGACACCAGAAGTGATATAGTTTTTGTTATTTTTGTAGTTTTGCTAGAACCTATATAAGGTTTTGTAAATATTTGTTTGATGGATACAGTGTAAGCTTTATAAATGAATGAAGTGAATGTTTCAAAAAAAATTTAGTGATTTTCGAGTATGTTATATGATGCCATGTGTAAGGTGGATTTGTTATTGCTCTAACATACCATTATCGTAGGTTATGTTCCTAAAAGTTTGGGTATGTACCCTATGGTAGTGGGATGTTGCATTTTTGATATCATAGCATAGTTTGGCATCTTTAGGGATGAATATGAGTTGAGATATGATAATTAGTGAGATATTCCGATAGTGATCACAACTTTTGTTTGTTATAGGTCACCTTCCATAGCAGATCACATTAGAGAGTCAGCTGACATGGAGTCTGTAGGAGTCAATTTAGAGTCTCTTGTACCTGAGTTTGCTCAGATGCCTCCGAGAATTCCCGTGAGGTGAGAAAGAAAATATGATAAGCTGAGAAAGCAGGGAGCTGTAGACTTCTACAGAAGTACAGACCTGATTGAAGCAGAAGGGTGGATTGAGCGAACTGAAAGAGTGTTCGACAGATGGACTGTGAGGAAGATGAGAAATTCGACTATGCTGTCTCATTCCTACAAGGTCACACATATCAGTGGTAGAAAACCGTTCCCGACAGTACCACCAGACCTTGTAGTTTGACCTAGGAGGTTTTCTTGAGAGTGTTCCAAGAGAATTACATGCCGAAGATTTACATGGATCGAAAAAATGAAAGAATTTTTAGACCTGAAGCAAGGCAGACTCACAGTGGCAGAGTATGAGATAAAATTCAATGAGCTAATGGGATATACAACTGTATTGATCCTAACTGAAGAACAAAATATAGACGATTTGAGGATGGTTTGAACATGGAGATCAGAACGAGACTAAACATTTCTAACTTGAATAGTTTTACAGAATTCCGAGTAGCCTCGATCAGAATTGAACAATTGTTGAAAGATAGTCAGGTAGGAAACAAACAGGAGGTTAGAGGTAAGAAGCAGGACGAGTCTCAGACTGATTCTGGCAGAAGTTCCAGAAAGCATCAGAACAGATCATCTCGATTCCAATCTAGATCGAGACAATTTGAATCTCGAGGAAGAGGTAAATTTGTTCAGTCTGGGGGAGGTAGAGGACAGATTCCTGCCAGTCAGTCGTACCAATTGCCTGAATGTGAGCACTGTGGTAAAAAGCATGGCGGTGAGTGTTGGCGGATACCGGGAGCATGTTTTCGATGTGGCTCATATAAGCATCGAATCAAAGATTGTCCTGAGATGTTGGAAACACAGTCTCGAGCTAGTGGAGGAACTATGACTGAGAGTACAGTTCAGCATAGTAGAGCTGGCAGACCTGCACAAAGAGGCAGCGGTAGAGGTAGGACTTAGTCAGCAGGGCCCAGTGTCAGGACTGAGGTGCAGAGCAACCAGCTGTAATCTCAGGCCAAGGTCTATGCCATTACCAGACAGGAGGTACAGGACTTCCCAGATGTGGTAGCAGGTGTGTTGAATGTTTTTAATTTTGAGGCATATGCACTGGTAGATCCAGGATCTACACATTCATTTATCACCCCGTATCTGGCATCTAGATTGTATTATGAGCGTGAGACACTGAAATGTGGATTAGTAGTGAGTAATCCAGTGGGCAGCACAACAGTGATTGGTGAGGTATGTAAGAGGTGTATAGCTCAGATTGATCAGGCAGAATTAGAAGATGATTTGATTATATTGCAACTGAGAGAGATAAACCTCATCTTAGGCATGGACTGGCTCACTGTTTATAAGGTAGTGATGAATTGTTATACTAAGGAGGTAGTGCTTGAATCCCCTAATCAGCCAAGAGTGGTGTTTCGAGGAGTTAGTCAGGTAGTGCCAGCCTGACTAATTTCATTTCTAAGTGCTTTGAGATTAATTCGAGGTGGATGCGAGGCTTATCTGGCCCACGTGGTGGATACTCGGAATGAACAAACCATTCAGGACATTCCTGTTGTTAGGAAATTTCTGGACGTGTTTCCGGCTGACCTACCGGGATTACCCCCAGATAGGGAGATGGAGTTCATTATTAATATTGTCTCGGGTGCCGCTCCTATATCAATTGCTCCATATAGGATGGCACATGTTGAACTGAAGGAACTAAAAACCTAGTTGTAGGAATTGTTAGATAAGGGTTTCATCAGGCCTAGTGTGTCACCTTGGGGAGCTTCGGTATTGTTTGTAAAGAAGAAGGATGGTACCCTAAGATTATGTATTGATTACTGACAGTTGAATCAGATAACGGTTAAAAATAAATATCCACTAATGAGGATTGATAATTTGTTTGACTAGTTACAGGGAGCTCAGGTGTTCACGAAGTTAGATTTGAGATCGGGATATTACCAGTTGAGGATAGCTAAGGCGGATGTTCCCAAGAGTGCATTTAGAACCAGATACGGGCACTTCAAGTTTTTGGTAATGCCATTTCGATTTACTAATGCTCCGGCTGCTTTTATGGCATTGATGAATAAGGTATTTCAACCTTATTTAGATCAATTTGTAATTGTCTTTATTAATGACATTTTGGTGTATTTGAAGCATAGAGAAGATCATGTGGCACATTTGAGATTGGTTCTTTAGACAATGAGGGAGAAACAGTTATATGCCAAGTTCAGCAAATGCAAATTTTGGCTTGATCGAGTAGTATTTCTGGGTCATATAGTGTCTGGACAGGGCATTCAGGTAGACCCAAAGAAAATACAAGCAGTAATGAAATGGGAGGCTCCGAAGAATGCGTCTGAGATCCAAAGTTTCCTTGGATTAGCTAGGTATTACAGAAGGTTTATCGAGGGGTTTTCACCGATTTCGGCCCCTTTGACAAAACTTCTGAGAAAGAATGTACCTTTCAAATGGAGTGATGATTGTCAGAGGAGTTTTGAGGAGCTAAAGCATCGGTTAACTTGAGCACCTGTGTTAGCTATCCCATCAGGTTCTGGAGATTATGTTGTGTACAGTGATGCGTCGCATTAGGGTTTAGGTTGTGTTCTGATGCACCATGGTAAAGTAATAGCATATGCATCGAGACAGTAGAGATCTTATAAATTTAATTATCTAGTCCATGATTTGGAACTTGCTGTAGTAGTGTTTGCCTTAAAAATTTGGAGACATTATCTGTATGGAGAAACTTTTC
>JAOQMS010000180.1:19340826-19376555 GCA_027563885.1 Erythroxylum longipes | reverse complement strand
TATTTATTTTATTTTAAAATTAAAAATTAAAAAATCACAATAAAATTTTAACTAATAATTAATTATAAAAACTTTTAAAAAAAAAGAGGGAGGAAGGGGGAGAGAGGGGGGGATATTTTTATAAAAAATTTGAAAATTTTGCAAAAAAGTCCCTATATTTTTCAAAATTTTCGGTACCGGCCGGTACTGGTCGGTACCGACCTGTATTAGCCGGTATCGACCGGTATTTACACCTGGTACCAAAAACGTCATTACCGTTCCGTTTTTCGGCCGGTATGGTACTGCCTGACCGGTACCGGCTAATACGGAACGGTACCCATAACAGTGATTTAAACTAATGAAGTTGTCTTTTTTCCCTTTCCTTTTCTACTCTTTTCTAATATCAATGGTCCTACATAACTAATATTTTGCATTTGATTGAAAGAAATTGAAATCTTAAGATTCACTAGATTGTGAAATATGATTTATTTTTGTTGTTCAGTTTATATTTTGATTATCAATTTTTTTTCAATTTTCTTCTTTCTTGATTGTGTCAATTAATTGGTAGGAAAGCTTACTAGTTGATTCATGTTTATGATCCACTATTAGATTATATATTAAAGCCATAATTGTTTGATTCCTCTAATCGACGAAACAACTAGAGTTTAATAGATAGTTAGAAGTTTTAGATCTTAGGAAAGACAATCAGTTGAACTAAATGAGAAAATTTGATTTGGGTTGTTTTTTCTTAACCTATCTAATTCTTAAAGTTGCTTCTAGTTAAACTCTATGCACTTGACTTAGATTGTGTAGTAGTTAGAGTTAATTAGTTTATGTTTCTTTCTAATTAAGTGTAATTAAGGAGACATAAATTAATTCCAATGATAAATATCCAAAGAATAAATTAATTTATTCTTATGTGGATGATTAGTATAGAATTTCTAAAGTAGATATGGACTAGACTAAATTTATGTTTTTTATTAATTTCTTCATATTTTAATTTGCATTATTTCTTAGATATAATTTTATATTACTTTATCAACATCAAAAGTCTCCTTATTTTTTTATAAAGTACAAATTTAGCTTAAATACTCTCTGTGGGATAGAAGTTTACTCCAGCTAGTGCATATATTTGCAAATATAAAGTTTTATTATTGAGTAAATGCGACAATACATCAAGGAACATTAAGGGTTATATTTACAAAAAAGATTAGAACCTTGAATATTTTAACTAATAATTTTAGTAATTGCAAGTAGTATTTGCAAATATAAAGTTTTATTATTATTATTTCAAATTAAAATAAATTGAATAAAAATTTTAAAATTACTAGCGGAATGTTCCTGCTTCCCGCCTCCACTCCTCGCTCATGACAAGAACTCATCCACTACTTTCTCGAGAAAATATACATTTTTTTCTTGAACAAATGAAACAATCACGGACATATAGAAGCGCAACAGAAAGCAAAAATGATCAGCAAAGAAACAAGGCAGGCATCTAGAAAGTATAAACTGGAAAAACTAAGACTTCTCTCTCTCTCCTTTACGTTCTCTTTGCCTTTCAAACAAAGACTTCTCTTTTCCAAAGCAAGTATTTCTTTTTCGGGAGGGCGATGTCGCTTTATTAGGGGTGATCTTAAGTTGAAATGTTATAGTGAGGAGTTTTGTGTTCAAATTCAACTTGGGACAACCTGACAAGTTATCTTGCTAGAAATTAGACTCTAATACATGGAAGATGCACAGAGCCAAAGTATGTTTGTACGTTAGTGGGACCAAATCCAGCGTCATTTAGTGACACTCTCACCCATAATAACACCTAACAAGAGCGACCAGGATTGTCCAGCTCCAGTGTGGTCTGTGGATGCTTAACTTTGGGATGTTTGCCCAAACTCCTCCTCCACTTAAAAACTTTTCCATTGAAGTATGTGATCCATTGTCGTAAGTCAAAAACGTAAAAATGCTAAGTGTTAAATGTTTTCCACTTTCGTGTGAAATTGTCAGTCAGGTTGAAAAAGAATCATCGGTTAGGATAAGTAAAGAGAAAATACGAAAAAAGATTAAGAATTATGGAAGAACCAAAAATAGAATTATATCAAGCAATCATTACATCACCAAAGAAAATCAAATTTGACACATTTATATTTCAAAAGAAAATATTCTTAAGAAAAATTATAGTTCAATATGAAATTAATTAATTAATATAATTAATTATTTGATTAATATGGTACATTACTAATATTTAAATTAATTATTAATTACAATATGCTTTAAATAGTTTAAATACAATATTATATTAAAATTTTGGACCGTCTTATACACATAAGTATTAAAAAGAAACATATCTCTTGTTTCTGTTATTTTATCCTAATATTTAAATTAATTATTAATTACAGTATGCTTCAAATAGTTCAAATACAATATTATATTAAAATTTTGGACAATCTTATACAAGTAAGTCCTAAAAAGAAACATATCACTTATTTTTGTTATTTTTTCCGACCTTTTTTTTAATAAAAGGGGAGACAAATACAAATTACACGACGAGTCTTGGGAAACAGATCCCCGACATATCCTCTAGAAGGAGAACATGGCATCCAATGGGTGGAGTAGCAAAATAAGTGGTTCCTACAGCAAAATGCTCAGCATAGTTCGCGAGCCAGTCAGCACATCTGTTACTCTCGCGGTAGATATGACGATGTACAACAGTCCAGTTCCGAGTAAACAGTTCGTGAATACCCTGAACGATAGGGTTAAGAGTCCGTGAGCGGCTTGCCGAGGACGAAATGAGGTTGATTGCTGCTGTCGAGTCCACTACGAGTTCTATCCAGTGATAGCCTAGGCTCCAAGCGAGCATGAGCCCTATATACACGCCCCAGAGTTTGGCAGACACCAATGAGCACTAGTCGAGGTTTTGGACGAAACCTCCAATCCAATTGCCTGTGCGATCACGGAGGAGGCCGCCTTCTATGGCCAAAAATGCGGGACGTTTGCAAGCGCCATCCGTGTTTAACTTGACCCACCCACTGGGATGGTGACACCAGCCGATGAATTGCTCGTGTCGAGGGTGAAGTTCGGGGACAGCACTTCTCTACCAAGTAGCGGACTGGTGGATCTGATCTACATAAGATAAAATGACAGAAACGGGTGAGGAAGGCCAAATGAATTGGTCATCAAAGAGAGACTTGTTTCTCCAAGCCCATAAAAGCCAACAAGTAGCCCCAAATAGTATCGACCAGTCCTGCCCAAATATTTGTCGGTGGTGTCGGAGGTTTGTGAGGAGCCATTGGTGAATCGGCATAGTAAAAAAGGCACTATTAATTAATTGAGGGGGGAAAGTGTGCCATAGGTGGTGGGCCTTGACGCAGTCGCTTACAATATGCAGCGAGGATTCGACGAGGCCACAGTGAAAACAACTGATGTCCGTGGTGAGGTGCCTGCGGACCTAGTGTTGGTTGGTGAGTAAGCGATCGTGGGCGAGAAGCCAGAGGAAGGATCAAATGCGTTGAGGGGCATTTCATTGCCAGATGGTCTTCCAGAGGCCAGTAGTGTCAGTGTCCTCATGATCCAGGAACATGGAATAAGTGGAAGCAACAGTGAAGTGGTCGGTGTCTGATATTCCCCAACTTAACTTGTCTTATCCTAGGTAGGCCTTCGGGGGGAAAGTTCCTGCGATTGATTGGCAGATCGACGTCAGGAGACAGGTTGAGAAGGCGTCCCAATTCCATTTGCCGTCAGTGTTCACAAAATGTTAGACAGTGAGGTTAGTAGAAGAAAGAGGAAGTGGTGTGGTGATATGATTAATAAGAGGACCCACACCCTCAACCCAAGGGTCCAGCCAAAATCTAATCCTAACCCCATCACCTATCACCCATTTCAGGCCTTGGAGTATGAGGTGCCAAGTAGACTTGATACTCTTCCAGATCATTGATCCGCTGGTCGTGTCAATAGTGGTGGGGGGTTGATGAACATCAAAATTATATTTCGCCGTGAGAACACGAACCCATAAAGCATTAGGCTTAGTAAGCAAGGTCCATCCTAATTTGGTTAGGAAGGCATCATTGGTGTCGCGGATTTTTCGTATGCCCAGACCCCCCATCTCTTTTGGTTTACAAACGTCCTCCCAGCTTACCAAGTGAATCCGCTTGTTGTCATTAGAAGAGTTCCACAAAAGTTGCCGCATTAACTACTCCAGTGCATCGTAAAGACTGTATGGCAGCCGGACCGTCTGCATAGTATAGCTAGGGAGGGCCGTAATGACGGATTAAGCTAAAGTGATACGTCTTGCAAAGGACAACAATTTAGAAGACCAGCCTGATAAGCGTTGGTGAACCTTGTCCAGGATGTATTGATATATTCTCTTGGTCACACGGTCATGGAGAAGTGGAACTCCCAGATAACTCCCAAGGTCTTGTGTCTGTAGAAAGCCCACGGCATTGCTTAAACAGTGGGCCGTGGAGGTAGAAACATTCTTGGAAAAGAAGCACCTAGATTTCGCTTGACTAACGCGTTGTCCTGAAGCTGCACAGAAAGCATTTAAGGTATCCCGAATAATATCCACTTATGCTAAGGAGGCTTCGGAAAAAAGGATGAGATCATCCGCGAAGAACAGGTGAGAAAGTGGCGGTCCAGTTTTACTTTATTTAATAGGACGCCATCGGCCTTGTGTCACAGCGTGATTGATGGATTACCCTAAGCGTTCCATACACAGGACGAAAATGTAGGGAGATATGGGGTCGCCCTGACGAATGCCTCGGGAGGGGCTAATAGGCTCGCTAAGTTCGCCATTCCATCTGACCTGTAAGGAAACCGAGGATATACACTTCATAATGAGACTAATCAGCGACTCGGAAATTCCTACATCAAATAAGGTCGCGTGAATGAAATCCCATGACAGACGATCATAAGCTTTCTCAAGATCCACTTTTATAGCCATTAGGCCTTTTTTGCATGTTTTTCGTTTCATGGTGTGGATGACCTTTTGGGCTATAATGATATTATCCGTAATTAAGTGTCCAGGGACAAAATTGCATGGTGTTGGGGCTATCAGATCGTTGAGGTAAGGTTTGAGCCTATTCACAATGATTTTGGTAATGGCTTTGTAGATCACCAAGCATAGAGCGATGGGCCTGAATTGCATAATCGAAGTGGGAGACGAAATCTTTGGTATTAGGACCACAATGGTTTGGTTGAGATCAGAGTCCTAATCTGTATGTCTAAAAATTCTCTGGAAGAAGAAAGTTAGAGAGGGGCCCAAAATATCCCATTGGGATTGGTAGAATAAAGTAGGTAACCCATCAAATCCTGGTGCCTTATGAGGGGCCATGTTGAAGAATGCCATCTTAACTTCATCAGGAAGGAGAGGTCGGTCTAAATCAATGATATCTTGAAGGGGTAGTCGGGGAAATTGCCCAGGGATCGGCTGGTCCGTCAGAGGCTGGTTGTCGGCTATATAAAAGGTTATAAGGAATTGTTGTGCAAGCCTTCTTATGCTCAGAGGATCTGACAGCACATGTCCATGTTCATCTTTGAGGGGGGTAATCTGCTCTTTCCGCTGGTTGGCCATGGTGATTACGTGATAGTACCTGGTATTTCTGTCACCCTGGCCTAACCATTGGCACCTAGAGCGTTGGTGCCAGTAAAGTTCTTCTTGGTATAGGACCTGCTCTAGTTCTGTCCGGAGATGTTGCTCAAGTTCTCGGAGGGAGACCGAGTCTTCATCTTCAAGGTGCTTTTGGATACCTGCAAGTCGTTCTAGTAGTCGTTTTTTCCAGGAAAAGATGTTTCCAAACGTGGAATAGTTCCTCTGTTGTAAGCGGTCCCAAAAATGTCTGAGGTCGCTATTGAACTCAGGTCTGGTCGGGGTCCAGTTCTCTGCTACGAATTGACTAAATCTTGCATGCGTCAACGAGGCTGATTGAAACTAGAAGGAGTGAATTGGCGGAGGAGTGTGCAACTTGTCGATTAGAGACACAAGGAGAGGTCGGTGGTCTGATTTCAGGAAAGGGAGGTGAGTGACTGTAGTGTCTTAGAAGACAGAGTGCCAATTACTTGAGCAGAAAACGCGGTCTAATCTAGCGAGAATTGGCCTCGTCGCTAGGTAAACCTAGACCCTAAAAAACCTAGATCCTAGAGCTGACAACTGTGCACACAGTCTCGAAATTGGGAATTAACGATAGGTTGTAGTCGAGAGCCTCCGCGTTTGTCAGTGCTTTCTTGCTTGGCGTTAAAGTCACCACCCAAAAGCCAAAGGTTTTATGGTAATCTTGGTAATTTTGCTCAAAAACTGCCATAAATACTTCTATAACGAATACTTAGGGCTAGCATAACTTGCCGTGAAGTCAAACAACAAGTGGTCTCACTCAATATTGGCATGCACGAATTGTCGGTGAGTTAAAAGAATACGAACAGCAATATCTGCTTTCCAAAGTAGCCATATGCCACCCAAAAAATCCTCTGCTTCCACCCTGTAAGATTGTGGAAAACCCAAGCTTCTAATAACCTTAGTCGCTCGTGCTCCACTAATACGAGGCTCAACAAGAACAAGAAGCCGCAGTTTATGAGTTCGTATGTAGTTTTTGATAATAGGCTTGAAGGTTCTACCTCCAGCCCCTTGGCAGTTCCAGATAAATATCGACATAAAAATCGGGTAAAAGAAATTTAATCTGTCTGTGAGCTGACGTCAGTGTCAGTCGGCTCCTGTCCTTGACTTAGCGGGATGTCCAGTGAAGGCTCCTCCATCTGAGCATCCGGCTCAACAGATATGGAAGTGGCTGAAGTTGAACCTTGGGCTGGATCTGGTGGTCTCGTAGGGGGTAGTTTGCGGATTTGACTATCCGATGACGGGACAGGGTACGTATTGATTTCATTGGCATCCTCCTCCTCCATGTCCCCGCAACCCATTGCCACATGTGTAAGTAGATTAATATTTTGATCGTGGATTATAACATCAGCATGGGATTGGATGGATAGGGCCACGTGATCCATTATGGGCTTGGGTTTGTTTGGTTGGCTGGGCTTGGAAGGAGGTAGGGGTGGCGTTTGGCTGCTTTGGCTCATGCGTTGAGTCTGTCCAGTGTGGCTCATATCATAAAGCTGGGTAGTAGCTTGCGACGACGTTTGAGGCCTGGGATTAGGCGCGTCATTGCCCCCAGCTGATGCCACACGTTTTAGGCGACTCTCTTTCAGCTTCGATGGAGTGAGTGATTTTGATTTGGTTTGGGTCTTGAAAGACGTAGGCTGAGAAGTGAACGTTGGGGTCACCACCTTTAATTGAGGTACGACTATTCATTGCTCCAACGACTCGAATTCTGTCAGAGCCATGAATCTCGAGCCCTTCAATCCGACGTGGTAATGAACATTGGGGCGGTCGCGCTATTGAGGCGTAGAGTATGACGGCGGTCGGCGGGGGCGACGCATCACTTGCATCCATGGACCATAGCTCTCTTGGTGGAAACCATCTGAAGAGGATTCCAGTTGGTGGGCAGGTGGGGTGGACTGTATGGGGTCACTGGAGGGTTGGTCCGTCATGGGTGTGTTCGGCGGTCATGTGGGGCAAGTCATGGCCCCATGACCGACCCGCCCACAAGAGAAACAAATCTGGGGTAATCCTTCATAGGTGACCCTGATGATTTCCCCATCGAGCTCAACAATGGGTTGGAGAGGGGAACTGAGATCGATATCCACAGCCACCCGTGCGAATTTGCCCCGTTGGGTGAGTTGAGTGTGATTGTCTATTTTGACCGTTCTACCCACCAGATTCCCGAGCGTTGTGAGGATTGATGGATGGTATCTGGTAAATCAGGGAAATGTATCCAAGCTACTACATGTGTGATTTTCCCAGAGGAGAGTTGAAATTCAGGATACCATGGTTGAACTGATAAGGCATGTCCAGCAATAATCCACGGCCCCTGGGTAAGTGTTTGAATATAATCGTCTTCCTTCATGAATTTAACGAGGTAGAAATCGTTTTCAATATCAACAATTTTCATTGGGCCCTTTAGTTTCCACATGGTTAGAAGTTTGGATTTGAGCATATTGAATCCCAGAGTACGACCGAGGAGTTTGACAATAACTGCGTTTGCCCAAATTTTGTCGAGTTTGCCTTTGAGTGTGTTGGAAAGTTCTAGCCCCATGCCGAATTTGCCTTGAATAACAGATATGTCTCTCTTAGCGATTTCGATGGGAGTCTTCTTCAGGTCATGCTAGATTTTTCCCACCTCCTCCAGTATTTGTGTGGCCAGTGACCACCGAACTATAACTGAGCTGGTTGCTCTGTGGGGCAGGCGTCGAATGAGGGGGGTCTTCTTCCCTATCACAGAGGCGTACTTTCTTGGTAGCTTGGCGACCAGCTTCAGTTGAGTAGGGAGTATTCGTGGTGGAGAGCATTGTTTTGTTTGGTGAAGTCTAAGTACTTACATAAATAACGTGTCTTTATTTTCAGTTTATACTATTAAGGACTTTTAACAAACAAGTAAAAGGTAAGGTGAATATACGAAAGAAAGAGTTTTAGAGAGATGTTAGAGCATCTCTCTACGGGCTAGTTTTTGCTTCCGACCTTATTTTATAAGCATCGTAAAATAAAGTAGACATAGGTAACACAGACTGAACCGTCTTCCAGGATTGTCAAATTCAAGACTTCCATACTCATTCCGACTAATGCAGAGTTGCGTCAAACATTAGGTTTTCTTCTTGCGCTTCTTGCGCTGTTGTTTTACCAAACAGAAATTGCTCGTCAAGTTACTAATTTACTGTTACCAATTAAACTAGCCACGCCTACCTAACTACCTACCCCGACTACCCCTCTAGGCTACAGAGAATGACCGTTGTTGGCAAGTCCACTTTACCTAGATTTCAAACACATGTGCAACCAATCGACTACCTTCTCTCGCATTACTCCTTCCCTCTATAAAGCCATCCCAGCCGTTTGTTGTACGAATTGTAAAAAACATCAAGCCAACAACGAAGAAGCGGTAAGATGGCTCTGTCACCCACCGAAATCCAAGTCGAGAACATCGCGGTGAAGCTTCCGTCTGTCAGTGAAGTCCAAATCGAGAACGTCACTTTCTTGCCGGTGGTGAAGCCTCCAGCCAGCAGCAAAACTCTGTTCCTTGGTGGTGCAGGTTAGAGTCAGCTATAATGACCGTTTATCCTTCATCACTCGTTGTTAACTTGTTCTCATCTGGTTGGATCTTTGGTTTTGTATGCAGGAGAGAGAGGATTAGAGATCCAGGGCAAGTTCATAAAATTCACTGCTATCGGTGTGTACTTGGAGGACGCTGCTGTGCCGTCGCTCGCCGTGAAATGGAAGGGAAAGAGCATCGATGAGTTAGTTGATTCCGTTGACTTCTTTAGAGAGATTGTTACTGGTAAAAGTTGGGCTTTCTTGAGTTTGATTAGATTTAACAACAGTTATTCGTAGAAACAATCAAAACAATAGGTTGACTGTTTTGACATTTGATTTCGCTTGTCTGGAAGTGAAAAGAACTTTACAATAATCGCCAATAGATCTATTGAATTTGTGTCTAAGAAGGTGAAGTTCAGAATTAACAGAAGGAAACAGCGAAATTACATGTTGCTAAGCTCTCTGATTAGAAAACAACAACTGTCCTAAATTCAATTTAGATATTTTGTGAAAAGATCACCATTATCTATAGCATATAGTATTTGGTGCCTCCACTACTGATTGTGGTGGATGCTTCATTCAAAATTTAAGGGACATATATTTAAATATCAACCAATTATTGCATTCATTTTGGTTATTGTTGATGTCGTCTATGATAATTCAGAAAACAAGGGTAAGTCAAGAATAAATGCTTCAGCTTTATTCAGTATTCACGACCAAGAGAAGTGTAGTGTGTATCTGATCATGCTCTGGTTGCGTACCTGAAGGTCCCTTTGAGAAGTTCATCCGGGTGACGATGATCTTGCCGTTAACTGGTCAACAATACTCGGAGAAAGTTTCTGAAAATTGTGCTGCTATTTGGAAATCTTTGGGCATTTATACGGACGCAGAAGCCAAAGCCATTGAGAAGTTCTTAGAGGTTTTCAAGGAAGAAAAGTTCCCTCCTGGATCCTCTATCCTGTTCACTCAATTACCTAATGGATCCTTGGCGGTGAGTAAAAAGAAAAACAAAATCCTCCTTTTCTTTTACTCAATCTTCCACTGTAAATAAATAAAATAAGATTTCCGTTGAGCAGAGTGGTTTTAATATAGTGTTAAATGAACCCTTTTCTTCTATCCGTCCACAGGTTAGCTTCTCAAAAGATGAGTCTGTACCAGAAGTTGAAAGTGCAGTTATAGAGAACAAGCTACTTTCAGAGGCAGTGCTGGAATCAATTATTGGCAAGCATGGTGTCTCTCCTCAAGCTAGGCAGAGTATGGCTGCAAGGTTGTCGGATTTGTTCAAAGTAAATGTTGAAAATAGCGTCTAACGACATTAACTTTGTAAAACCGAACATTTATGTTCTTATCTCCGGCTAATAAAGTTAAATCCTACTGCTTCTTGTATTTGTTACTACGAGTGGAGGAGCCAAGAACCCAGCACTAACAGGAGGAGTATCTTCGTCACCTTATTCAAGGACTAAATAAGTAAGATTAATGTAAGAGACCTTCAATTCTTCACAGTAATATAAACCATCGTCTTCAACATCCTCGCTAAGGTGTGAGATTTGGGGAGTTCCGATAATAGATAGCCTTATCTCTATCTAGTAGAGAGAATGTTTTCTATAAACTCAAATACAGTGCATCATGATAATACTATAATTTGATGTGCATATATATTTAAAAAAATCAAATAATTAAACAATTAAATCAAATAAAAATAATTAAATGTAAAAATATACAAAAATAAAATAAAAATAATAAAATAATAAAATAAAAATAAAAATAGGTTAGACAATACAAAATAACGTACATACAGAACAGTCAATAATTAGCAATAAATAATAAGATAAAAATAAATATTAGAAAAGATTCGTACAAGAATAACTCCAACTAGGCCTATCACTATAATAATTATGTTAAGTAGGAAACTAACTAATTATGATAAGCATGGTTGATAATCAGCTGATTGGGATAGTGGATTAAACTCAATATGTTGCTTTCGAAAATGCTCCTCATACCTCTCAATGCATCAAAAATGAGAAGCATTTTGCTCAAGCGGCTGAGAAATTAAAGGATGAAAAGATAATTGTGCCCAAAAGTTATTACAAATTGTTAAACTAATAGTCTTTTATTATTGTTTTCCCTTCACTAAACACTAGAACCTTAAGCTCCCATCTTTTATTATTACAACTAAGATACCAAAAGACATAGGTTAGTGATAAATAAGTTAATATACTAGAAAAATGAACTTTAACTTGATTAATATGGAGAAAGAAAGTAGTAGCAGAAATGACATCAGCTGGTCAAATCAATTGATATAATCTGATGTCGGCTAACCACTGATGAAATCAACTAATAACTAATGGAATCTGCTGAATATCAAACAAGGCCAAACTAATTAGGATGTACGTACTACGCAGTAAATGCAAAGGACAGAGTTTAATATAACCTACAAGAACACGAATGTCCTCTTTAAGAGAGATCCTTTACCCGTATCCTAGTATGTCAAATTTTCCTATTACGGATCAAGTCCTCAGTAAGATCTAACCTAGCCATATCATTCTTGATCACTTCCTCCCAGTTCCTTTTAGGTCTTTCTTTTTTCCTCTTATAGTCTCTAAATATTATTTTTTTGCATTTTCTCACTGAAGCATCAAAGTGTCTCCTTTTAATATGTCCAAACCACCTAAGTTTTGTCTCTCTAAATTTATCATCAATACCAGCCACCTTTAATTTGTCTCGTACTTTTAGGTTCTTGATGCTATCTCTTTTGGTAAGGTTACACATCTACTAGAGCATTATCATCTCTGTCACTAAAAGCTTATTTTGTGTATTTTTTTGATGGGCCAACACTCCGCTCCATATAACATGATTGGCCTAATTTCTAAACGATAGAATTTACCTTTAAGCTTGAGTGTTATCTTCTTATAACGTAAAACTCCTGATGCACTTCTCCATTTGAGCCACCCTGATCTGAATCGATGTGCTCTATCTTCATCGATCTCTCTATTGCTTTGGAAGATAGACCTTAGGTACTTAAATAACTCCTTCCATAGTATAACTTCTGATCCAATCTTTACCTCCATATTGCTGGCCACCTGATGGCCCGAAAAGTTGCATTCTAAGTACTCAATCTTAGTTCTGCTCACTTTAAAACCCTTTGACTCTAACGTTTCTCTCTAACATTTTAGCTTGACTTGACCTCCTCTCTTGTCTCATCCACTAAGACAATATCGTCAGCAAATAACATACACCAAGGACATCTTCTTGAATATTCTTGGTAAGTTCATCCATTACTACTGCAAACAAAAAAGGACTTAATGTAGAGCCTTGGTGTAGCACAACACCAATAGAAAAATTCTTAGTATCTTTATAATCTTCCTTACTCTAATCATTGCCCCTTCATGCATATCTCAAATCAATCGTATATAAGTCATGTGAACTCTCTTAACCTTCAAACACCTCCATATGATTTCCCTAAGAACCATGTCATATGCCTTCTCTAAATCAATAAAAACCTATCTGTCTTTCCTTGTAATATTCCATTAATCTTCTAAGAAGGTGTAAATCTTCGGTCGCGGACCTTTCTAGTATAAAGAAAATTTGGTTTTTTTATATAGAAGCTGACTTTCTTACTCTCTTCTTAATTACCATCTCCCACAACTTAATGGTGTGACTAATTAGTTTGATGCCTCTATAGGTGTTAAAATTTTGGATGCCCCCTTTGTACTTGTATAAAGGAATTAACATATTCTGTCTTCATTCATTTGCCATTGTGGAAGACTCGAGGATAACATTAAAAGTCTTGATTAGCCAATTAAGACCATAGATGCCTAGGCTCTTGCATACCTATATGGGTATCTCATCCAGTCCTATTGCCCTTCCGCTCTTCATCTTCATAAAAGCTTTTTTTATTTCTTCCCTTGTGATCAGTTTACACCGAGACAAGTTACGAAATCTCTCTGACTTACTGAGGTCACCTAAAGAAATGTTGTCTTCATTAAAAAAGGACATAGATTTATCTCTGTCATCGACTCTTGATGTCATCTTCCTCTATGAGCACCTGCCCTGATTCATGTCTTATACATTGAACTTGATCTAAGTCTCTTGTTTTTGTTCCTTAAATCTTGCCAACTTAAAAATGTCCTTTTCTTCCTTTTTAGTATTCAATCTCCTATACAAATTCTCATAAGCTCCACCTTCAGCCAATGAGATTGTCTTCTTTGCCTCTTTCTTTACCAGTTTGTAAATACATTTTAAAATTATTGCTATCCCTTTGTTATTTTATTCGCTTTTTTGTATTTCTTAGGTTTTTGGCTTTACAATGTTGAATTTTTCGAGTCGTTTAGTTCTTTAAAGAGCTTGGGAAGGAACAAAAGAGTGAAAAATTAAAGGCAAGAGAACATGATATTAGCATTACAAAAATTCAAATAAACAGTTAAGCATGAATGTTGTATCATGTTTAACTCTTAATTGTGATTACAGGATTCTTAATTGAATTGGTATCTTTTCATGTATATGCTTTTCGATATGATGAGAAATGAATTAAAAGAGACTTTTTGATTGATATTTATTTTAAAGAGTACATTTGTTAGAGAATGAGAAAAAGTTAAGGGTAGGAGAATTTAAGAAGAATACATAATGACATGTTTTCCTCCCACAATAGTTTGTCCTTTGCAGCTATTTTATGCTAATATAATCATTATACTTATATGATTTAGGATGCAAATAAGTGTTAAGAGAAAAATTAAGATATTTGGGTTATGATGAACCATTTTGGTAGTATTGAAGTGGACATAACTCTCTCTTCCAAATTTCAATTAAGATGATTTAAAAGTCTACAAAATTTTAGTAAATCTCTAAAACTTTCATATTTCGAGCTTTGAGAGAATTCAGTTATATATGATCCAGAACACGCTTGTATTCTAGCACATGTTTCATATTAAGATGTTGGAGATGAATACATGACCTGAGACAAAGGCTTAAGGGAGACCACATTGTGGAGAAATTTTTTGAAAAGATACATGGCCTGAGGCACAAGTTTCTGTACTTATTGAGAAAAGTTAAAGAAATATGTATAACTAGGACATAAGTGTGTCAAAAAAGCGTGTATCCATCTCCATAAAATTTACTTAAAGGTCCACAACCTCATATATTAACATGCTATAGTGTGTGTCTCTCTTTAGATTAAAGCTATAAGATTCACAATTTAAAAGACGGTAATGTCCCAAATTGTGTTCGTTTAAAAAAATGACACGTCCCCTATTTAAATAAACCAAAATCCTATTTTTGAGTTTTTCACATTAAGATTTTTTAAGGATTTTTCCCTTTCCTTTTCTACTCTTTTCTAATATCAATGGTCCGACATACCTAATATTTTGCATTTGATTGAAAGAAATTGAAATCTTAAGATTCACTAGACCGTGAAATATGATTTATTTTTATAGTGCAGTTTATATTTTGAGTATCAATTTTTTTCAGTGTTATTTCTTGATTGTGTAAATTAATTGGTAGGAAAGCTTACTAATTGATTCATGTTTATGATCCACTATTAGATTAAATATTAAAGCTATAATTATTTGATTCCTCTAATCGACAAAACAACTAGATTTTAATAGATATTTAGAAGCTTTAGATCTTAGGAAAGACAATCAGTTGAACTAAATGCAAAAAATTGGTTTGGGTTGTTTTTTCTTGACCTGTCTATTCTTGAAGGTGCTTCTAGTTAAACTCTGTGCACTTGACTTAGATTGTGTAGTAGTTAGAGTTAGTTAGTTTATGTTTCTTTCTAATTATAGATATATAAATTAATTCCAATGATAAATATCCAAAGAATAAATTAATTTATTCTTATATGGATGATTAGTATACAATTTCTAAAGTAGATATGGACTAGAGTAAAGTTTGATTTTTTATTAATTTCTTCATATTGCATTATTTCTTAGATATAATTTTATATTGCTTTATCAGAACCAAAATTCTCCTTATTTTTTTATTTATAAAGTACAAATTTAGCTTAAATACTCTCTGTGGGATAGAAGCTTACTATCATTAGTGCATATATTTGCAAATGTAATGTTTTATTATTGAGTAAATGCGACAATACATCAAGGAACATTAAGGGTTATATTTACAAAAAAGATTAGAACCTTGAATATTTTAACTAATAATTTTAGTAATTGCAAGTAGTATTATAAAATACAATATTTCATATTTATTATTATTATTATTATTATTATTATTATTATTATTTCAAATTAAAATAAATTGAATAAAAATTTTAAAATTACTAGCAAAATGTTCTTACTCCCTACCCCCATTCCTCGCTCATGACAAGAATTCATCCACTACATTTTTCTTTTCTTTCTCAAGAAAATATACAATTTTTTCCAGAACAAATGAAACAATTACAATATGTAGAAGCGTAAAAGAAAGCAAAAGTGATCAGCAAAGAAACAAGGCAACCAGTTAGAAAGTACAAACTGGAAAAACAAAGACTTCTCTTTTCCAAAGCAAGTATTTCTTTTTCAGGAGAGAGATGTCGCTTTGTTAGGGGTGGTCTTAAGTTGAAATGTTAAGGATAGTGAGGAGTTTTGTGTTCAAGTTCAACTTGGGACAACCTGACAAGTTATCTTGCTAGAAATTAGACTCTAATACGTAGAAGATGCACAAAGCCAAAGTATGTTTGTACGTTAGTGGGACCAAATCCAACGTCGTTTAGTGACACTCTCACCCATAATAAGACCTAACAGGAGCGACCAGGACTATCTAGCTCTAGTGTGGTATGTGGATGCTTATCTTTGGGATGTTTACCCAAACTCATCGTCCATTTAAACTTTTCCATTAAAGTATGTGATCTACTCCATCAAATCCTCTGTTCCAACCCTATTCTATTAAATCTCATCTATATATTTATGTGAGATCCACGTAAATATGTGGATAAGATTTAATAAAAAACGATATGAACACCATAAGTAGTATAGGAGATCTGATCCCTTGAACTAATACCGTAAGTCAAAAATGTAAAAATGACAAGTGTTAAATGTTTTCCACTTTCGTGTGAAATTGTCAGTCAAGTTAAATAAAGGAATCATCAGTTAGGATAAATAAAGACAAAACACAAAAAGATCAAGAATTATGGAAGAGAGAAAAATAGAATTTTATCAAGCAATCATTACATCGCAAAAGAAAATCAAATTTGACACATTTATATTTCAAAAAAAGATATTCTTAAAACAATTATAGTTCAATCTGAAATTAATTAATTAATATAATTAAGTATTTGATTAATATAGTAAATAACTAATATTCAAATTAATTATTAATTACAGTATGCTATAAATAGTTTAAATACAATATTAGATTAAAATTTTGGACAATCTTATACACGCAAGTCTTAAAAAGAAACATATAACTTGTTCCTGTTGTCTTGTCCTACCTTATTATATAAGCATCGTAGGAACAGGTAACACGACTGAACCGTCTTAAAGGATTGTCAAATTCAATAGTTCTATACTTAATAGGAATAATGCAGAGTTGCGTCAAACATTGGGTTTTCTTCCTCATTATGTTTTTGGTGTTGTCATTTTACCAAACAGAAAAGTTTGATAACCCTTGCTCGTCAAGTTACTAATTTGTTGTTACCAAATGAGCTAGCCACACCTACCTACCTACCATGACTACCCTTTTAGGCTAGGGAGAATGAGCATTGTATGTCACGAGATTTCTTTCACTTAAAATCCATGTGCGACACTATTACACTTTTTCTTCAAAACTCGATTGTAGCTAGTCAGCCTTCTCAAAGATGCGTACTTGAACTATGAAGAACTAAGCAAGCAAAGAAGACACGAATAAGAGATCTTAAGGAAGCTTGGATACTTTGATTGTTTAAACTCTTGGATTCTTCAATTGTTACAAATAAGGGAGTCATACCCTTTATATAGCCCTCCACCTCCTCAATTGACGATGAGGAACGATTTGATCCAAAGATGGAGATTAGTCCCCACAAAATATCTCTTGTGTACAAATTACAATAATGCCCCTATCTAGAATCTTCCATACTACTCTAGCTACTTTATGTACTAGATACATATTTACATCATTCTACAACCTTCTATATTGTTCCAGAGTGTTCCACAATGTTCCATGAGCTTCTAGGGTCTTCTATAAAATTCTACCAATCTTTAAAAGATTCTTTTGAGCAAAACTTCATCATGTAGTCTTTGAAACATGCAGAATGTGACATTCTCCCCCTAATGTGGCAACGTCCCTATTTCCTTAATCTCCTCGTAGGCTTCGATTTGTTCCTTAAATTGTCAAAGTCCCTGAATTGGCTCCCAGCTTACCTCGCTATCTGGAAGTCCCTTCCATTTCATCAATAGCTCGTATCTAGGTGGTTGGTTAGAGTGATGAACTAAATAATCAGACAAGATGGCTTCGACCTCCTTATCATGCTAAGTATGTATTCCCATCGGTGCTCTTTTTGAAACCTTACGACTGGGATCTTCTTTGTCTTCCTTAAATGGTTTTAACAAGATGACATGAAATACCGGACGGAATTTAATTTTTGGAGGTAACTCCACCTTGTAGGCAACAGGATTCACCTTCTTGATGATCAAAAATAACCCTTCATACCTTCTCAGGAGACTCTAGTTAAGGCCATTGGTCCGTACACGCTTATACATTTTGACAAGCACAAGGTCGCCTACTTGGAATCCTCTGGGTCACCTCTTTTTATCAGCCCACTTCTTCATCCTTTCGGAGGCCTTCTCCAAATATGTGCGAGCAACATCAGCTTGCTCGTTTAATTCTTTGGAAAAATTATAATCTGATGGGCTAACTCCTATATAGCCCGTGGCGATATAATTAGGAGTCATTAGTTGACGTCCCAATATGATCTCAAATGGACTCCTACCTATTAATTCACTTCTTTTAAGATTGTAGGAGAATCAGCCAACATTAAGCAACCTTGCCCAATCCTGTTGATTGGCACTTACATAATGCCTCAGGTACATCTTCAATAATGCATTTACCCTTTCTGTGTGGCCATCAGTTTGGGGATGGAAGCTTGTAGAGAAATTAAGATTCGTGCCCAGGTGCTTGAACAACTCCGTCCAAAATCTCCCCGTAAAGTGAATGTCTCTATCGCTCACGATTGTTTTCAGCATGCCCTAATATTTCACCACATGTTTTATGAATAATTGAGTTATTTGTTCAGCGGTACAATCCTCAGGTGTCGGAATGAATGTCCCATACTTGGAGAATCGATCCACCACCTCAAAGATCCAATTACACCCTTTTGATGTATGCAAGCCTACTATAAAATCTATAAAGACACTTTCCCAAGGTCTTGATGGAATGGCGAGTGGCTCAAGTAAACCAGCAGCACTTGTTGCTCTAACTTATCTTGTTGGCAAACCAAGCATGTTCTCACATAAGCTTCCACATCATCCTTCATTCGAGGCCAATAGTATAAATCTTCCATAAGTGTAAATGTGCGATGCATACCTAGATAACTTGCCCAGTTTCTATCATAATATTCCTTTATGACTTCCCTTCGCAAGCTATTATAAAGTGGAATGTACAACCTCTTCTTCTTGGTGTACACTAGGCCGCCATTCTCCACCCAAAATTGTCTCGTCTTTCCCTCCTTAATAAGCGACATAATGGTTTGGCCCATAGTATCACGCACCAATCCTTCCTTGATATGGTCCTTCAAGTCGCTTCTTGGACTACTAAGATTCGCAAGCTCTCCCCTTCTACTCAAGGCATCTGCAACAAGATTGGCCTTACTAGGTTTGTACTTTATGATGAAGTTGAATTCAACCAGGAAGTCTTGCCATCTAGCTTGCTTTAGAGTGAGTTTGTTTTGTGTTTGGAAATAACTAGTGGCAACATTGTCGGTCTTGTCCACAAACTTGCTCCTGAGTAAGTAGTGGCGCCATGATCTCAAACAATGCACTACTGCGGTCATCTCCTTCTCTTGTAAAGTACACTTCCTTTCGGTATCATTAAGTTTCCATCTTTCATAGGCAATGGGATGCCCCTCTTGCATTATTACACAACCAATGGCAAAGTCAGAAGCATCTATATGTACCTCGAATGACTTGTTGTGGTCAGGTAGTGACAACACCGGTTCCTTCATGATGGCTTCCTTTAACCATTGGAATGCGTGTTGGCACTTGAGAGACTAATCCCATGTCCTCCCTTTCTTCAACAGGTCAGTAAACAGAGCGACTATAGAAGAATATCCCTTAATAAATCTTCTATAGCAACTCACCAAGCCAAGGAAAGATCTTAGCTCGATCACCTTAATTGGCGGCTTCCATTCATAGATGGCTTGCACCTTTGCCTTTTCTATCCTAAGCTTGCCCCTGCAAAAAACATGCCTTAAGAATGTCACCGCTTCTTAGGCAAAAGAGCACTTCTTCTTCTTAGTATAAAGTTCATTGTCCCTCAATGTTTGGAACACTTGTCGTAGGTGCCCCACATGTTCCTCCATAGACTCGCTGTAGATGACTATATCATCAAGGTATACAACAATAAATTGATTAAGGAATGGAGCAAATACCTTGTTCACGAGGGTGCAAAATGTAGTTGGTGCATTGGTGAGTCCAAAAGGTATGACCAATAACTCATACAACCTGTACGTTATAACACAAGTCTTTTTTGGTTCATCCCCTTAGGCCATACAGACTTGGTAGTATTCTGGTCTCAAATCTAACTTGTTAAACAAGTCTGCAATGAGAGGAATCGAGTACTTATTCTTGATTGTGATCTGGTTAAGTGCTCAGCAGTCGATGCACAACCGAAGTGATTCATCATTTTCTTTTGAAACAACACAGGTTCTCCATAAGGTGCTTTAGAGGGACTAACATATCCAGCATCCTGTAATTCCTTCAATTGGTGCCTCAATTCTTCAAGCTTTGAAGGTGCCACTCTATATGGAGTAAACACGGGAGCTTTAGTTCCAGGTTCCAATTCAATAGCATGATTTACCTCCCTCTTTGGTGGGAGCTTCTTTGGAAGTTCTGTGGGCATTACATCCTTGAACTCTTCAAGGACCTCTTGAATAGGTGTGGGTGCTCCAACTCCCCCATCCAATGAACCTTCCTCCAACTTGAGAGTGGCCAAATAATTAGGCTCTTGTCACTTTAGGCCTCTAGATTATTGGAGAGCAGATACCATTCTTTCATCTCCAATTTCCATGTTGGACGGACACATGGTTGGTCGTTCTCCCTGATGCACATGGTGTTGACATAAGGAACTAAGAGTTCTTTCACCATTTCTAAAAAGTCGATACCTAAATAAAATTCATGGCTATCAATAGGAGCAATAGTGATATCGACCTTACCTTGCTGTTGACCAATGTGAAATTGGTGTCCCATAAGCCACACCTTCGATAGGGAGCTTTTTGGCATTAACTCCCTTGATATAGTGCTTCTTCTTTGGGTACGATAGGCCTATTTCCCTTGATAGCTCATTAGCTATGTATACCGTATCAGTCCTAGTATCCACTATGGCTTTCAAAGTCTTACCTCCAATTTGAATCTCTATGTACATGTGACCTCAGGATCGCTCCTCTACCTTTGCTTGAATTGCATTGAGGAGTTTTATTGAAGCAATCCTCTTCTCCTCTTCTTTTTCCTCAGCAGAAGAGACAATAGTAGCAAGCTTCCCACGCTTTGGGCACTCGAAGGCTCGGTGAGGCCCATTGCATAAGAAACATACTACCTTTGGTTTGGAATTATCTTCCCTCCCATTGCCTTTGTGGTCTTTTCCTTCCTTAGGAGGCTTCTTTTTGTCTCCCCTACCTTTCTTGGAATTGATAGGCTTCTTGCCTTGCCCTTTTGTCCCATCTTTACTCTTGAATTCGATGAGAGACTTGGCTACGGCCATAGCCGTGGCTAGGTCTTGTACTCTTCGCCTTTGTACATCAAGCTTGGCCTAACTGGATAAGCCATTAAGGAAGCAAAATAGTGCATCCTTTTCTCCCATGTCGAGGATTTCTAACATCAACTCAGATAACTCCTTAACATATTCACGAATATGGCCCTCTTTATGTTGGAGGCGAAGAAGCTTACCCCTAGCTTCGTGTTCGACATTCTTGGGATATAATTGTCTTTTGAGTTCCCTTTTAAAATCATCAAAAGTATCGATGGTGCAAATGTCCCGCGTGACATCCTCACAGCGGCACCTCCACCATACAATAACCATATCTTGTAAATAAATAGAGGCATTACATACCTTTGTGGCTTCATCCTTGATACCCATTGCTTCGAAGTACCTCTCCATGTTGAAGGTGAAGTTGTCAATCTCCTTTGCGCTCCTTACCCTAACATAAGCTTTGGGCCAAGGAACTTCACCCTTGGCTGTATGCGAGGATCCCTCCCTTACTAAGGTCGTCTTACACAACTCAAGCTCCACCTTGAGCTTACCTCCTCCTTATAAGCAAGTATCATAGCTTCTAAGGAGTAGTTCCTCTTAGACATCACCTTGACCACCATATTCAAGGCATCTTGCATTTCTCCCTGCAGCTCCTCATCGTCACCTTTGGACTTAGCATTGAAATATGTTGGTCCATGTCATCCCTTTCCCTTAAGTCGGACATAATGGCATTCATCCTTGCCAACCTCTCCTCCGTGAAGGATATGATGTACCTTGACTTCTCCTTTCTAGCCCTACCAATAGGCTGCGGGTTGGAGACTTCGAATGGTTGCTCGGTCGCAATCGTGTGCAAGATTTCCCCTCAAGAAAGCAGCCTTACAAAACCTTGGCTCTGATAACAACAGTCATGGGATTTCTTTCACTTGAACTCCACGTGTGGCAATAGCACACTTTTTCTCCCAAACTCGAGTGTAGTTAGTCAGCCTTCCCAAAGATGGCTACTTAAACTATAAAGAACTAAGCAAGCAAAGAAGACATGAATAAGAGATCTTAAGGAAGCTTGCATACTTCAATTCTTTAAACTCTTGGATTCTTCAATTGTTACAAATAAGGGCGTCATCCTCTTTATATAGTCCTCCACCTCCTTGATGGTCGGTGAGGATTGATTTGATCCAACTGTAGAGATTAGTCCCTACAAAATATCTCTTGTGTGCAAATTATAATAATGCCGCTACGTATAATCTTCCATACTACTCCAAATGCTTTATGTACTAAATACATATTGACATCATTCTACAACCTTCTATAATTTTCTAGAGTACTTCATAATATTCCATGAGCTTCCAGGATCTTCTATAAAATTCTACCAAGCTCTAAAAGATTTTTTGAGCAAAACCTCAATTTGTAGCTTCTGAAACATACAAAACGTGACATACAACAAATCCACTTGACCTAGATTTCAAACACATATGAAGCCAGTCAACTACCCTTCTCTTACATACTTACAGTGGAAGCGAAACACGTACGTAACCATAAATTACAAAAATAATAATAACAATAAATTTATAAAATTATTTTAATTTTAAATTAAAAACGTAAAATATCTAACGACATTTATTTTTCAGATAAAAGATTCAATCCATTGATATTAAATTTAGAATTTTTAAATTTTAAACTTTAAAAAATTTAATGATGAATATTTTACTTAATTGATGCATTAGAAAATACTAAGATTTTATTGATATCTGACTCTATTTAGATAATCATCGTAACAAATTTCCTCTAAACGAATCCCTTAATCAGTAAATGGCAATTATGTAATTATTGAATATAACTTCAATGATCAGTTTTTTTTTAGTTAGCCCACGAGGTATCTCAGGAGAGTCCCAACTATAGGAAGGTGCCTTTAAACCATCCACACCCAGACTAATCTCCGCTAGCACCGGCTCAACTCGTAAAGCGTAAAGTGCTAACCAAAGAGATTTTTCTATTCTCATGAGTCATACTCGAAACCTCTAATTAAGGAATTTAAAGTGCTGAATCACTCGTTACTCCTTCCCTCCATAAAGCCATCCCATCCGTTTGTAGTACCGATTGTAGCAAACATTAAACCAACAACGAAGAACCGGTAAGATGTCTCTGTTAGCCACCGAATTCCAAGTCAGGAACGTCGAGGTGAAGCTTCCGTCTGTCAGTGAAGTCCAAGTCAAGAACGTCATTTTCTTGCCGGTGGTGAAGCCTTCAGCCAGCAGCAAAACTCTGTTCCTTGGTGGTGCAGGTTAGAGTCAGCTATAATGAACGTTTACCCTTTAACTTATCACTTGTTGTTAACTTGTTCTCATCTGGTTGGATCTTTGGTTTTGTATGCAGGAGAGAGAGGATTAGAGATCCACGGCAAGTTTATAAAATTCAGTGCTATCGGTGTGTACATGGAGGACGTCGCTATGCCATCGCTCGCGTGAAATGGAAGGGAAAGAGCATCGATGAGTTGGTTGATTCCGTTGACTTCTTTAGAGAGATTGTTACAGGTAAAAGTTGGGCGTTCTTGAGTTTGATTAGATTTAACGACAGTTATTCGTAGAAACAATCAAAACAAGAGGTTGACTGTTTTGACATTTGATTTCGCTTATCTAGAAGTGAAAAGAACTTTACAATAATCGCCAATAGATCTATTGAATTTGTGGCTAAAAAGGTAAAGTTCAGAATTAACAGAAGGAAACCGGGAAATTACATGTTGCTAAGCTCTCTGATTAGAAAACAAGTACTGTCCAACATTCAATTTGGATATTTTGTGAAAAGATCACATTATCTATACTATATAGTATTTGCATTCATTTGGATATTGCTGATGTCGTCTATGATAATTCAGAAAAGAAGGGTTAAGTCAAGATCAAATGCTTCAACTTTGTTCAGTATTCACGACCAAGAGAAGTGTAGTGTGTATCTAATCATACGCTGGTTGCGTACCTGAAGGTCCCTTTGAGAATTTTATCCGAGTGATGATGGTCTTGCCATTAACTGGTCAGCCATACGCGGACTCAAGAGAAAGTTTCTAAAAATTGTGCTGCTATTTGGAAATCTTTGGGCATTTATACGGACGCAGAAGCCAAAGCCATTGAGAAATTCTTAGAGGTTTTCAAGAAAAGTTCCCTCCTGGATCCTCTATCCTGTTTACTCAATTACCTAATGGATCTTTAGCGGTGAGTAAAAAGAAAAAAAAAATCCTCTTTTACTTTTACTCAATCTTCCACTGTAAATAAATAAAATAAGATTTCCGTTGAGCAGAGTGGTTTTAATATAGTGTTAAATGAACCCTTTTCTTCTATCCGTCCACAGATTAGCTTCTCAAAAGATGAGTCTGTACCAGAAGTTGAAAGTGCAGTTATAGAGAACAAGCTACTTTAAGAGGCAGTGCTGGAATCAATTATTGGCGAGCATGGTGTTTCTCCTTAAGCTAGGCAAGAGTATGGCTGCAAGGTTGTCGGATATGTTCAAAGTAAATGTTGAAAATAGCGTCTAACGACAGACTTTGTAAAACCGAACATTTATGTTCTTATCTCCGGCTAATAAAGTTAAGTCCTCTGACTGCTTCTTTTATTTGTTCTTACGAGTGGAAGAGCCAAGAACGCAGCACTAACAGGAGGAATATCTTCGTTTGATAGGAACGTTGGTCTATATGGTTGCATGGAAGAAGCTGGCAGCACAAGTAAAGGAGGCAAGGGAACGCTTGCTGCACAAGCAGAGGAGTGAACGTGTATGAGACGTGGTCTTTCCGAAGCAGAAGCATTTTAGTTGTTTTGTTATTCTGTTTCTTATTTTTAGTTGTTTCTAGTAATGTAGTGGCCAACATGGACTAATTTTACATGCGTTATTTTCGCTTTCAGTTTGGGAATTTTAGTACAAATAGGGTTGTATTTCAATCAATTATGAGAGAAAAAAGTCTATCCAATTTATTCCAATATCTCTCTGAAATCTTTCTTTCCTGATTTCTCTTCAAGTCTTATTTAATTTACATAACCAACATCCCAAGTTGTCCAAGAGCCTATCATTATTTGGTATCAAAGCAGGTTAACCTAATGGAGACCAGGCAGAAAACGAATGCAAAATGTCGAGCCGAAATTAGCAAGATGGTAGCTCATCAGGAAGCTACCTTGCAACGCTAAGGAGTCATGCTGCAAAGACAAGAAGCCACTTTGAATCAGGTCAATTCTAACTTTGACTAGCTCCATTCTCTTATTCAAACATTGGTCACCAATTTCCAGATCTTCAAGGCATCTTCCAACCAAACCAGGACACCAACTTGTGTTAACCAAGACTCCACTTCAAGCTTCAGTGGGGAAGGCTCACAAGGAAATAAACTTCCTAAAGTTGTACCCAAAATCCTCTTTCCACGTTACGATGGAGTTAATGAACCTACAGGATGGATATTCCAAGCTGAGCAATATTTTGCATATCACGGGGGTCGAGCCGGAACAGAAGCAAGTCTTAGCTTCTTTTCATCTAGATGGGGACGCACTCTAGTGGTACCATTATAACAGTAAAATTGGTCAGGGTCTGGATGGAAAGAGTTTACTTGAGCTCTTCGAAAATGCTTTAGCCTAACTGATTATGAAAACCCTGCCATCGCTTTATCACAGCTCAAACAAACGACTACGGTTAGAGCCTACCAAAAGGAGTTTGAACGTTTAACTCACGAAGTTGATGCTCTACCTGAATCATTTCTTGTGGGGAACTTTATAGCAGGACTTCGAGATGATATTCGGCTTGATGTTGAACTGAAGGAACCACGAACTTTCCCTGAAGCCATTAGCACAGCCAGACTCGTGGAAGAAAAAAATCCATTGCAGCTACAGGGATCCTTTGCCACCAAGGTAAATTCGACCTCACCCAAAATTGCAAATTCATCCTCTCCTAGAATTCTTGGCCTTGTACCGAACTCAAAACCCAGCGTACCAAATTTTCAGAGATTAACTACCCAAGAAGTAAAGGAAAGGCGTGAAAAAGGCTTGTGTTTTTATTGTGACGAAAAATTCGTTCCAGGACATCACTGTACCCTAGTTGTTCATGATTATTGAAGCCCCGGAACTTGCTGACAAGGAATCTAATCATGGGGCCGCCATGGAACAAGATGAAGAAGAAGTTCTGCCAGAGATTTCTTTCCATGCCATATTCGAAGTTGAACATCCACAAACCCTTCGAGTGAAAGGCAGACTTAATCGCTAAGAAATTCTTGTACTTATTGATGGAAATAGTACTCATAATTTTATTGAACAGAGGTTGGTAGCCAAATTTGATATACTCGTGGACAAGAATCGACGATTCCAAGTGATGGTTGCAAACTAACAGAGGGTTGAGTGCGTCGGAGTGTGCTGAGGAGTTTGGATGTGGGTACAGGATTTCATGGTGGAAGCGGATTATTTTGTGCTTCCTAGTAGTATTGGGTGCTCAATGGTTGGCCACCTTGGGGCCAATCGTGACTTACTACAGGCATCTCACAACGACCTTCACATTAGAAGGCAAGACCCACATTTTTAATGGACTAAAGCCAGGGGAGATAGAAGCCCTATCTCAAAAGGAAACTTATCAACTAACGAATATTGGTTTAATGGGGATAGGATTCTTCATCCAGATGGAGATGACTGAATTATCCCCAACAACACTATCTTCATTTCCTACAGAGGTGGACCAATTGTTATCATGTTATAAACAGGTTTTTGAAAAACTGAATTCAATGCCACCACATCGTGATCAAGATCACCAAATTTCTCTTCTTCCCAGTTCCGCCCATGTGAATGTACGGCCATACCAGTACCCTCATTACCAAAAAGTAGACATCGAAAAACAAGTAAAATAACTGCTTTCCTCAGGCCTTATAAGACCTAGCACTAGTCCTTTTCTTCTTCGATATTGTTAGTCAAGAAAGCTAGTGGGGAGTGGCATTTCTGTATTGATTATCGAGCATTAAATTCCATCACCATTAAAGATAAGTTTCTTATACTAGTTATAGACGAGCTTGGATGAGTTGTATGGGGCTCGGTTCTTTTTCGAAATGGATCTCACCTCTAGTTATCATCAAATAAGAGTACGGGAGTTAGACGTCTATAAAATGACGTTCTAGACACACGAAGGGCGTTATGAATTTGTGGTGATGCCTTTTGGCCTCACTAATGCGCCGTCAACATTTCAGAGTTTAATGAATGAAGTTTTCTGTCCTTATCTCCACAAATTTGTGCTTGTTTTTTTAATGATATTTTGATTTACTTGAAAACTTGGGAGGACCACTTGCATCATCTTCAATTGGTCTTGGAAATCCTAAACCACCATTAGCTCTACGTTAAGCAGAGTAAATGTGAGTTCGGGGTACAGAAAATTCAGTACTTGGTACACATAATTTCAAAAGATGGTGTTGGCCCAGATACGAGCAAAATTCAGGTGGTTTGAGACTGGCCCACACCCACCACGATACGGGAAGTCCAAGGCTTCCTTAGGCTCGTGGGCTACTACAGAAAATTTATACAGGGCTTTGGAAGAATTGCTGCCCTTATGAACCGATTGCTTGGGAAAGAGGGATTTCGTTGGACAACTGAACAAGAGGACTCATTCTGACAACTTAAGGCTGCCCTCACCAACGCACCAGTACTCTGTCTACCCAATTTTGAGCAACTGTTTACCATAAAGTGTGATGTAAATGAAACAGGGATTGGTGTAGTTCTGACGCAAGACCGTCATCCGATTGCTTATTTTAGTGAAAATCTGAAAGGGGTGTCTATGAAGATGTCAACCTATAAAAAGGAAATGCTGGCTCTTATCAAATCCATCTAGAAGTGGAGGTCATATCTACTGGGGAGTTCATTTACGGTACGTACTGATCATAAGAGTTTAAAATTTCTATTGGAGCAACGCATCATTACTGATGCTTAAGCCCAATGGTTGCCAAAGCTATTGGGGTACGAATATAAAATAGAATACAAATTGAGTTCATCCAATATGGCTGCTAATTCTCTATGCAAAAAGGCTGAAATCAAATTTTTGGCAATTTCAAGTCCATGAGCAGTGTGGTGGGAGATGTTGAAGCATGAGTGTTTGCATGATGAGTTCTACCACTAATATGAAACAACTTTGAATGCTAAAAAACGAGAAGGAGTTTGGTTCCTATATGATAAGGTTTTGTTGAATCCTACTTCATCTTTGATTCCAATAATCCTCTTGGAATTACATGAATCTGCAATTGGAGGCCATTTTGGATTCTATAAAACCTTGGGGCGCATAAAATTAGATTTTACTTAGGGAGGAATGAGGCAATTTGTTCAGAATTTTATCTTAGAGTGCGGTATGTCAGAAAAATAAAGCAAAATACACGGCGTTGGCAGGACTTCTACAACTGCTTCCAATACCAGATGAAATTTGGTCGGATGTATCTACGAACTTTAATGGACTACCCATTTCAAAAGGAAACTAGGTTATTATGGTGGTGGCAAAATAGCTTACTAAATATGCCCATTTTGTTCATCCGTATACGTTAGTCACAGTTGCCAGTTTATTTTGAAAAATCTTATTCCATATCTAAGGCACGAAACTTAATATGAGCTCCAGTTATCATTTGCAAAGTGATGGTCGAATTGAACTGGTGAACCATACACTTGAGCAGTATCTACTGTGTTTTGCTGGTGATCAAACTCTGACATGGTGTGATTGGTTGTCGTGAGCTGAATACAGCTACAACACGACCACTCACTCAACCACAAGGGTATCACCGTTTCAAGTAGTTTATGGCATCCCACCTCCATCTTTGCTACGTTATGTGCTAGGAACAAATAAGGTGGATGCCGTGGACACCTATTTACGTGATAGAGATGCAATTATAAGGAAGCTGAAATTAACATTACTTCAAGCTCAAGACAGGATGAAGGCATTGGCAGATCGGCATTATAGAGACATTGAATTTGAGGTAGGTGATTATATGTATTTAAAGCTTAAGCCATATAGGCAATCCATAGTATCTTTTCGGTCTTCCATAAAGTTATCCCCAAAGTACTAAGCGCCATTTCAAATTCTAGCTAGATTTAGAGCTGTAGCCTATAAATTGGAGCTATCAGAGGGGTCTTAATGAATTCATTTTATCCAGTTAAAAAAGAGTTTGGAGCCTATACTGGTAACATCTCCACAGCTACCATCTACGCCTCCTTCTTCATCCTCTTTCAATGATCCAATTCTTCCAACTCCGGAGGCGGTACTCGATCAATGCATAGTCCAAAAAGGGAAATATCGTGCTAGAGAGGAGGTTTTGATCGAGTGGCAGGGAGCTTCTCCAAATAATGCTACATGGGAAGATAGCTGTCATTTCAAAAAGAGCTATCCTAATTTTCTTTCCCTTAAGGGCAAGGGAATTTTGAGTAGGGAGGAAGCTGATAGGAATGTTGGTCTGCATGGTTGCATGGAAGAAGCTGGCAGCACAAGTAAAGGAGGCAAGGGAACGCTTACTGCATAAGCAAAGCAGTGAACGCATGTGAGATGTGGTCATTCCGAAGCAGAAGCATTTTAGTTATTTTGTCTGTTTCTTATTTTTAGTTGTTTCCAGTAATGTAGTGGCCAACATGGCCTAATTTTGCGTAATGTTTGCTTTCAGTTTGGGAATTCTAGTACAAATAGGATTATATTTCAATCAATAATGAGGGGAAAAAGTCTATCCAATTTATTCCAATATCTGTCTGAATTCTTCCTTTCCTAAATTCTCTTTAAGTCTTATTTAGTTTACGTAACTAACTTCCCAAGTTGTCCAAGAGCCTATCATCGTCACCTTATACAAGGACTAAATAAGTAAGCTTAATGTAAGAGACCATCAATTCTTCACATTAATATAAATCATCATTCTCAACGTCCAGTTGAAGTCTCGCTGAGGTGCGAGATTTGGAGAGGTCCGATAGTAGGAAGCCTTATCTCTACCTAATAGAGAGGTTGTTTCCTATAAACCCATATGCAATAAATCATGACGATACTATAATTTAATGTGCATACATATTTAAAAAATCAAATAAGTAAATAATTAAATCAAATAAAAATAATTAAATGTAAAAAAATACAAATAAATAATAAAAAGAAACAATAAAAATAAAAAATAGGTAAGGCAATACAAAATAACGTATGTACAGAACATGTCAATGATTAGCAATAAATAGTAAGATAAAAATAAATAGCAGAAAAGATTAATATAAGAATTACTCCAACTAGGCCTATCACCACAGTAATTATGTTAAGTAGGAAACTAACTAAACTAAAAGCCTTGTTCGGTAAATGACTGATAATCCATTTTTGGCAAATTGAGAGGTATTTGGCTATTTGACCATGTCAAACCGCTAATAATCATGTTTGATAATCAGCTAATTGGGATGGTGGATTGAACTTAATCATTTTTTTAAATGCTCCACATACCTCTCAATGCATCAAAAATGAGGAGCATTTTGTTCAAACGGTTGAGAAATTAAAGGATGAAAAGATAATTGTGCCAGAAGTTATTACAAATTACTTAAGTAGTAATCTTTTATTATTGTTTTTCCCTCACCAAACACTAGTACCCTAAGCTGCCATCTTTTCTTATTACAACTATGATATCAAAAGACATAGGTTAGTGACAAATAAGTTAATATAATAGAAAAATTAAACATGATTAATATGGAGAAAGAAAGTAGTAGTAGTAATAACATCAGCTGGTGAAATCAATTGATATGAACCGCTGTCAGCTAACCACTGATGAAATCAACTAACAACTAATACAATATGTTGATTGTCAAACAAGGCCAAGATAATTAGGATGCAAGCACTACGCAATAAATGCAAAGGACAGGGTTTAATACAACCTACAAGAACACGAATGTCCTCTTTAAGAGAGATCCTTTACCTGCATCCTAGTATATCAAATTTTCCCATTGCAGACCAAGTCCTTAGTAAGATCTAACCTAACCATATCATTCTTTATCACTTCCTCCCAGTTCTTTTTAGTTCTTTCTTTTTTACTCTTATAGTCTCTAAATATTATTTTCTTGCATTTTCTCACTGAAGCGTTAGACTGTCTGCTTCTAACATGTCTAAACCACTTAAGTCTTGTCTCTCTCAATTTGTAATCAATACCAGCCACCTTTAATTTGTCTCTTACTATTAGATTCTTGACGCTATCTCTCTTGGTAAGGTTACACATCCACCGGAGCATCATCATCTCCGTCACTAAAAGCTTATTTTTATTTATTTGTTTGATGGGCCAACACTCCACTCCATATAATATGGTTGGCCTAATTTCTAAGTGATAGAATTTACTTTTGAGCTTGAGTGGTATCTTTTTTTCATGTAAAACTCCTGATGCACTTCTCCATTTGAGCCACCCTGATCTAATACGATGCGCTCTATCTTCATTGATCTCTTTATTGCTTTGGATGATAGACCCTAGGTACTTAAAACACTCCTTCCGTGGTATAACTTCTGATCCAATCTTTACCTTTATATTGGTAGTCATTTGATGGCCCGAAAACTTGCATTCTAAGTACTCAATCTTAGTTCTGCTCACTTTAAAATCCTTTGACTCTAACGTTTCTCTCTAACATTTTAGCTTGACCTTGACCCCCTCTCTTGTCTCATACACTAAGAAAATATCATCAGCAAACAACATACACTAAGACACATCTCCTTGAATATTCTTGATAAGCTCATCCATTACTATTGCAGATGGAAAAGGACTTAATGCGGAGCCTTGGTGTAGAACAATACCAATAGAAAAATTCTCAGTATCTCCTATTATTGTCCTTAGTCTAAACATTACCCCTTTATGCATATCTTTAATCAATCGTATATAGGTCATAGGAACTATCTTAACCTTCAAACAACTCTATATGATTTCCCTAAGAACCCTGTCATATGCCTTCTCTAAATCAATAAAAACATGTCTGTCTCTCCCTATAATAATCCATTAATCTTTTGAAGAGGTGTAGAACTTTTATCGTGGACCTTTCTAGCATAAAGAAAAATTGGTTTTTTGATATAGAAGTTGCATTTCTTACTCTCTTCTTTAATTACCTTCTCTCACAACTTCATAGTGTGACTAATTAGTTTAATGCCTCTATAGTTGTTACAATTTTGGATGTCCCTTTTGTACTTGTATAAAGGAATTAACATATTTAGTCTTTATTCATTCAGCATTTTGGCAGACTCGAGGATCACATTAAAAATTTTGATTAGCCAATTAAGACCATCGATGCCTAGGCTCTTACATACCTCTATGGGTATCTCATCTAGTCCTATTGCCCTTTCACTCTTCATCTCCTTAAAAGCTTTTTTAATTTCTTCCCTTATGATCTGTTAACACCAAGACAAGTTACAAAATCTCTCAGACTTGCTGAGGTCACCTAAAGAGATGTTATCCTCTACGCCTTCATCAAAAAAGGCCATGGATATATCTCTGTTATCAACTCTTAATGTCATCTTCCACCATGAGCACCTGCCCTGCTTCATCTCTTATACATTGAACTTGATCTAAGTCTCTCGTTTTTCGTTCCTTAACTATTGCCAACTTAAAAATGTCCTTTTCTCCCTTTTTAGTATTCAATCTCTTCTACAAATTCTCATAATCTCCGCCTTTAGCCACTGAGATTGTCTTCTTTTCCTCTTTCTTTGCCAGTTTGTACCTTTCTTTATTAGCTTTTCTCTCTTCCTCTGTGGTTCTTTCCAATAGAGCTTTATATGCTCCCTTTTTAGCCTTCAACTTTTCTTGTACATCCTCAGTCCAGCACTAAGATTCCATCTTACCACCCCTCGAACCTTTAGAAACTCCTAAGATCTATTTGGCAGTATTCCTTAACAGAGTTGCTACTCCTTCCCACATCTAATTAGCATCTTTTTCTAATTTCCATTGGCTCCATTTCTTATTCTATCCTTAAATTGTTCTATCACGCCCCCTTTCAGATTCTATCATCTAACTTTAGTACACATCCTAATGTGTCTCTTCTTCCTCAATCCCTTAATTTCAATATCCAAAACTAGCAGTCTATGCTAAGTTACTAAGCATGCTTTTGGAATCACCTGACAATCCTTACACCTAATTCTATCGCTCCGCCTTACAAGGAAATAATCAATTTGAGTCTTCATGGTTCTACTCTTATAAGTCACTAGTTGCTCCTCATTTTTCTTGAATAGAGAATTGGTTATCATTAACTTAAATGCTACCGCCATGTCCAATAAAGCAATCTCACTAACATTCCTATCTTTGTACCTGAAATCCCCATGAGCCTATGGATATTCATCCAATGCGGCCCCTATATGATCATTAAAATCTCATCCTAAAATAACTTTCTCTCTAATAGGGATTTGTTAAATCAACTCATCTAACACCTCTCATAATTGACATTTTTGTTGTTCGTCCAAACCTGCTTGAGGTGTATACGCACACACTACATTGAGAACAATACTACTAACCATAATCTTAATAGTCATAATCTCATCATTTGTCTTTTTTTATCTCCACAATATGATTTATAAGTTCCTTAACAACTAAGATACCTACCTCATTATGTCGTCTCAAACCCCCTGAGTACCACAATTTGCCATTAATCTCTTTCGCTTTAGGTCCGGTGCACTTTGTCTCCTAGATGCACGCCATATGAATATTATATTTGTCTAAAATCTCCACTAATTCTAAAGACTTCTTTGTATTGAAATCTAAAGACTTCTTTGTAATTTCAATATTCCAAGAACCTATCCGTAGTCTACCACCATCTTTTTTACTCTTATATATGAAACTCACCAAAGGACTAGCCCTTACTTTAGCATCAGTATACAAAGCCATCACTCCTAATTTAATGCCCCCCACAAGCTTAAGAAGAGGATTCGCAAAAGTCACTAACAACTCCAATAAACTTTAGAGAGCAGACAAACCTAAGTAAGGGAATATTAGATTAGAAAAATTATTAATCCAATAAGCTCTGCTAATAGAACTTTTAGAAAAAAGAAACTAGAAAAAATAAAAAAGGAAGAAGGGAAGTATTCAATATATGTATAGGAATTTGAAAATGAAGAAGGGAAGTATTCAATATATGTATAGGAATTTGAAACATGTAACTGTTAACAAGCTAGAATATAAAAAAGTAAAACCCAGATTACCCAAAGGAAGGTATTCAAAAAATATCCTGCTAGAATAAAAGACCTTTGTATTGTAGTTTCTATAACAATCTCCATTGAATACCGAAATCATCTAAAGATGGAGAAATAACTTCTTGGTGGTAGAAAAAAAAAACAATTCTATGCACACTTCAAGGGACTCACATACAAATCAAACTTTACGTACAATAACAACATAGATAAACTCAAAAGTTAAAAACGGTTGTCAGAATGAGGGTAGCAAAAAAGATGAAGTGAATAGACAGTGACAAATATACTATTACCAGAGTCTTTACAAACACAAAACCTGATACTAGTAGCAAGAGTAGAAACAGGTATGAGCTCGCTCCTTGAACTTGTAAAACTCTACTTCATAACTTACAAAAATAAATGAAAAAAAAAAGAAATATAAAATACTTGGTGTTGGCAAATGTCTATATCAATGATTCACTGATTAAAACTTCACAGAACCTGAAGTCTTAGTCAATGTAGAAGGCAATTTGGCTCTCCACACAAAATCCTCTGAAGTGGCTCGCAAGCAAACAAGACACAAACCTCGCTTCAACCGTTCGCCACACCAAACAAGCACGTCTCGGTGATCAATGACGAGATTCTAGTGGCTCTTAGAGGAGGAAATCAGCGATACAAACCAAATCTTCATATTAATATAAATATACAATCTAATTTAACTTTAACATTCTGGCATATAATTATATGCAAAAATGGGATACTTTTAAATGATCAAAAAATTTATAAAACAATATTCAGTTGACAATTTAATTAATAAGTAGTAGTAAAAATTTCATAATTAAAAGCACGGTTTTGTGGGAATAATGGATTATATGGATAACAATGATTATATTTAGTCAAAATTCGTTCTAAAAATGAAAATGCAAAAGAAAGTACTTTTATATTTTTTAATTTATTTCAATTAATTATGTTTCAATATTTATTGATTGAAATTTTCTATGAAAGATAAGTTTAAATTTGTAACCTATCATGAGGTATTGTCAGCAAGATTAATTTACTTATGAAAATAATTGAGAGTAGCACCATTTTGATGGGTCTTGGTAACACTTTCCTGCTTCTTTCCCAATTAGAGCTTTTAGAAATAATCAAGCAATCCAATCTTCGCCTCCTATCGTTTTCTTTCCCCCTAAGTACAATTTTAACATATTCCTAGATCTGAGTCCTGACATCTTATTATAAAATTGTGTTTATGAGATCAACGCTGAAATGATTTTCTTTTTCTGATGTCTTTTGTAACTGGTCAAAGGCGATAGTGTCGATAGAAATGCAAGCAACACTTGTGAGACAATTGAGTAATTACTCAATGCACAAAACGGTTAGTTATCTTTGGAGATTACAAAGATTAAACTTGTTTTTTATTACTCTCCACCCCTCGTTTGATGCACCATAATCCAAAAGACTTCTTCATTTGTTTACAACATCAACTCTCTGGTCTCCACCTCCCACCCATTTTATTTACTTGTCTTCCAATGAAGGACATTTTGTGGATATTGTTGAATGGTACGACCCAGAAGTGTAAGGCTTGCGAGAAGACTGTATACTTGGTGGATCAGCTCACAGCTGACAACAAAGTCTATCATAAGGCTTGTTTCAGGTG
>JAOQMS010000180.1:19318949-19339215 GCA_027563885.1 Erythroxylum longipes | reverse complement strand
ATGAGATGTGTTTTCCTAATTTCTCTGATTGATCTCACATGTACCAGTTTCTATGGTTCACCCCTTTGTATGGAAACAAGATGTTACATATAATCATTTTTGAAGGAGTATGCAAACATCTTTGTAGGTAGCCCTAAGGACATGGGAGGAATCGATCCTAAGGTAGTTATGCATAAGTTAAATGTTGACCCAAGTCATAATCCTATAAGTCAAAAGAAGCCACTTTTGCTCTTAAGAGATAGAACACAGTTTAAGGGAAGTGTAGAAGTTACTGAGGGCTAACTTTGTATGTGAGGAACGTTATTTAGAATGTCTGTTATTTAAGAATTCAAGTGAAAATAGTTCACTTATATAAATTTTACATGCCTAAACAAGACTTGTTCAAAGGACGAGTACCAATTTTTTTAAAAAAAATGGCTAACCAATTGATGGATACATATTCTGGTTATAAATTATATGTGCGGTTTAGATATAAGGAATAGTTTGTTCAACACATATACATATCAAATGAAGCCTTTCAGATTAAAGAATGCAAAGGTGACTTGCCATAGGTTAGTTAATAAAGTGTTTAGGTCCCTTCTAGGAGAAAGTGTGAAGGCTTATATCTACAATGTGATTTTTAAAACCAAGGGTGAAGAAAATCATATTATAGCCTATGGGATTAGTTCCAAACTTTACAAAAATTGAAAATGATGCTTATTATAAATGTCTACTTGGCATATTGGCAAGGGAGTTCTTAGGCTTTATGATAATTAAAGGGGTATAGTGGTTAATTGGAAAAAGATGGAAGAAACATAGAACATAAAACACCCATATTCCATTCAAGATATCTAAAGGTTAATTGGAGCTTAAAAAATCTGTCTAGATTGCTATGAAGATTAGTAGAGTATCACTTACCCTTATCTATCACTTATATAGAAAAAAGAATTTTAATTAGGGCTTAGAGTGTCAACAAGATATTGAAAAATTGAAAGCTTACTTGTTACAACCCCAGTTTTATCGACTCATTGTCTAGAAGAACTCTTATTTCTCTATTTAGCTATTTTAGAGTGGAAAGTTAGTTTAGTCTTAGTATAAAAAAATTGGAACCTACAAAAGTCAATATACTATATTAGAAAAATCATTTATAAAAAATGATATACAAAGTTAGAGAAGGAAACTTTAACACTTGTGATTTAAACAAGAAGCTTATGCATTAATTTTAAGCCTATATAATTAACATGGTTACAAACCAACCTCCATGCCAGACATTGTATAAATCTAACTCATCTGGATGATTAAAACAAGTGGCTAGTGAAGCTAAGTGATTATGATATACAATATACATCAAGAATGAGGCAAGTCGTAAGTGATAATCAAATTATTAGTGAAATTCATAGATTGGCCTGTGGAACAAATGGTAGATGCAAAACCAACAACAACATGGGAAGCATTTATCAATATATCCAATAAGAGGAAAGATAATAGGCAAGAGCCATACTAAGATGCCTTTTTGAATTAAAACTTATATCTATATGTAGAAGCATAGTCCTCAAATAATGGTTTAAAGTATGAAGCATAATTATATATTATAAGATTAGTATCTCAATTATAGTTGACAACATTATAAGTATGATTAGGTTCTCACTTATTGATAATTCAAATTATTAAAACTTTTGAAGTTGAGGAGAATAGCATGCAAGACTACAAGGAAAAATATATTCAAAAGAGTTAGGCTATGGCCATATACTTGTAAATTGTAGTTGACAACATTATAAGTATGATTAGGCTCTCACTTAGTGATAATTCAAATTATGAAAACTTTTGAAGTTGAGGAGAATAGCATGCCAGATTGCAAGGAAAAATATATTCAAAAGATTTAGGCTATGGCCATATATTTGTAAATAATCCCTTAAAATTATAATGCTATATCATATTAGCTATCTAAGTGGGAAGCTTAAGGAATAAGAAAAACTTAAGTCTTTTTAAAAAATAAAGCTATGAACCTATGTAGGTGAAATTTTAATTGAATAATGTTGAAAAGATGGAGAATAAGTGTCTAAGAGGGATTTTAGAATATATATAGTGAAAAAGAACTCCTAGATGATCCCGAGGAGGCAAGTAAAGTCAAATGCAAAGCCATAAGGTTCATACTATTAAATGAAAAAAAATTATCATTGGTCTTTTACCTTTTTATGTTAAGTACTGTCATTCGAAATACCTTAAATTTTGAGGGATTACTGGGAAAGATTATGGATCACAACAGGGCCTCTATATTAACCTATAAATTATTAAAACTAGGATGTTATTCATTAATTCTACAGAAGGATACCTAGGATATATGAAAAATGCAATAAATGTTAGTGACACTTAGATTTGTACCATAAGCCTAGTGCTAGTTATATAACCATAGTTAGACTAGTTTCATTCACTAAGTGGGGGATGGATTTTTAAGTCCTTTTCCTCTATCTAATATGCCAAATCAAGTTCAATTTGGTAGGAATTGAATTGGTAAATTCTACTTACGTTATGTTTTTAGCATAATCTTTAGAACATTTTGTTTGTATTTGTATTTGTATTTTATTTTATTTATAGCCCTTATTTTAGTTCTACAATAAAGATATAAATGAACTTAGGCGAGTTAGAGCCAAAATTTAGAGAAGTTTGACATGATTTTATAAGAATATGAGTCAAATATGGACCTATATTCTATAGCATAACAAAAACATGATCTCGTTTTTATTTCTTTAAAGTTGTTTCCTTAAGATGAACGTTCAACTGTAAGATTTATCTAGTTACTAAAAAATACATGTCAAACATGGTACTATATTCTGGACTTATTCCGATGATGATTCTTGTATAAAAATTTTAATTTTTGCATTAGTAAGTATGCAAGTTGGAAGTGCATTGAAGTTAGGGAGCGTATGGAGAGGTCGCATCTTCTTCTAATTTATCTGACTAGAACTATGACTCCTTGTCATTTCCTATGATCTGTTTCACGTTTGAGTAAATTTTATCCATTAACTTTAAGATATGTATCATGGTTTAGGAAAAGATGGGTTTGCATTGCACCATTTAGAGGCTAAGATCCTTTAGGAAGAGAGCATGAATCCATTTTACTATGAAAATTCCTTGTCAACATTCAACTTTCAAGGTCTTTTGGACAAGAACATTTTACTGATGGCTCCAATTGGAGTAAAGTTAAGATCACCTTAATCCTTAGGAGTAAGTACTTCACTCTATTTAATTGTATAATAATGTATATTAATTTACTCGATTTATTTCGAAAGCATAAATGTGAACAAAATAGATATGAAAGTTGTTAAGCATAAACTTAATCAATTAAGCTTTACCTGTATATGAAAGATTCTTATTATTCCAATGGATGATTTTTTTTATATTAAGATAAAGAGAGGTAGGCAATTGTTTTAAGAGAGTCTTAATGCAGATATAGATATTCCGAAGCACTTAAAGGAGTTTATGGAACCTAAATCATAAGGTTTCTAGGATTAGAGCTTCTGTACTATCATAACATGAAAATATTAGCATATTGCTTGATAAGTCTCAATTGCATCATGTTTTAGGGCATAGTTTGATGTGTTTAGTTGTTAATTCGATCATTTAATATGTGTTTAGGTTAGAATTGTGTTAGTTGGTTAATTACTTGTGTTTTAAGTGTTTTATGGGTTAGTACAAGTTTTTGAGCTTAAATATTATGTTTTTGAGGTAAATCAAGGTGTTTGCTAGTGTTTCAGGGTCAATATCGAAGAACGGAGGAGTTTCAGAGGGAACTCGAGCTATAACACAGGCCCACAATCGTGGCAAGCATGACATGATCATGATAGAAGGCTCAGAAGTGAGCTATGATCGTGGCCTATGTCAGGCAAATGCGCAGATGCTTAAAAACTTCACGTTTTGAGGAACTTTTTGGACCTTTCAGACCCTGAAAAACACTATGGTTACCTAAAACATAAAAGACTATTTAAAAAACAAAAGGAGAGCTTTTCATGCAGCTACACTAGAATCCTTAAAGTGAAATATTGAGAGAGAGAAAGAAGAGAAAGGAAGAAGAAGATGAAGTTGACTCGACATGCTTCCCAGATTAGGAGGTTTTCCGACATCATTGCCTTCCATCATCTATTCTAAGTCATTATTTGCTTTTCATTTCGATTTTACATATATATAGAATTGAGATGGATAGTATGATGATAGGATTTGGAATATTGATGTTATTCCAAACTATCATTCAGGAGTTTATTTTGATTTAATGTTATTGGAGTTGATTTTGTGTTATTTGAATTTTCTATTATGATTTGTTGTGTTTCTTGAATAATTCAGTAATAAACCAAGAGGGTGAACTGAATAAAAATGATTGGATCAGATTAATGAGAGTTAGGTGATTCAATAGAACTCGTAACTAACCATATCAATAATTATACGGAAAGAGATCTTGTGCAAGACCCGATAGCTTATAATAGTGCTTTAGATCTAATTATGATTGTGAGTCTTTGGTTTATTGAGAGATTAGAAATTTCATAATCCATTTAGGGTTTATAAATTAGGCTTTAATTATAACATCCCATTTTCCCATTACTGGGGTTAGAACCCTAGGATGCTTTTTTATAAGAGTTTATTGAGAATTTAGAAATGCATTTCATGCATTATATGGCATACATGTACACGAGAATAATGTTGTCATTCATGAAATAATTGTACATGCATTCATTGACATTTTTTGGGTATAATTGATTTATAAATGTGATTAAAATGCGAATTATGGATTAATTGTGTTAAAAATGATTTGGTGATAATAGTTATTATTTCTGAATTTATTGTTGAGATTTATCAAAAATTTGAGGTATTTTAGACTAGGAAAAAATATTGAAATAAGATACAAATTATTAGTTGAAAAATGGATAAATTATGGGGTGACATATGGACCTATAACTAAGAGACAAATGGTAGCTTATCTTATGGACAAATGTAAGACATGCATTAGAGACAAGTGTCAAGACATAAATGAGCCACTTAAGTCACATTTTTGGGTAAGAAGATTTCTGTAACTCTTTATTTTTGTCTCCACCGAAATCCTCCACCAAAATCCTCCAACATTAAACCTCATTCGATGCTCACCCATCTAACTTGTGCATGTTAGTGTTATTGGCTCATCCATCACCAAAAACACTTCCAAGCCTTCATCCGTTTAGGATTTTACTTATTTCACCCTTCTAGCCTTTGCTTCATCTGCCAAAGCTTCTCATTTGCTCTCCCCATTTCTGAAATTTTGCTGAAGAGAGAATCTTAAGTCAAGTAAGTTTTATGATAGTGTAAATAATTTTTGTTAAGGTTTTAAGGTTTGTCAATGAATGCATGCATAAATGGTGTATATTTTCATGCTCGTGGATTGATGCATGCGTGAATAGTGTTGATGCATGTGTGGGTGGTGAAGGAAGAAGCAGATTCGGTGATATGCTTAACAAGATGAAAGATTGAAGTGAGCTAGAGCATGATATATTCAGTATTTTACTAAACATACATCTGTATTTAGGGAATAACTTGATCTGTGAGTATTCAAATTGGATGAAGTTTAATTTAAAGTAAACAAGAGACATAGGGAAATATTTTTCATGAAGAAATTGAAATTGAATTCTGTCTCTAAGAGTTCCACAATTTAGCTTGAAGTTGACTTTGGGAGTTTGTCATGGTTTGGGAATAGTATGTAGTGTTTTTTGTATAACTTGAAGAATACTGAAACAAATTGCATGAAATTAGATTCATTAGAAACTTAAGGCATAAAGGAAAAATTTTTCAGAATAATGTTTTGCCTAAATCGTTCTTATTACTTGTCAAAATGACCATGAAAGATTGACCCGAAGGTCCGTTTTGGGAAGAGTTGGAAGAAGTTGGAATAAAAGGTAGTGCACGATGCTATTTGACAGTTTTAAATATCCTTCATTTTTTTGGCTACAAATTATTCTTCCATCCTCCAAATGACTTGATTTCTAAACCAAAAAACTCATAACACATTTTTATTCCTCTCCATAAAAATATATAGCCATCTTAAGTCATTTTGGAAAGATTTGGTTGATGAATTTAGGATGAAAATGAGGAAGTGAACTGGAACATTTTCATTGAACATGATTTGGTATTTTGAGTATATCTTGATTTGTAGATTTTTAAATGAGTTTATTCTTAATTCAGATTAAAGTAGAGTCATATGGCTACAACTTTATTGAAGAAGTATAATTTTAATTATGTCTCTAAGCATTTCAAAATTTGGATCAAAATTAAGTCTTGACTGAGGCTGTAGTACTACCCTAGACAGAAAGCATGTCCTGTTGATATTGAATAAACTATATTGATAAAAGCCGAATTAGACAATGATGTCTCCAAAAAGTTGTAGTTTATTCTCTTAGCTTTTGATTGGTATAACGTTTATAATTTTTGGATATGTGAATTGAGAGATATTAGTTGTACACTGTCAAGGGTATGATCATGTACTAGCTAAAAGTTCAAATGTACATAGTCTGTGGTATTTTGAGCATAACTCATAGAAGCTGAATCAAATTGTATGATTTTGGTGTCATTCGAAACTTAAGACATAGGAAAACAATGTTACAGAAGTAAGTGTTGCCAAATTACTTCACTTTACTGATGATAATAATCATGCAAAGTAGACCCGAAAGTACGTTTTTAGACAAGTCTGGATTGTTAAATTGAGTATTTATATATGAACGAATATTATGACAAGAATAATGATAAGGAACACAGAATTGTCATGAACATGCATTGCACATATTCAGTATACATTAATGTGTATAAATAAATTGATAGTTGTGGAAAATTGTGATATGTGATGTATGATATGTTTTAGAGGAATACATTGAGTGACAACATCAAGACATTGCTGGGACTTTAAGGCAATAAGCGAAAAAGGAACATTTGTGAGTCAACCTAGATGATCTTCCTAGGATTGTTTGATTTATATGTTTAACTTTCAATTATTGAATTGTTGTGATCTGAATATGAATTCTAGGCTTTAATAGTCCGAGGAGTTTAATAGTCGGGAATGTATTGAAAGTGTTATATATGCATCTGACATTTGAATGAGATATGTTTGCCACTAAATTCCGAATGCTCAACAAAAGTTGAATGCCGGACTGAGGTCTGATGAATATGAGATTCTGTCTGTGCATTATAAGTGAATGCTATTCATGGAATATTTTATTATTTGATGCATTTTATAAAATCCATGCTCAGATAAAGGTGTTATGATCAGAGTAGCTAGTTTGAAAGAGCTATAAGCTTAGTATTTTGCATATAAAACTCTGGTCTGTGATTTCTGTTCTGACTAAGCCCAATGGGCCAGTATCTTTTTTTTTTTTTGAAAGGCACTCGATCACAACAAATAATAACAAATCTGGAGTCTCATATGCATCTGCATCTGAACATTTATGATTATGAAATATATGCTTGCGAAATCTTTCTGAAGTTGTGATGTGAAAGTGATATGTCATGATAATGTGTCTGATTGGGATGTATAAGTTTTGAAAGAATGTATGTGATGTGTATGACATTCTTTATGTCTTATTGTGATTGTTGGTTATATGATATTTGTGTTTTGTGCCTGGAGCGAGATCATTAATGATGGTTCGCTCATTGAGTTCACAAAACTTATCCAAAATTTCAACGTGATTTTTCAGGTACGAGACAGGAGACCTAGATTTCTAAGATCTTCTAGAAGAACTTTTTGGACTAGACATGGCTCAAAGGTCTATTAGCTGGCAATCGAGGAGTTATAGTTGTTTTTAAGTAGTTAATATATGCCATGTAGAACTTGTGTATATCGGTTGTAAATATTGGTTTTTGATGACTCAGTGTAAACTTTTATGAATGAATGAAATGTGAAGTTGAGGTTTTTAAATATTGTGTTTTGTGACTTTTACATACATAGTTGATGCCATGATTAAGTTAGATATGTTGCCATGTTATAAAGTCAAGGTGAGATAGTTAACATGCCATTATTATAGATTATATACTGGAATATCCTCAGGGTATCCCGATATGAAATCTATAGCAGTGGGGTGTTGCTACAATTTTTTGTATCAGAGCATGGTTTGGCATCCATAAGGACATACACAGACATTGAGACATGATAAATAGTGAGAAACTCAGTTTATGATCACAACTATTTTTTTGTTATAGGTCATCTGCTATAGGCGATCAAGTTAGAGAGTCAATTGACATAGAGTCTGTAAGAGTTAATAAAAAGTCTCCCGCACCTGAATTTGCTCAAATGCCTCTGAGAATCTCCGAGAGATGAGAAAGGAGATACAATAAGCTGAGAAAGCAGGGGGCTGTGGACTTCTACAAAAGTACAGACCCTGCTGAGGTAGAAGGTGGTGAGGAAGAACTAAATGGGTGTTCGATCAGATGGACTGTGAGGCAGATGAGAGATTTGATTATCCTGTCTCACTACTGCAGGTTCTAGCATACCAGTGGTGGAAGACTGTTCTAGGTAGTACCTTAGACCTTGTGGTTTGACTTGGGAAGATTTTCTGAGTGTGTTTCGAGAGAATTATATGCCCAAGATTTATCTAGATATAAATATAAAAGAATTTTTAAAGCTGAAGCAAGGAAGACTCACAGTGGCAGAATATGGGATAAGATTCAATGAGTTAATGAGGTATGCAACTGCAATGACCCCAATTGAGGAAGACAAATATAGACGGTTTGAGGATGGGTTGAACATTGAAATCAAAACAAGACTAGCTCTTTCTAATTTGGTTAGTTTCATAGAACTGCGAGCAGCCTCATTTAGAATTGAGTAATTATTAAAAGATGGTCAAGGAGAGTACAGACAAGAGTTTAAAGGGAAGAGGCAGGTTGAATCTTAGGTTGATTCTGGCAGAAGCTTCAGTAAACGCCATAACAGATCTTCTTGATTCCATACTAGATCGAGAAAATTAGGGTTTAGATCAAGAGGTGGATCTGTTCAGACTAGTACATGTAGAGGATCAATGTTAAAAGGGTAGTCACAACAAATACCTGATTGTGAACATTGTGGTAAGAAGCATGGTGGTCAGTGTTGGAAGTTATCGGGAGCTTGTTTCCATTGTGGCTCTATGAAACATCAGATCAGAGATTGTCCTGAGACTTTGGCACCATAGTCTGTAATGAGAGGAGGGATAGTGACTGAGACAACTGTACAGTTTAGTAGAGCTATCGGTTCTGGACATAGACGCAGAGGTAGAGGCAAAACTCAGTCAGCAGGGCGTAGTGTTAAGATTGAGGTAAGGAGTAATCAGCTGCAATCTCAGGCTAGGATCTATGCCATTACTAGACAGGAGGTGCAAAACTCCCTAGATGTGGTAGCAAGTGTGTTGAATGTTTTTAATTTTGAAGCATTTGCATTAGTAGATCCAGGATCTACACATTTATTCATCATACCGCATTCGGCATATAGATTACATTGTAAGAAAGAAATGTTGAATACTGGTTTAGTGGTGAGTATTCCAGTGGGTAGCAAAACAGTGATTGGTGAGGTATGTAAAAGGTGCATAGTTCAGATTGATCAGGCCGAGTTAGAAGTTGATTTGATCATATTGCAGTTGAGAGAAATATACCTCATCTTAGGCATGGATTGGCTCATTGCTCAGAGAGCAATGATGAATTGTTATACTAAAGAGGTATTTTTTGAATCCCCTAATCAGCTGAGAGTGGTGTTTCGAGGAGTTAGTCAGGCAGTGCCAGCCTGACTAATTTCATTCATGAGTGCTTTAAGATTGACTCAAGGTAGATGTGAAGCTTATCTAACCCACGTAGTTGATACCTGTAATGAACAAACCATTCAGGATATTCCTATTGTTAGGGAATTTCTGGATGTGTTTCCTGCTAAACTATCGGGATTACCCCCAGAAAGGGAGACAGAGTTTACTATTGATCTTGTTCCAAGTACCGCTCATATATCAATTCCTCCATATAGGATTGCACCTATGGAACTGAAGAAACTGAAGATCCAGTTACAGGAGTTGTTAGATAAGGGTTTTATTAGACTCAGTGTGTCACCTTGGGGAGCTCCAGTATTGTTTGTGAACAAGAAGGATGGAACTCTTAGATTGTGTATTGATTATCGATACTTGAATCGGGTGACAGTTAAGAATAAGTATCCATTGTCGAGGATTGATGATTTGCTTAATCAGTTACAGGGAGATTAAGTGTTCACAAAGTTAGATTTGAGATTAGGATATTATCAGTTCAAAATAGCTGAGGCTAATGTACCAAAGAGCATATTTAGAACAAGATATAGGCACTTCGAGTTTTTGGTGATACCTTTTGGATTGATTAATGCCCAAGTAACTTTTATGGCCCTAATGAATAAGGTACTTCAACCTTATTTAGATCACTTTGTGATTGTGTTTATTGATGATATTTCAGTGTATTCGAAGTGTAGAGAGGAACATACAGAACATCTGAGATTGATTCTACAGATAATGAGGGAGAAATAGTTGTATGTCAAGTTCAGTAAGTGTGAATTTCGGTTTGATCAAGTAGTATTCTTAGGCAATATTGTGTTTGGACAAGGTATACAAGTATACCTAAGGAAAATAAAAGCCGTGATGAAGTGGAAAACTCCAAGAAATGTGACAAAGATTCAGAGTTTTCTTTGATTAGCTGGTTATTATAGAAGATTTTCGAGGGGTTTTCACAGTTCTCAGCCCCCCTGACAAAGCTTATGAGAAAGAATGTGCCTTTTTGATGGAATGATAATTGTCAACGAAGCTTTGAGGAGCTAAAGCATCAGTTAACTACAGCACCGGTACTAGTAACTCCATCTGGATCTAGAGGGTATGTAGTGTACAGTGATGTTTCACACAAGGGGTTAGGATGTGTACTAATGCAGTATGGCAGGGTAATAGCATATGCATTGAGACAGTTAAGGTCTCACGAGTTCAATTATTCAGTTTATGATTTGAAATTGGCTACAGTGGTATTTTCTTTAAATATTTGGATACACTACCTGTATGGTGAAAGCTTTCAAGTATTTACTGATCATAAAAGTTTGAAATATCTGTTGAGTCAAAAGGAGTTAAATGTGAGATAGAGGCAGTGAATAGAATTGTTGAAAGATTATGATTGCATAATTGAGTATCATCCTGGTAAAGCTAATGTGGTAGCAGATGCATTAAATAGGAAGTCAAATAGCAGTATGGCTCAAGTACAATTATCGAGGTTGCCTAACCTAGTTTAATTGAGAACACTGAATGTTGAGTTGAAATTGGGGCAAGATGAGGCATTAATAGCTACATTAAATCAAAGACTAGTATTTCATGGGAGAATCAGGAAAGCCTAGTGTAAGGATCCCGAGATTGTGAAGTTAATTGAGAAGTTGAAAGTGAATCTGAATTCTAAATTTGAAATGAGAGATGATATATTGTGGATGAAACAGAGATTGTGTGTACCAGATGTTAAAGATATGAGAAATGAGATTGTGGAGGAAGCACATGTAGCAGCTTATGCTATGCATCCTGGTACTATCAAGATGAATAACATGCTCAAACAATCTTTCTGGTGGCCAGGGATGAAGAGACAAGTGGCTAACTATGTGGCTAAATGTTTGACTTGCTAACAGATTAAAGCAGAGCATCAGAGTCCAGTTGGTAAGTTACAGTCATTGCTTATTCTGGAGTGGAAATGGGAGAGAATCACGATGGATTTTATAATGAGTTTGCCAAGGACTTCGAGACAACATGATGCCATTTGGGTCATTATTGATAGATTGACCAAGTTGGCTCATTTCTTGCCACTGAGAGAGAGTAACTCATTATATCAGTTATCTCAGAAATATATGAATGAAGTAGTAAGATTACATGGGGTTCTAGTGTCTATTGTATCAGACAGGGATCTCAGATTTACTTCGAGATTTTGGGGTAGCTTACAGACAGTTTTGGGTACCAAACTGAATTTCAGCATTGCATTTCATCCTTAAGCAGATGGTCATAGTGAGAGGACGATTAAGACTGTTGAGGATATGCTCAGAACTTGTGTTTTGGAGTTTTAAGGAGCATGGGATATTTATATAGCTCTGATTGAATTTGCTTATAACAATCAGTATCACAGTAGTATCGATACAGCTCCATATGAGGCGTTGTACAATAAGAAGTGTCGTTCGCTTTTATATTGGGATGAAGAGGGTCTAAGGATTGTTGAAGGCCCGTAATTGATTCAGGATACTGTTAATAAAGTGACGTTGATCCGAAGTAGAATTAAAATGGTACAAGACCGATAAAAGAGTTATATGGATCAGTATAGGCAAGATATGGAATATCAAGTGGGAGATAAAGTATTTCTAAGAGTATCACCTTGGCAAGGTGTGTTGAGATTTGGTAAGAAAGGTAAGTTAAGCCTGAGGTATATTGGTTCGTATGAGATAATGGAACAAATTAGGCCACTGGCTTATAAGTTAGCCTTACCTTCTGAAATGGCACAGATATATAATGGCCCTGTTTGGCAATTAATTGATTGTATTAGCTGTTAGTTGATTCTATCAGTTGATTTGTCCAGCTGATTGTATTAGTTATTTTTCATTTGATGTTTGGTAAAATTAGCTATTTAGTATTAGCTATTTATGTTTAAAATGACTTATGAGGACATGAATTTAAAAAAATATAATGGTATGAATATTATATATCTTGGTATTTCGTTGAATATTCTTACAGAAATTTAGATTTTAGATATTAAATTCTACAAAAATTAAGTTTATAACTCTAATAAAAAACATAGAAAATATAATAATAATAATAATAATAATAATAATAATAATAACGACAACAACAAAAAAGAAATAAAAGAATAAAAATGATGATATCTATAACACTATTTTCTCCAAATTAACAAACCACATTATGTTTTTTATTATTTTTATGCATAAAAGTGAGTTTGAGAAGTAACTATTACACATTGTTGTTGTTATAATAATAATAATAATAATAATAATAATAATAATAATAATAATAATAATAATAATAATAATAGTAATAACAATAATAATAATAATAAGAAGAAGAAGAAGAAGAAGAAGAAGAACAACAACAACAACAATAATAATAATAATAATAATAACAACAACAACAACAACAACAATAACAACAACAACAACAATAATAATAATAACAACAGCAACAACAACAACAACAATAATAATAATGATGATGATGATGATGATGATATATCCAAACATAAAATATAACAATACAAATGAAATTTAACAACACAATTCAAATAGAGCAAAAGAAATGAACATCATCATTTAAAGAAAATGTTTATAACAATTCAAAAACGACATCTAATTGCCATTAAACTAGAAGCAATATTGTCACGAATAGTTGTCATCTCCTGAGTTCTCTGTTCTTCAATGTCTTCTTGTGTAGAGTTAACTTCAACATCTTGAAATACATCTGGAGTTATAAATTCAGGATCTTGATCGATGATACTAAAATTCGAGTCGCTAATTGTACTTCTTCTAATATAGTTATGCAACACAAAAGCTGCACAGATTATTCTATTTCGATCCATTAATGAATACTTAGGCATTTTCTCCAATATCTTCCATCGAGCCTTAAGAACACTGAAAGCCCTCTCAATACAACTTCTTGATGATGAATAAGCTCGATTAAAAACTTTTCCAGATTCTCTTGGATTTGCACCAGGAAACTCTGATTGATGATATCTCATCTTTGGGTAAGGTGTCAAATATCCTTCTTTTTCTGGATAGCCTTTGTCAACCAAGTAATATTTACCTGAGTTTTCATAGAAGCAATATAATTAGTATAAATGATATCATAAAAAGTATAAATCATTAATAGCAAATCCTAGAAATGTTAAAGTTACCTATCGATGGTTTTGGAAATTTAAGTCTCGGATTAGTGATTGTATGAAGAAAAATACGAGAATCATGTGTTGATTCCTCCCAACCCGCTAAAACATATGTAAATACTAAGTTAAAGACACATGCTGCGAATACATTTGTTATTGTTATTCCTTTCCGTCCTCTAAATCTCATTTGATCCTCCTCTGCAACAACTACCGCTATATACGTACCATCAATAGCTCCAATGCAATCCTAATATAAAATAATAATCATAAGATGATAAAACAACATTTTTTAACGAAAAATATAACGAAGGGGGAGGAAGAACATATTCAATTACCTTAAAATGTGGCATATATCTAACGTCATTGTCAATTTGTGGTGGAATGTACTTGAATTCGGGATCTTTGGTACAAGCATATCCTTTGAAAATCTATCCATAGCAGTCAAAACTTCTTTAAAAACTCTGCTCACAGTTTCACCAGAATGTTGAAAACACTCTTGGGTATGTCTATTTGAGGAACCTTTACTTAGGACATACACAAATAAACCAACTCTCTCCAAAATAGACATCCTATCCAAAGGTCTCAAACCATAATTATTTTCCAAAACCATACATAATTGACGAAATGTATTTTGATTCATCCTAAATGTATTAAAACATCGTTTTTCATGACCATTCAAAAATTCATTCATCTATAATTCTTCTGTTTGATAGGAAGTCATGCATGGTTCCTTGTATATGTGGTTGAAAAAATACACACTCATGTAACCCATCATATAAGACACCGAATCCCAAAACTCAATCTCATCGTCCAAAAATTGCTTCATTTACAAAAGTTGCATAATTTGCAAAAAATTATCATCCATACCTACAGATGAATAAGTAAAATTATATTGTAAGTAAACAAGATACTTATATGTCTAAATATAAAGAAATAAATAATATAGCACATAATAAAATTATAGATTACCAACAATATAACATAATAAAATAAAATAAGCTAACCAAATTCATAATGTCTTAAAAAACACCATCTTAACATAAGTGCACAAATAATAAAAACAATAAACTAAGCATAATAATGGATAGATAGAAACTATGTTTAATGTTTTTTATGTTTGTCATACTCATACATAAATTTTATGTATTCAACCATCTTTATATCATCTGGTAAACCCAAAAAAATGGACCTTCTTTGCGGATCTTCAATCAACATGTAAGCAAAGTAAAATTCAGGAGTACCAGTCCCTAAACTAGGCAAAGTACATATTTTTCCCAAAGCATTCGTAACATTATGATGTGATGCACCAGCACCAGTACTTTATGATGCACTAATATTCATTGTGTCCAAAATTTTTGTAATGGATCTATTGATCTCTATTGTAGCACTCTGTCTCTTTTGAATCAATAGCATCATATCGTCAAGCCTCTCATACATTGCTGCAGATCTTCCTACCCTTTAAGCAGAATCAATTCTTGCAGTCTTATTACTTTGTGAACTATCACTCTCCAAAACAGTTTGCATCTTCTTCTCTCACTACCTTCATCATATGTAGCTTGAGGGGTCAGGGTAGGTTCTCTCCATACTTCTTCCCAATTGTTTAGACCACTAGTCTCATCTATATTCTCATGATCATGATAGCTTGACAGTTGATGATAAGCATTATGACTATCAGGTGGAGAAGGAACATATAGTTCTTTAACTTCTCGTTGTCTTTGTAGAGGGTCAACCACAGGACAAAATGTAGTCTCTCCTCGAGCCAAACATCCAAAAAGTTGATCCAACTTACATTCAATCTCAGGTTCAAGCCCTTCCTTTTTAAATGTTTTAAAATTTATGTTCTCCTACAAAAAAATTAAATGACTTATATATAACTAACTATTTAGCGTAAAGGAAAATAATTTAAATTGGGAAAAAGGGGATAACCTTAATCTTCAAAGTCCACAACTCCTCACTAGCAGCAATTGTTCCTTTGTTATAATCCCATCCTAATCTCGTTTCTTTCCCTTTCAACTATTTCCAAAGACTCCATCTAGTTCTCATCTTATCAAACTTATTTTTAAGCTTTGTTTTATCCCATGGTAAGTTGGTTGCTTTGTGAAACTCTTCCTCTACCTTCTTCCACGGTAACCTTTGACCAATAGATCCACTGCCTTTTCCCTTACTCCTTTCAATATGTTGGTTACAAATGTCACAAAAGATATGAAAAGTTTCTTTTGGTCAACGAATCTGACCTACATCATTCCCCCCTTAACTTTCTTCTTTGTTTTCTTTTTGGGATGATGCCATCTAATCATATAAGATTAAAAAGATTACATGCTAGTTAATCAATTTGCAAATCATTTTACTACTTTATTAGTTTTACTAGCTTGAATTAAACTAGCTCAATAAAATAAATATATAATTACTTTTTATCATAATAATATTTTTATTAATGTCTTAATTTAAAATTATTTTATCTCTTAATTTAAAATGAGTAATAGAATTAACTTGTGAATATTATTCAAAAATTATATAAATGCATTATTAAGAAGTTACGTTTTAATACCTTATTACTTCACATATGTTTAAATTTTAAGTATCTTGCAAATTAAACAATAAATGAAAGAAAGATGAATCTTTTTAAAGTCATTGCGAGAAAGCTCCAAAGGTGATAGATAAAGCAATCCAAACATGTTAGGAAGATGAAAAACCAACAAAATTGAGAAAGACTTCTTGATAAACATAATTTCCAATGGAAGAAAGGGGAGGATCAATGATTAGAATCATATGAGGAGGAGGTGGATTTGTACCATTAACAAATTTTAATAGTTTAATAAGAGGAGCAACCTTATTTTTTAGAGTAAGATAACAAAATTGAGTTAAATTGAAGTAGTGGGATTGGATGCCAGGGAGGAAGAAGATCAAGTAGGAGGAGGACTAGGAAGAGGAATGATCTGTATGTTAATATTATAATTCATTTTTCTTTAATACCGTGTATGAACTAAAAGAATGGTATAGATTTCATTAATATCTTTTGAATAGCATACACCAGCTTACACACCATTTATACATGTATTACAATACTAAACTTGGAGCCACTAAAAGATAATTGAAGACAATAGGTGCTGGCATCTCACTTTCGTTTATGTGCAGAAAATAATTGCCACTGATAATAAATTGTGAGGATTGAACTCAATTATAAAGATTTTATCAATATTAGAAAATGATAAATATAAACAAACATAAATTTTTATAACATTTCAGAAACATAAATTTATAAAGAAGTGTTATGATTACAGAGTAGTCAAAAATATTACACAACTATTACACATAAGAACTTGTTTCTTCTTTCGATCTCCATACTATCAAAAATAGGCCACAAAACATAGCAAGTATCATTTGATGTGTTATCACATTATTGGTCTCAGCTTCCATGATCACATGCCATTGTCATCACCAGTCACTACTATTTGTGGCCAAGTTATAGAGAGATATAAGTGTATTCTTCTTACCTAACAGAAATAATGGACAACAACTTGTGGTCCAACTCATACAACAAAAACTGATATACAATTTTCAGAATATAAAAGCAACTCTCACCTTTTTTAGTGTGATCTTTATATGAAAGCAAACCCTTAAATTCAAATTTTAGAACATAAGGCCTTTCAAAAGAAAATAACTATCCATATCAAACTAGGGCCAAAATTCAATTAAGAGGATTAAACTTTAGATATCATTGAAAAGGAACAATTACCTGATTTGCAAATCCCCAAAATAGCACTGAGATCACCACACTTCCGAAGAACGACTGGAAAAAAGCAAGTTGTGAAGACTAATAACTAACAACAATAGTGTTGAGCTTTTCCATTTTATAGGTGAAAAAAAGACGGTGTGCAATTATGATTTAACAAATGGAGTTAAATGCAATAAATTAAAAAATCAGCTATAGCCCCCACGAAACATCTTTCTCAAATATACTAGCAGACTTCATTTATATCTCAACTACTATCACACTTCATTTATTGAAATATCTATCTCAGATATACTTTAATTAAATCAACAGATAGTTTTATTAAGTAAAAGGGAAGTTGTGATTGCATACTGTAGGAGATAAATGTAATAAATAATAAAAGTTGCTAAATCCCCCACGAAACATCAGACTGGTTAAATCAACAGATACTATCATAATACTCTGTAGTGTAGTGATAAGAATGGAAAAATTGAAGTCTCTTGAACCACATCCTACAATCCATAGTAGTCAAAAACCTTCCTTCGTATAACCTTAAAGCTAGTATCTAGATACCAAACTCCAAAACAAATACCCACAGAATAAGAGCAAATCCAAATGAAGAAAAAGGATCCTTCAGTAATTTTGTTTTTTTGTAATCCTTTTATTGGGTCACCATAACTCGATAAACAAGAAAATACACATCAATTTCAAAAATTAACATAAATTTCTCAGAAACCAAAAGCATAAACAGATAATTAACTAAAAAGATAAGAAATTGATAGTTACATCTTTCTCAGATATACTATCAGACTTCATTTATATCTCAACTGCTATCACACTTCATTAATTGAAATCAACAGATACAAAATAGACTAGTTAAATTAACAGATACAAAACAGATATAATCATAATGCTCTACAGTACAGTGAAAAGAAGAACAGATAAATAGTTGACAAACCTCTGAGTTGACAAACCTCTGAGTTGTAGAATTTTAATGGCTGGCTCTGGTTATCAATAGCTTCAATAGGATTGACAGGGTGCTTGAAATCAACTGGAGGTCCATTGGTAGATCAAAGCATGAAACCAATAACCCCACTAAAACAAAACATCAAATTGTAACATCAGCACCAAAGATCGTCAAATGTACAATGGATACAAATAGGATAGGATAGAAATGGCATGCATTAAGTTAGAGTATGGTTACACATAGTCTATATCTTAAGTTTCTGTACAAAGGAATCCATTTTTATAGTAGTCTTGCAGACGTAGCCTGAGATGTGATATAATTATTTTAAAAGTATTTACTAGAAACTGACTGTTTACTTTGTATCAATAGTCCCGACAGTCAAAGAACTCAAAGAAGAATGCACCAAATGAAGTTATGTGTTCTTCACCTTAAAAATATAGCTGGAATTTGCTGGAAGCAAATATGTTGGTGTAGATATCTTAAATTGCCAATTTGGCACATATAAACCATACAACAGGCTTAAGTATATTATAAAAAGTGCAAGTGCAACAGACCTACAAAATGAATTTTTCTTTATCAATAAGTAGTGCAAGAATGTCATCGATCATATTTGTGAACAATTAGACATCTTTTGATATTTTAGAGACCATAAAAGATGAAAATAATTAAAAAAGATCAGATATGAAAGAATTAGTTCTTCCTAAAAGCATTTAACCTCAGTGTATGAAACAACAGTTCATAAACTTCTAGGAAACTTTCAATGTAATGTTAATATGTAAAACTTACCACTGCCAATAATATAAGATCCTCAGAAAACCTGTTTTGCTCTGTGTTGGACTTGAAAGCCAAATTGAACATAAAGCTGCAATGATATACCCAATTGCTATTCTCTGGGAAGAAAGAAAACAAAGAAGAACCTCATTGATTTAACAATGAAAATTTCATTCGGTGGCACTGAACAAGTTATAACGGTCTTTAAGTAAATTTAAAAAATGGAAGTTGAATTGATGTCTTTAAGGAATATTGCACTACAGTTAGTGCTCTCCACATATGTATGTCAACTATTAATTAGCTGGAAAAATATATTAAAGTTTAATTATAACTTAAGAAAATCCTTTGTTTAAGTTTCCTGAAAATTGTCATTTTAACAGTTCTGAGTATAGCATCTTTACTGGAAATTTGCACTACGTTTCCATTTAGTAGTGTGAACAACTATATCTAATGCTTACAGAGTTGACATAAATTGTTTGTTGTTCAGAAAAATTTCTGCATGCAGTTAAAAAGGTAATTTTTGAAGCTACAATACCTGTAAAATGCCTAGCCAACAAATTCTTTCAATGTCAACACCATAGGTAAACGAGTTTATTAAGTAAATCACTTGTCATTATAGAAATCACGTAATATATAAGAATACACAAGAAGGGGGGTTAAATTATGATAAATCGTCTAAGATTGAAATCTTTAAAAACTTCTTGATTTTCTTTAAAGCTTCAGACAATTTACAAAACAACGCACTTAATTCGTTTGAGTAATGCCACAGTGAAAATAGTATCTATTCTTCTAACAACATGAAATTAAAGAGATAAGGGTTAGAGAATATGAAACCGTGATTTATACTGATTCACCCTTAACCTTAGGGTTACGTCTAGTCCTCATAGTATATTTGAGATTTCACTATCTCTTTCAACTTTTACAAGTATTATTTCACACTTCCAGAGCCTCTTCAGGTCTCT
>JAOQMS010000180.1:19286198-19302008 GCA_027563885.1 Erythroxylum longipes | reverse complement strand
AAGTTGATGTGTATGTTGATATGTAAGTAAAGCTAGTTCAAACTCTCACTTTGTTTAGAAATGAGAATGAGAAATTATGTTCCCTTTTATGTATGATTATGTTATTTTAAAGGTTGGGTATAATGGAATGTGTATGTGCATATTCTTATTTGTTGAGATTGCAAATTGTTGTTAGTATTAGAATAGCATGTTAGAGTTAGAGGGATTGCATGTGATAAATCATTGAGGTGAGATTCAAAAGTACTTAGTAGTTGGATTGACATAAAGAGATATTGCATTTTGCAAGCTTCCATAGGTAGAGAGGTTGTGTTCTGAACTAAAAGGAAACAATGCATTGATATAGGTATATTTAACCCAAGTTGTCTTCATAAAAGTTGTAGCTTAACGTTTTATCTTTCCAACGGTATAAAGTATGCAATTTTTGGATATCGGAGTTGAGAGTTATGACCATTACAAATTAGGATATTGCAAAGGATGTATATATGGAACAACTATGGAGATTGAAGTGATATGGCACTAGAAGAGGTGGATTTGAGGAGACTATGAGTAAAATAGACGTTAGAATGGAGTTAGGATCCATTGGAGGGGTATTGGAGGGTGAAAATTTTCGTTACACCCGAAGTTTAGACGGTCAGGCTGTGTATTCCTGATGCAGAAAAATTTCCAGACCTGAAGGTTACACGGTCTGTCCGTGTTGTTTCACACGGCCCATGTTTTAACCATCCAAATGACAAAATCTAAATTTGAGTTCTTCATGAAAGTTGTAGATACAAAAGTTCTTGTCAAAACTGTCTAAATAATACCTTAATTAGATATCCCTAGTGAAAGTTATACCAATTGTTCCGAGATAGGTACAACGTGATTGAGGACATGAGCATGGTTGATTTTTTTGGCCATAACTTCATAAGCCAAAATCAAAATTAAGTGATTCTTCAAGCGATAGATTCCTGACACATTTTTCTACCTTTCCAAAAAAATTTGTATCCTTTTGTGATGATTCAAAGAAGATTGATGGAAGGAAAATGAGGGATCGGTTGGAAGGGCATAATTAGGTTATGAACATATTTTGGATTTTTTTTTTGTATATCTTGAGCTATAGAGCTGCGAATGAGATGGTTCTTGTTTCAAGATAAACTAGAGACATAGAGCTATAGTTGTCTTGAATAAGTCAAATTGTGATGTTGGTGTTTGGCTGTTGTGGGTAACCCACCCTTGTGAGATGACGGAAAAGTGAGGGTTCATTAGAATAACCCTACAAGGAAACCTGCTCACGCTTTTCGACTTCGGAACGATAGTAGGGCTCTGGGAATGGTGTCCAACACTAATAACTAACAAATGGAAAATGCTTTTCCTTATGTGAATCCTAGGGAACTTGATGAGTCGATCCGCCTACACATATTGCTTTTACTACTATATCGGGAGTTACTTCATGTATTGCTTTAGCCCATTCCCATTTTAGGCGGAAAAACTTTTCCGAACATTTGTAATTCGTAGTCTAATTAGACAACATCTTGTTTCAAGCATAGGAGTTGCTACGAGTAAAATTCCAGAAAAATATCCAATTGTATGGGAAATATTTCAAGAAGTTATGTAGGGGCATCAACGCCTACTACAATTAAGTTAACACTTAAATACATAACAAACTAAGCCTTAAAACCTGATGCAATTTACACTTATCAACATCCCCACATTTAAACGTTTGCTTGTCCTCACGCAAACAAAACAACAAACACACAACATACAATGCAATAATGAGACAATGACTTCAACTTCATGAAATCAACTTAATTTTAAACACAATCATTCGATTCATTTCAATCATTAAGAAGCCAAATCCGTGTCTTGGGCCTTTGAACTACATATACATATTAACCCAGACTCAAGTGTTAAATTGTTTACCCTTTTCTATTACACACATCCATTAATAATTCTTTAGTCATTCAGACTCTGTAACTACTTCTAAGTATGTTTTCATGAAAAGTCAACTATTATAAGTTTGGTAGGATTTTATTCGAAATTTTTTTATTTACTTTTTGTGAACATAGACTTAGTCTTTTTATACGGAAGCAAAAATTGGTAATGAATGTCGATGTGGTTGCTTAACTAAGTCATGTTTTTTATTAAGCTGCTTGGTTGGAACGTCATTATAATCTTTTTACTCAAAGGCACACATTTGTGATGCGTGTCGATCTGGTTATTCAGCTATATCACATTCTCAATTGGCTACTAAATCTATTCATAACTCGAAGGTCAGAAAATAGTTATTTATTTTTTAATTTATTTTTTTTTGCTTTCCTTGTTATTTTAGCTACTCGTTTCTATGAAAAATACTAGTAAAGCTACTTAAGTTAAAAGGCCTCAAAATATGAACGAATGTGACAATTTAGAGGGTGACAAACTCACACTAAATCCTAATTAGGTTGTATATTTAGCCAATGATTGTAATTCACTAATTTTGTGAGCTAATGATTCTTTACAACCTAATAGACTATGTTCAAAATTAAATCAATTCCAATTCATCTAAGCCATTGACATATTCACATAATTCACAAAATGCAACTCAACAACTATCATATAATATGCAAAATTCACATTCAAAGCAAAACAGATAACCCAAAAATATCCCCACACTTGAACACCACATTGTCCTCAATGTGAGAAGGAGACAAACAAACATATAAGGAAAGAAGAAACATAAATTCAAGTAAAAATAAAAATAAAAAATAAAAATGAAGACTAAATTTAAAAAGAAAGGGGGTTAGACAAAGCCTCATGGTGATGGGGACGGGGATGGTGTTGGAGGTGGCAATTGAATGCCCTGAGCCTTGAAATAACGATGGATACGATGTATGTCTCGGCTCTGCTGTCATTGAGTTTGGGCCATCTCCTTCATCTTGCTGGAGTTCTCTGCAAGTATATCTATAATTACCTTGTTTGTGGAGATTGTATCAAGTACTTTCTTCTAGCCCGGTTCTTCTGTTTCTTCTTCGTCCTCGGACTCTTCACTAGTCGAGTCCTTTTTTACCTACTGCGGCATCACTGTACTCAAACCTGCCTGCCTAGCCCTGATCTTAACATGCATCTTTTAACTGATATCCTAGAGTTCCATATTATGGGACTTAAGGATTTTACATGTAGCACCCCATTTCTACCGAGCACGTATCCGTACATCCCGAGGACATTCGAATGCACGGTCTGTGAAAACGGTGTACTAAAGCAGTCTAACAATCAAACTCATTGAAAAAAATTTTTCTCTCTTCAAACATCACATGCATATTACCAAAAAATACTAATCAAATTTGGGCCCATTTTTCATAAACATCAAAGTCACAATTGTTATTACACTCATTGACCAACCTCATTTACAAACATTTCCAATTTGGAAAGTCACTATAAAACAGAATTATTCATATACAACGGTACAATATTTGTGGAATACATTCTTTAAGACAAAAATAATAGAAAATACAAATGCAGACGTCAACTGATCCTGACCTCTATCTTTTATCTGAATGCAGTGGATAGACTCCAATTTGTCTAATTGGAGATCTCCTCTAAGACTGAAAATTGTTGCAAATATGGGGTTGAGTTTTGCGAACTCAGTGAGTGGACCATCCTCGATGGCTTACTCATTCACATAACAGATCAATTCATGTTATCACGTAATTCACATCATTTCACTAATTAACATGTTGAATCACATACACTTCATATTTCACATTCAGAAGTCATTCAAGCAATGCATTTCAATCATTTAAACATACATATCAATTATATATGCTATATACATAAGACTCACTTTCGATTGTTATTGTTGTGATAGAGTGCCTATAACTATCCTATATTCATTGTGAATATCGGGCTCATTATTAACTGTCCCTTATCTGTTGGGAATACATGGCTCATTTTACATAGTGAGCTAGAGGCTCTTACCACATTATGAGCTTTAAGCTCTTTTTTCAATTTTTGAGTTTTAAGCTATTTTTCAATTTCTGAGCTTTAAACTCTTTTTTGGTGGCTACTCCGGTCACAACAACATTTATCTTTTATGCATTCATGAAATGAAATGCACTACATTCACATATTTTTAAACAATCACTAGTGCTCAATTTTTCACATTCACATTCACATATATTCATCAGATCGATGTCCAGCATTCAACAATAATGTTGAGAATCACTTATTTCAGTCCAATTCACATACAATAAGCACTTCCTATGTTCTCACATTTATCAAACTCCTCGAACTTTTAATGTTTGGAATTGTATCAATCACATTCACATTCAGTAGTAATTCAATACAGAAATTTAAAATAGAACAAACAATGAAAGTGAGGCCATCTAAGTCGACTCACAGTATGCTCCAGATTAGCATTAGCTTCCATGACCCGAAAACATCTGGATATGGACGTTTTACCCTGGAAATCAATATTATGCAATATACATATTACATACACATTAATAATTGCACAATCACATAAACATTTTATTATACACATGTCTATATGTGTAATGTATAATGCATGCTCATATTGACTATTCCGGGTATGTTTCTTTAATCTCATATCTCAATGACTCAAACACTTTCACTTGAATATGTCTAAATTGCACTTAGGTTTATATCTTAAAGATATTGGTTATCACAACTCAATCATTCATCATTTCTTTTTAGCATCATAGGATCACAAAATATCCAGTTCTCGTTCACTTTTACTTAATAAATGTTACTCAACTCCTTTGAATCATAAATACAATCATATGAACATCTTCATTTCCATTATACTCATGCCTTTGGTACTTTGATATCAATAATTCAATCCTAAGTTATAACCTCAATTATCACTTCATACATATCACACATTTAGTCACTTAATCCAAGCATCATTCTGGGTTCAATTCAAGCTCCCTTTCTTTAGCTCTAAACTCATTTTTGTTTCATTTCTAAAACTACCCAAGAGATAAACATTATATATAATGAAAATAGAACATAAGACATTCATTTATAAATTAATTTTCTGCACTTCTTTCCTACATTTTATTGCTCTTTTAATATCAAAATCATCTCTACATCAATTTATGAGTTAATAATCATCATATATATATAAAAGAAAGACACTTAAACATCTATTTTCTCATCCACCTTTTAGCACATACCCATCTCATTTAACCCTAATCTATCATTAATAAGTTTCATTTAACAATCATGAAGAGCAATAACATGGTACTTGTTTAACTTATAGCTCTTCAAAAATCTCCAAGAAACCCTAGGTCTCCCATGCATCATTTGTTCATCACCATTTGTGAAGAAGAGATTAGGTTAGGGTTTAAAGTAACAAGATGGAGAAGACAACATCTTGGGATGGCTAGTGAGAAAAAATTGATAACAAATCTCAACATTAAGAGGGGTGAATCGAAAATGAAGTAAAGAAAGGAAGGAGATGAAGAACAAAGGTGGAGAGATGAAGAAACGTGTTTTATCCAAATTAAAGACAATAGGGATTGTCTTGCAAGATGAAAAATTCGTGCGTTAAACAAGTGGTGTGGCAAGTGACACATGTCACTTGCCACATGTCACTTTCTTATGGTTCTATTGTCCCACCTTTAATACCTAGTCTATTTGATTCCAATTTCTAATCCAATTTTCTCCCAAATTTCAATGACTATTGTAATTAAATCTTAATGGCATTTATCAACAATTTCTACTACCATTTGACATTTATTTCTACTACTATTAATCAATTGTTTTTCCACTTGACATTTTTCCTAGTCCAAAAATTCCTAAAATTCCAGAAAATTCTCAAAGTTTCCTAAAAATTCTAAATCACTAATTAAACACACCAACTTAATTTTCAAGACACATAATCCATAATTCACATTATAATTATATTAAAACAATCATTTATACCCAGATTGTAAATGATTGCAATGAACCATTGATTGTAATGTATGCAATGATCAAATTCACTTGTGTGTATAATAATATTATGCATAAGTATGAAATGCATTTTTCTAATCTCTCAATAATATTTCTCATATATGGTATTCCCGGGCTCTAACTCTTAATATGGGAATGGGATGTTACAATTCTCCCCCTTAATGAATTTTTTCCTCGAAATTCTCATCTGAATCATCAAAAAGGCAGGGGTAATGTTTCCTCATATGCTCCTCTAGTCCCCATTTAACTTCATCACTCGAATAATTTCTTCCAATTGACTATAGTCGATGGAATCACTCGGTCTTTCAATTGATTATTTAGATATCCTTCTCTTTTAAATGTTGCCTCAATATATATATCTCATATTATTCGCAAGTTCACTTCTTGTGCCACTAATACATCTATGACAGATCATATCGATATTTCTTAAAATACTTATATAACACAGTGTGGATCTGATATATCTTTGTTAGTAAGACTAACTTAAGTCAATAGTCCTAAGCTCTTAATAACTTCATATGGACCAATGCAATTCATGCTTAGCTATCCCTTTTAACAAAATTTAGCACACCTTGCCGATGCGGTACTTTTATAAACACTTTATCTATCTCTCTAGATTTCATATCTTCAGTTTTGATCCACCTAACTCGTTATCTTTCTTTAATCACTTAATTTCTATTACATATTCATTTCACTTGTCAATAGCATCTCGAATCAATTCGGACCTTCAACCATCTTTAGGCATTCTCCATCTCATCATAAGGGCAAACAAATCATCATATCGTATAACACCTTATACGGTGTCTTAAAAATACCACTGTGATAATGATTTTCATAATTGAATTCAATCAAAACTTTATATTGATCTCATGCCCCTAGGAACTTCAAAAATATAAGTTCTAAACATATCTCCAACATTTAAGACTGTTGGCAAATCAATCATTCAGTTACACATCCATTGGGGATATAGGACTTATTTTACATAGTGAGCCAGAGACTCTTACCACATTCTGAGCTTTAAGCTCTTTTTTTCACTTTATGAGCTCTAAACTCTTGTTCCGTGGCTACGCCGGTCTCAACAGCCTTTATCTTTCATGCATTTACGTAATGAAATGCACTACATTAACACATTTTCAAACAATCACTAGTGCTCAATTTTTCACATTCACCTTCACATATATTCATCAGATCGATGTCCAGCATTCAATGATAATGTTGAGAATCACTTATTTCAGTCTAATTCACATACAATGAGCACTTCCTATGTTCTCACATTTATCAAACTCCTCGAACTATTAATGCTCATAATTGTATCAATCACATTCACATTCAGTAGTAATTCAATATAGAAATTTAAAACAGAATAAACAATGAAAGTGAGACCATCTAGGTCGACTCACAGTACGCTCCAAATTAGCATTAGCTTTCATGATCCAGAAATGACTGGATGCTGACGTTCTATCCTGTATATCAACATTTTGCAATACACATATTGCACACATATTATTAATTGCTCAATCATATAAACATTTAATTATACACATATGTATATGTCTAATTTATAATTTATAATGCATGCTTATATTGACAATCCCACGTATATTTCCTTTATTCACATCTCATAATCATTTAATAACATCTTTCAATCATGCTTTAATATCTAATGCACTTGCTCACTTTAATCACCCCATTTCTCATCAACTAGGGTCATTTAAGATCTCATTGAAACCTAATTACATCATATGGAAGCACCCTAGTATTGATTTGTTCATATAACAATCAAAGGAAAACTCTTTACCTCTATAACTCTGGCCACGATAATGGTGTCCCTGCTATGATCCTGACATAAACATTTTTGGGGCATGATCGTGACAAAAACTATTTTTGTCATGTTACGATCTTGACAGAAACTATTCTTGTCATGTCACGATCGTGGGGTGAGGGCCACAATCGTGCCTTGCAAATTTCCTCCTCCATTCATCGGAATTCAACACATATTTTAACACCAATTCCATACCAATTTCTCCATAGATCACTACCTCTAACACAACATCATTCCACACTAATTCAAATACCAATTTGGTTACATTAAACTCTCAACCTATAATCATTTGATTTATCACATTCAACCAAATCCCATCATTCATGCAATCCTATCCTTTTTATATTACATGTCTCATTCATAAAGCATCAAACAATCCATTCACTATGTTATGTCCTCATTTAACACTCTAAACATTTCAAATTTAGATGCATTTGTCATTAACATCCATTTCCTTAAAGTATAACATCAAGATCCAACCAAATATTATCACTCATTTAACCAACTTTTCCCAACACCAAAATGTTTATTTTAAGCCCTAATTAAGTCCAAAAGCATCATAGATATATATCTCATCCTTAATTGGTTCAAACATTGTATAATAAAAACATTACCATGAAAAATCACTGCCCACGATCATGGCATCCCCTGCCACGATCGTGACAGAAACTAATCTCCCCTTTTATTATGTAGTTTTCTAGTTTTTCTTAAGATAAATTTTTAGGTCATTTTTGTAAGACCATTATGACCTAGAAAATGAGGTATTTAGGCAACCCCTTCTTCTAATCAAATATTACTCTATGTCTTAAGTTTCTAATTACATCAAATTCATGCAGTTTGGTTTATTATTATTCAAGTTAAATCTAAAATATTACAAAATGTTCTCATACCATGATAGCACACAGTTCTCAACTTCAAGCCAAATTTCAAGACCCTTAAGAATAGAATTAAAATTCAATTCCTTCATGAAAATTGTAGCCATATTCTATGTTTAATATAAATTAAAAATAATCTCATTTGGGTATCTAAAGATCGAGATATGGCCAAATTACAGATGCCCGTTCAGTAAAAACACTCCATCTAACATATTCCAGCACGCATTTACTTCATTTTTATCCTAGTTCATCTCTTTTGCTTATTCTATTATGTCTAGCTTAATTACTTATTATTTACCCATCGTTCTTAACTCCATTTCAGCTCAATATCATCCATACACAAATCAAAATCCATGATTGATCATAACACTAAAATAGAACACATACATATACACATTCATCACCAATTTTCTGCACATGTTCCACTTTATTAACACCTTCATTTTATCCTTAACTTATCATTTTAGTTTTCCTCATTTTAAGACAGTAATTTAGCCTTTTATTTAATTTAAACATCATTCTAACTCATCTCTATAACACTCAAGGAAATCCACATTAATGTACATTGAAATTAGAACATGAAGCACCCATTTATCTATTAAATTTTTCTGCACTTTTTTCTACATCATGCTAGGGATCATTTCTATCTCATAAATCATCCCTATTATACTTCATAGTCTATTATTCATCATATATATGAAAATATGACATAAATGTACCCATTATTCATCCACATTACCAATACATTTAACTATACTATCATGATCATTTCACCTTTTAAACTATCATCAAAACCATATTTATCAAGCAAGCCATAAAGAATAATATGCTACTTACTTGATTTGCTCATAGCTTGTTCATTAACCGTGAAAACCTAGCTTCCCAGTACCATTCTTTCATCACCATTCAAAGGTTGTAGGGTTAGGTCTTGTGATAATGAAGAAGACAACCAAAAATGAAAGTAGTAAGTGAAGGGTTAGAGAAAACTTCAACATAGATGGAGTGAGAAGTGAGGATTGTGGATGAAGACAAATGAAGAAGATAAAGAAGATTAGAGCACTTTATGAGAGAGATGAAAGACAATAGAAATGGCCATTCAAAAATGAAAATATCGTGGGTAAAGGTGTGGCAAGGTAAGTGACACATGTCACTTGCCACATGTCACCACCTTAAGGTTCTAATGGGTCCTCTTTATTAACTAGTCCATTTGTTTCCAATTTCTACTCCAATTGTCTCCCTTTTTCAATGACACTTGTCATTAAATCCTAATGCCACTTTTTAGTAATTTCTACTACCATTTATCAATCGTTTTGCCACCTGGCATTTTTCCTAGTCCAAAATTTACCCAAAATTTCAGAAAATTTCCTAAATTTCACCAAAATTCTAAATCAACATTTATATTCACCGAATCAATTTTCAATACATTTTATTCATTATCCACATCATAATCACTTAATTAAAAAATTATTTATACCTGAAAAATGTCAAATGAGTGTATGTACAGTCATTGAAATATATGCAAAACAATCAAAATCACATGTATATGTATGTTGTAATATGCATGAGCATGAAATGCACTTCCTAATTTCTTAGTAATCTCCCATATACAGTATCCTAGGGTTCTAACCCTTATCATAGGACAATGGGATGTTACATTTTGAATCAGCCACCATTGAGAACCCTAGAGAGAGTTCATCGAGAGATTGAGAAAGAGAAGAAGGAAGAGAGACGTGGAGAAGAAGCCGACGCGAAGTACTTCCTAGAATAAGAGATTTCCTGACGTTGTTGCCTCTATCATCCATTTTGATCTTATTTTCGATGTAGTTTCAATTTTATTAATGTATAAAATTGGATTAACCTTTGATGATAGGATTGTATGAATGTTGAGGACATTTAAACTCACCTTCGGGTTGTTTTATCTTTGATTTAATGAAATTTATTTGTTTATGTTTTTACTGGATTTATTATCATTTAATTTCTGAAATTACATAATTCGTTGATAAATTGAGGGTGAATCCAGTGAAAAATAATTAAATTGGGCTAACAAGAGTTAGGTAATTTAATAGAACGAGAATTAAATCAAATCTATAAATTGTGAGAAGAGAGATCTTGCCTAGGTTCCCAATAGCTTTTTGGACAACTTCAAATTTAATTAGGTTTTTGGATAGATTGTTAATCAAGAGATTGGGTTAGGTTTAATGATTATAACTTGCGAGAGAGAAATCAACTCTAGGACCGTTTAGAACCAATAATCAAGTAATTCATAATCGATTAGGTTAGCATTAAAGATAGATAAAATTCCCCTTTCTCTCAATTTATAGCTTCTTTAGGTTGATTCTTGAATGTGTGCATTGTAACTGTTATTTTGTTAATATTTTCATAATTGATTCTTGGATTTGAATTGTGTGATTGAATTAAATTCTTACCTTATTTTAGTTGTATTTTGAGTATTGTTGTTGTTTGGCCTTAGATTTTAGGATTAGATTAACCCTCCTCGTGGGATCGGCATCTTAGGTATTACACGAACGACCTATGTGCTTGCGAATTATCGAGGTTAAATATTAAAACTTATACACATCATAAAACCACGATCACGCACAGAATCAAATGTGAAAGTGAATAAACAAAGAAAACGAGATACTAGTTTTGCATGCATAACTTTGAACATGATTTTCAATGGCAAAAATTTTGATTTTTCACGATGACCTTTACAAAAGTTGATCTACCGGATGTTGTTAATGTCTTTCGAAAACTTTCTTAACCCGTGAAGCTCTTAACAGTTTAGAAAATCCGAACGTTCATAACTTCCTTAAGCAGAAATAGGAGACCTTAACCTTATATATATAGAATCCACATCGGGCCTCCCTATCACAAGCCTAATGCATGTCTGGCCACACTAATTAGGATCTATTTTCTTCATTGAACCTTATGCCATTAAAACCAGATCCTTTATCACGTGAATTTATTATCTTTTTAACCTTATCAAATTCAATTCACTTAATCGTAAATTCATTAAAATCGTAAAAGCTTAATTAATTGTTGTCTAACCTTAGGAAAATTTCTAACATTTTCCCTTTGGACAATAATTAATTACAATAGCTGTAACAATTATAAAACCAGTAAAAACGGTTAAGCCAAATCAATTTATAGGTCAACCAAGTTTAAAAACCATTTGATCCAAAGATAATAAAAGTCCATCATTTTGTCTCGTAAGACTTTTAATACCAAAAAATATCAAATGCATGTTTCTTGTGTGACACAGATTCAATACAATCACGCATATCTAATACCTCACTAACATAAATGAATAATGGAGTGTGGCAAACTAGGATGATACTTGTTGAGTTTGAAATGTATCATCTTTTCGTTTGTAGGTCTTAATTTCCCTGAACTTTATACTAAAAAACATTAAAGAAATTTGTTTTCTCTTACTGTATGCTAAACTATGTTAGAGAAAACCCTTATAAGATTAAATACTTATACCCTCCTATGCCATGTCAAAATCCATGAATTTATATGTATATGTATGTGTCTTAATGATATAAGCTCAAGATCAATCTATATATATATGCCCAATGACCTTTTAAAATGATTAAGATTGACACAAACCTTAAGACTTTCACCTGTATTATGACAATATATAACAATATGTATGACTAAGAGCAAAATGATGATTATCTTTATTGATAAAATGATATCGTCATAATACTTGAAAAACATACAAATATACAGGGAGCAAACACAATGATCCTTAACTAACAGTTTCTAAAGACTTTAGTATACTCATATTGTATACATATCTCTCAAAAACATATGTGCGAAGTCCTTTAGTCAAAGGATCGACAAACATATCCTTAGTCCTCAAATGCTCCACCTCAATGTCACCTTTCTGTATCAATTCCTTGATGGTCAGATACTTGACCTTTAAATGCTTAAAATCTATGATGCCCTTATTTTCGTTACTGAAACACACAAAAAAAGATTATCCTAATATAATCTAATTAGTCTAACTACTGAATCAACCACAGAAAACTCATAAATCAAGTTCCTAAGTCAAACCACCTATGTAATAGCCTCATAGTATCCCACAAACTCTGCATGCATAGTCGAGCAAGTCATCAGTGTCTGTTTGACACTCTTCCATAATACTACACCATCTATTAACATAAAGATATATCCTAATGTGGACTTTCTATCATTCAAACACATAGTAAAATCTGAATCTGAATCTGTATACCCTACAAGGTTTAAACTGTCAACTTTTTTGAATGTCAGCATATAATCCTTAGTTTCCTTTAAATATCTCAATACTTGTTTAACTACATTCTAGTAGTCTATTCTTGGGTTAGTCAGATATCTAACCAGTAGTCCAACAACAAATACAATGTCTAGTATAATTCACACCTGAGCATACATCAAGCTACCAACAACATTTGAATAAGGCACATTCTTCATAACCTTTCTCTCTGTGTCATTCTTTGGACGCTGTGCCAAAGATAATCTCTCCCCATGAGAGATAGGTGTTGTAATAGGTTTACAATAAGCTATATTAAACCTTTGCATCACTTGCTTAATTTATGCTCTTTATGAGAGGTCTAATGAGTATCAAGACCTGTCTCCGTGAATCTGAATACCTAGGATAAAAGATGCTTGTAACATCCCGTTTTCCTATGCTAAGGGTTAGAACCTTAGAATACCGTACATAAGAGTCATCAATGAGAGATTAGAAAAATGCATTTCATACTCATGCATAATATTAGTATACACACACATGAATTTGATTGTTTTGCATATCTTTCAATGACTGTACATGCACTCATTTGGCATTTTCTAGGTATAATTGATATTTAGTGTGTTTATAATGTGAATTATGGAGTATTGGTTTGTATAATTAGTGACTTAGAATTTTTTATGAAATATGGAAAATTTATGATAATTATGAGTATTATTGGAATAGGAAAAATGTCAAGTGGCAGAACAAATGACAAATAGTAGTAGAATTAAGTGTCAAATGATAGTAGAAATATTGATAAATGACTTTAAGATTCGATGACAAGTGTCATAAAAAATTGGGAGACAATTGGATTAGAAATTGGAGACAAATGGACTAAGAAATTAAGTATTAATTAGCATCACAAGAAAGAGATATTAGTATAATTTTAAGTGGAAGGTGTCATGACAAGTGTCATGACACCCACCAAGTCTTTATAACCCACCTTTTTATGCCTATTTGAAAGACTCTCTCTATTGTCTTTCATTCTTGTCCCACGATGCTTGCTTTTTTTTTTCATCTTCATCACTCTTCTTCTTCCTATTTTCTTCTTTCTTCTTCTCCATATCACGACACTCTTTTCTCCAAGCATCAAAGTTAAACCTTGCTTTCTTCCATCATTAGCTACTTCAAAGTTCTTGCTATCTTTTCTTCTTGATATAAACCCACTTATTCTAACTTAGCAAGAAGATGATTGGTTGATGTTTGGAAAGCTAGGGTTAAGAGTGATTTGAATACTTTGAAACTAAACAACTAAGTGTAAAGCATTATCCTTCTTGATTTGTTGAATGAAGCATGTATGAAGATAGTTAGGTGTTAAATGACCATGAAATGAGGGTATATATATGATGAAAAGAAAATGAGAAAACTTGGATGTCAATGTCTTATTTTTGCATATATAATAAGTAATGATTCATAAATTGATGTAGTGATGCTTTTGGGTTAAAATGATTATGAGAATGGTGTATAAAGAAGTGCAGAAATTTGATTAGTGAATGGAAGTTTCATGTTCTGTTTTTAGTGTATGTTAACATGGATTTCTTTGAATGTTATAGAGATGAACTATAATGAGTTTAAAGCCAAATGAAAGGCTAGTGTAGTGTCTTAAAATGAGAAGAAGTAAGATGATAATTTAGAGACAAAGTAAAGTTGAAATGGAGTTAAGTGTGTGTAGAAAATTTTGACATCTAAATGGATGTTTACTTGTTCTGTTTTTTTGATATAATAATATGTATCTCTTTGGTTGTTTTAGAGATAAGCAAAAAAATGAGTTTAGAGTTAAAGAAAAAGAGTACTATGGTGTCTTAAAATGGGAATAATTAGTGTGATAAGTTAGAGATGAAATGAAGGTGATAAAGGGATTTGAACATGTGCAGAAATTTACAATGAATGTGTATAAGTTTGAATGTTATGTTTTTGGGTTGATCACCAAACATAGATTATGATTTGGTTGTAAATGGTATTGGGCTAAAATGGAAGTGAGAATGAAGGGGAAATAATGAGGAAATAAGTTAGAAATGATAGATATGCATAAGATGGGTTAGATGTAACTTGTAAGAGTTGAAAATCTAGAAATTGGCCAGTAAATGTCCGTTAGGTGGACTTCATATCCGCTGGGCGGACATTTTCTTGAATTCCAGCTTTCCAGCTCCGTTTATGTCCGTTTAGAGGGACATAAATTTTTTGGGCAAACATTCTTAGGACACTTACATAAATATCAATTTTGACTTTTTAGATGGAAAATTCTTTCTTTAGGAGACCGAAGTTGTAGAACTCGAAGTTCTCTTCAAAACCGTACTTGAATAACCCTAATCTGACATCCATAGTGAAAGTTATACATATTTTCCCAAATCATGTACATATATAAATTGTGGACTTATGAATGCTTTCCTATGATACATTTAGGCTTGAATGGAGCTTGAAATGTACTTAGTTTAATGAGGAAATAAGAGATAAAAATGAGTGATATGTTTAGGGTGATGATTGAGGATATAAACATAATAATGGATTGTCATATATCAAGTGTTCAAATATGGACTTTTGGTATGTTATAAGAATGAAGGTGAACATATGATGGCTAACGAGATTCCATTAAGATAAATGGTGAGTATTAAGTAAAGATGAATGATAAATGAGATATTTTATGATCTTAAGCTAAAATAACCTTAGTGAATGATAGAATGATGTGTATTGGGTAAGAATAAATGAGAACTTGAATATTATGTGAACTTATAATGCTAGAAAAGAAATGATGAATGATTGAATTGTGTTATTTGAATGACCAAGTTCTTTGAGGTATGAACCTAAAGTAAGCTTGACACACACAAATGATGTCGGCCCCATGAAAATTTTTCCCATTAATTTAAGCATAATAGCTTAGGGAGTGAATGCATGAGGAGAAATTGAGG
>JAOQMS010000180.1:19262749-19286098 GCA_027563885.1 Erythroxylum longipes | reverse complement strand
AGCTGAGAGAAGTTTTTCGAAACTGAAGATATTAAAAAATTACTTGAGATCGTCGATGTCACAAGAACGGTTGAATGATCTTGCAACTCTATGTATTGAGAAAGATGTACTTGAATCTCTTGATTTAAACTCTGTTATTAGTGATTTTGTATCGAAAAATGCTCGTAGAAGACATCTTGTTTGATTATATTTTGTGTACTGATGAATATAATATTTTCTACGATGTAATAAATTTTGAATTATTTGTTTCAATTTATTTTTAATTAAAATCAAGAGACCCATATCTTTTTTTCACCCTGAGCCTACAAAACTTCAGGACCGGCCATGATCATAGTCTATTGCTCATCTTTACTGACAATATCAACAGTCCACCTTACTCGGTGGAGTGTCATTCACACACTTTCTAATAGCTAATTTATAAGCAAAAGAATTCATGTTTAACAAAAAGTTTGAGTCTCTTTATTATGGATTGGGCCTCAAATCCCTATTTTATTGGAAATAGACCAACACCTTTTGAGCGCATGTCCAATCACTGCCCAGCTTTCAATCCCAACTCCGAGGAGGGAAGAGAAAACCTAGCAATGGATAGAACCTCCGAGAAGGAAAAGTTCTCCAAACGCTTGCGTGACTATCGCGACCTCAAGCACCACCACCATAGCCGCCATCGATCGGACCGAGATTCTCATCGCGACCACCGCCGCCACAAGTCGCCTTCGTCGAGGCGCGAGGATCGGGAGGTCAGCCGCGAGCTTTCTCACGACGACAGTGAGGGGAGCAGAGACGATCACGAGAGATCTCGCAAATCTGGGAAGTGCAAGGACCGGGAGTGTTCTTATGATGGTGGCGATGACGGAGAAGAGAGGACTCGCGAAAAGTCTCGAGAAAGGGAAGTGAAGAGAGAGAGATCGTATGAGGGGAGAGATAGTGGAGTGGAATATGAAGCAGCTAGAAAGAAAAGGAAGGAGAGAAGAGAGAGTGAGGATAGGGTTGTTGAGAGAGACGAGAGACCTAGAAGGAGATTTGGGGATAAGGTCAAAGAAGAGGATATTTCTACTAACTTTGATAGTAGTTTCCCAAAGGAAGTGAATTATTCGAGTAACATGAAAGTGAAGGAGGAGGTGTTTGATGATCAAATTGGTGATGCTGATACATCCAACGGGAATATTCATCATTCGGGGGATGTGAGTTCTCTCTTACTATTTATTTGTTGTTTTCTAGTGTTTCTTACTTTGGTGGTAACTTGTTTCATGTTTGGTTTATATTTTCAGTTGCTGTATAAAAGGTAGATTAGTTCTTTTTCCTTTACCAACTTGTGCAGAATAATGTCGATATCAAGGTTTATGTTCTGTAATAGAACGCAGTTTGGTGTTTTTTTTTTCTTTCTTTAAGTTCATTGCTTGTCATTGTTTTCTTGGCTAATTTACCATGTTGACAGTGTTTTAGTTGTAGCTATACTTATCATTTTCCAGCACTCTGACTTGAAATTAAATTTGGTTTTACAGGGGGCCATTCTGGAGTCGAAAGTGAAGGAATCGATCATCTCAAATGAGCCTTATGTGGCCCCTGTTCATTCTCTTCCAACCAAGGTATCTTCAATTTCAAACACATATGAAAGTAAGGGAGTTAGTATTACCGGATCTCATGAGGTTCCTGGAAAATCTAGTACAGATGGGACTTCTCCGGCTGCTGGGAAAAGTGGGAGTCTGTCACTTGATGCTTTAGCCAAAGCCAAGCTAGCTTTACAGAAACAGAAGGAACTTTCAGAGAAGCTGAAGAAAATACCCGTTGTAAGTTACTCATTGGTTATATCTATTTATCACTTTAGAATTCACACCTCAGTCACCAATGTAATGGTAGTTGTCTTTGCCCATTTAGTTGAGCAAGAGCACTGGGCCAAGTGCAGGTGGTAGTTCACCAGCAGGTTTAAGTGAAGGATTGAAATTTTCATCTACTGCTGCTTCAGGAGGTTCAATGCTAAGTTTCTCCTCTGTTTCTGCTATTAATGCAGCTTCTGCAATGCAAACTGGAACTGGTTTGGCATCTATTCCTGGCCTTGCTAATGCTCATAATATTGAAGCTGTTAAACGTGCTCAGGAACTTGCTGCTAAAATGGGATTTCGACAGGACCCTCAGCTTGCACCTCTCATTAACATGTTCCCTGGACAGATGCAAGTTGATATTACTGTGCCTCAGAAGCCAACTAAGGCCCCTGTTCTTCGCGTTGATGCTCTTGGTAGGGAAATAGATGAACATGGAAATGTTGTGAATGCAACTAAGCCAAGCAACCTTAGCACCCTAAAGGTTTGTTTATTTGATTCTTTTGACAGTTCTTAGTTATTTAATTTCTTCAAAGTAACAGCACCGGAGGCACGACCTGGCCAGTTAAGGCCAGAAGCCCATCGCTGGGTGGGTGCTTCAAAATAGAATGGCAAGTATGAGTGCCTTAATATTATGTTTGTCATTCTTCCAAATTTTCAGGTCAATATTAACAAGCAGAAAAAGGATGCGTTCCAAATTTTAAAACCCGAACTTGAAGTAGATCCTGAAATCAATCGCCATTTTGATCCAAGGATGGGCATTGATAAGAACAAACTTCTTAGACCCAAGCGAATGACTTTTCAGTTTGTGGAGGAAGGAAAATGGTCGAAGGAGGCTGAAATGATCAAACTAAAGGTACTTGCTTAGGTGATTTCAACATTTCCTTAATCTTGATCGCTTATTGCTGTTGTACTAATGTTTCAAAGTTTTGGTAATTGTAGAGCCAATTTGGAGAGGAAAGAGCTAAAGATATTAAGGCAAGGCAAGCACTGCATGCAAAAGCTAAAGCTGCACCTGACGTAAACCCTAATTTGATTGAAGTATCAGAGAGAATTATAACTAAAGAAAAAGCTAAAGACCCGATTCCTGAGATTGAGTGGTGGTAAGTATATATTTGCTTTTGGTGTTGTATCATGCAAATTTGACAGAGGCATTACTGACCAGAAAAGCCCGCGGTAGCTGCACTTTTTATTGACCCTTGCAAAGTTATTGTTTGTTATTTACATTATGTCATTGATTTTTTTAGGATATGACTTCTATGGTGCCTTTTTCTGATTTGTGGCTTTTCTGCATTTAGTATTTTTATACTTTCTCCTAGTCTTCCTTAACCACAAGTACTTAAAGTGAAACATAAATGTGGATATATGCACACAACCAAGTTTGACTTGATTTTAGTGCCTGTTAGGGTCTTAGAGTTGTAAATTTGTAATCCTAGGAGATTGGAATATTAACTTCCAGATACTATCATTGCAATAACTTGTAATAGTTTGATGATAATTGAGTCAGTCCAAAATTGGGATTACGTACTCCTACTTTATGAATTGATTTTGTAAAAAATAACTTTCTTTGAATTGCTTGGAATTGAGAGGAATTAGCCTGTTGACCTGTCTTATTTGGTGTGACAAGCAGACAGTATACTTCAATTTGACAGTCCCAATTCACGGCTTTCAAATGCAATTTCAAGTGAAAATATGAAGTTAGGCTGATCATACCTGTTGACTTGGTCATATAAGTTGTGATCAACTTACAATATTTTTGTATAAACTTGGACTTAGCATGTCATGCGGTGGGGACAAAAGTAAAAGGTTCTTCAACCTTTTCCAATCCATTTCAAGGCATTGCCTTGTATTCGGGTTCTAGGGTATTATTTTGTTTAGGGCAGTTTCTTGATCAATCAAGTTGAGCTAACTTTTTGAAACAGAGGGCGGTTTTTGATGTTTCTTGGGGATGATTTAAACTTTCACGCGATGCTTCGCTTCATCATATGTTGTCTCCTGCATTGCGAGATATGCCTTTTTAACATCCTCAGTATCTTGAACTTATGGTATTCAGAGGAAGATTAAGCAGATTGGTCTCATCTTACTTAATTCTTAGTCCTTTATCAAACTTATGTCTATGATCTCCTTGCTTAATGATGTTCTTGACAGGGATATGCCTCTTCTTCCTACTGGTTTTTATGGTGAAATCTGTGATGGTACTGTAACTGAGCGTGAATTGAGGATGGAGAAGATCACAATATATGTAGAACACCCAAAGCCCATTGAACCCCCTGCAGAACCAGCTCCCCCACCACCACAACCTTTGAAGCTAACTAAGAAGGAGCAGAAGAAGCTGCGTACGCAACGGCGTTTGGCACGGGAGAAAGATAGACAGGAGATGATTAGACAAGGCCTAGTTGAACCTCCTAAACCCAAAGTTAAAATGAGCAATTTAATGAAAGTTCTTGGCTCTGAAGCAACACAGGACCCAACTAGACTTGAAAAGGAAATCCTCTCTGCGGCTGCTGAGCGTGAACAAGCTCACATTGATCGAAATGTTGCACGAAAACTCACTCCAGCAGAGCGTCGGGAAAAGAAGGAGAGGAAACTCTTTGATGACCCAAACACTTTAGAAACAATTGTTTCTGTTTACAGAATCAATGACCTTTCTCACAAGAAGATCCGCTTCAAAGTTGATGTTAATGCTCACGAGAACCGCTTGACTGGCTGTTGTGTGATGACAGAGGGAATTAATGTTGTGGTTGTTGAAGGAGGTGGCAAATCTATCAAGAGATATGGTAAACTAATGCTGAAACGGATGAACTGGGCCGAGTCTGTAGAAGAAGAGGAAGATGGTGATGAAAGTGAGGAGAAACCTGCCAACAGGTGTGTCTTGGTATGGCAGGGTAGTGTTGCCAAACCGAACTTCCACAAGTTTTCTGTACACGTGTGTGTGACAGAAGCTGCCGGCCGAAATTTTTTTGCTGATGCTGGAGTTGCCCACTACTGGGATTTGGCGGTCAATTTCTCCGACGACATCCTATGAGGACTTCTTTGCTAACTACTTGCTAACTACGATCTTATGACTTTTAACGATTTCAACAATTTAATAATTAGAGAAACATTCTACGCCATTGGATATTCATGGAAGTCGCTCGTGTTCGATTCTAGACCGTAAGAGGTACTGGGCTTATCTGTAATTAATTACAATATTATGGAATGACGATGTGTTTGCATTTATTTAATGTTTGCATTTATTTGATGTTTGCAAGTTTTCGATCAATGCTGCCAATACTGTACCGATTTTGGCATTAGTATTGGTACCCATCTCTTTTTTTTTTTGTTTTGGTATTTCTTGTATAAATTAATTATGTTGATTATGAATTACGAAACGGAGGATACAAACAATCGATTACTACTGATTATAGGAAATTACGTTCCGGCTAAACCTGGGTGAGCTGTGTCCGTTACAATCCAATATTCTCTTTTTAAGTATTTTATAAAAATATCAACTTCGAGTGGGATGGGTGTAATTTTGACAAATTCGTAAAAAACGAAGGAAATGATGAAAGTGAAATTCTAACTCTGCGTGGATCCGGTAAGGTGGTGCATATCTTTTATTAAATGTGACAGTCATAATGTCATAATATAATAGTGAAACAAATAAGTTTGTATTTAATAAATTTACTTGATAACCCGAAAGCGCTTCTTATAATATATGTTGGAGTAATGTAAATATATTGTCCTAGAAAGTAAGTGTATTTACTTATAACTTAATTTTCTTCCGGTTATTTTTGTAATGAAAATATTTATTATTAATAAAACAAAAGAGTTTGATTTTTATGAGCATTATATATTTAGTCATAAGGTACTGGGATTTTTTTGTAAGTAATATACATATACATAGAGATGTATATGAAATATGTATATTATTAGAATCTAAATTAATTGATTCACAGTTGAATAATTAAGTGGGTCGCTTGATTATGGTTTAGACTATAGTGTTGCGATTTATCTCCATATAAGTAAAGGAGTTTATTTCAAGAGAATGATGAGTTTCATATCATGATAGTAGTTGACTATCGATAATGGCACTATTAAATGAATCTAGAATCATATATGTTTTAATGAATAAAGTAGGTCATTATTTTAATCTTAAAACATTCATTTTAGCATTTGATTATCATGGACCACAATATTGATGATTGGTGAACTCATATGTGTTTCATTATAATTTTTGATATGATCGGAATGAGTTTTTATAGAGTATTAATTCAGCGTCTGCATATTAGAATTATTAATTGAAACATATATCAGGGAACATTCACTCAAATAAAGAGTTTATAGTGATATCATCACTTCTAGATGTTTTATGGAGATTGGTGATTAAACTGGCGTCAGTAGTTTGATGGACTAGCTACCCATCAAGTTTTAACACCAAGATGAGATTTTGTTTGTTAATCACTATATAGAGTAAAACGGAAGATTTAGAAGGAAAAACCAATATAAGGGCAAAACGGTAATTTTACCCTTTATTGTGCGGATGGCTACAATAAGGTTCATAATAAGGTTTGCAACTGGACATCTTATTTGAAATATTTATTTTCATAATATTTAGTAATTTAAGAGTTCAACTAATTGTCTTTAATAGAATGATACTTAGTTAATAAGTTAGAATTAATTCTAATGAGATTAAATTAATTCTGAGCTTATTGGAGCTTGAATTATCTAAGTTCAATAAAATTTCTCACTTGACTTCTGGGAAGGTTATCAAGGAAAGTAAAAAAAATAAACAGAGGTTATCGGGAAGAAAATGAGACAGTTTGGAGAGAAATGGACGAATTGGATTCGAACTAATAAGACAAGAATAATTTAATTACGAGTTAATTAAATTAGGTCTTAAGCCTATAATTAAATGTTGGGCTTATACTAATTAATTGTTGATTATAAGCCCAAAGAAACTTTTAATATTTGGCTGAATTTTGATTTAATTAATTAGATTAATTGAATTAAAATCTAAATCATTTATCATTAAATGATTTAATGGTTAATTAAAGAATGAAGTGTGGTAGTAGATAGTAGCCATTTTTTTGATTAAAGAATAAAGTTAACGTTTTTGCTCATCAATTATTAAGTATTTTAATGGTTTTTTTAAAAGTATAAACGTGCAGCCCATTTTAGCATATTTTCATTTAAGAATGAAAAGGTGTTTTGTGTGGCTTTTACTCTCTCCAGTTTCATCCAATACATTCGGTCATACTCATGCTTATGATTAAATGGCTTTGATGGCTTTTTTTTTAATAACGTAAAAGCAAACCTTGGATAATAAGCAAACCATCGGTTATGCTTATTATTATTATTTGCGACAAAGAAAACGTCGTGTTGGACATGTAAAGACCTTTTTCATTTAGCTTTGATTAAAGAATCAGAGTGAGTGGTTTTGCTATCTCCAAGGGGCGGAGCCACATGGGGACAAGCCCCCGAGTGGTTTTGCTATCTCCAAGGGGCGGAGCCACATGGGGACAAGCCCCCGCGCGGGGGCTTGTACCCACCAAACCCTGCAGAAAAATCTTCTGTTTTTTCATTTAATACTTTGTTCCTTATTGAGATAGAAGATCCTAGATGATTGCAATCTCGCAGTACGTTTCGTTTCTTGTCTTCAAATTTATAGGAAGAATAATTATCAAGCGTGGATGGTTCAGCTGCGATTCTTTCTAAAAAACTTTGGGTGTCAGGGAGATTATTAAGCATAGAGTTCCTGAACCTGCAAATATTGAAAATCTGAGAGAGGCGCAAAGGCGAGATTTGACTCATGTTCGCAACAAAGATTTGAATCTAGTCCATAATTTAAGCCATGACGACTCGTCGAAAATAATTATCATTTATTCATTTTAATGTCTCTAAAAATATGTAAAGACATTGTAATTTGAATATTTTAGTTAACTTCATTTATAAATTTGCTTTGTAAAATTATTTTTTGAATTAATTTTAAATTTGTCGGAAGTTTTTGCCGTCAATTTATCGTTGTTCAATCAACCCTGGCTCCAGAATATTCCTAACTCCGCTACTGCTCCAAAGTCTCCAAACCATCGGCCATAACAAGTGGTAATTGAGATGACGAACTTTTTCTTTAGCATTGGATGCTAATTGAACGTGTGGTCTTGAAACTCTCTCTTCCAAAAACACTTTCGGATGTAGAAAAAGTGATTGTCTCATTTTTTGTTGTTCATTTTGAACTAGCCGAAGATAGCAAAAAGTTTGCTATCTAATTTTTCTTCTCCTTTCTCACCAAAAGATCTTGATAGTTAAGCTGTTCACAGAGAACAAGTGGTAGATTGGATTGATTAAGGATACAGCAGCGAGGAGACAAAGCTGTAGTGAGGAGTCGGTAATATTCTTATCTTGTTTTAAGTATATTTATTTTTCTTATACCATCATGTATGAATTAAAGCATGTTGGTTTGGTGTTACACTTTCGCCATTTTTTGATTTCGAAAAAAGTTTTAAAAATCTACTGTTTAACTAAACCAAGCATGTTTTAGTTTTCGATCCAACAATATCTTCATCGCATCTTTATTTCTCATTTATATAACTCAAATTTTCTTAGATCTTCTAACCCATTATTTTTTAGACATTTATACGGTGTAGTACTTGGTCTATGGTGTCCTCTCTTTATCGCTCTTTATAATATCAAACATGATGACATCAACAGTCCGAATTGTTGATAATGGAGGAAGATAAATTTCATTTTGCTATCAATAGATAGTCCCGATACCACAACCATATTAGTCCACTCAAGCTTCATTTGCCCACCCATTTTATTTTAGTATATGTACTTTCGACTTTTAACATAAGTTGATATGTATTGTATTATCTAGTGGTATAGTTTACACTACAACATAAATGACATTTGGCCACGAAAAATTTCATCAAATTGTCGCTAATAGTAATTAACGACATTTATACTCGTCGCAAAAAAGGTCACCACATTACTATAGCAGAAAACTATAAATGATGTTTTTACTAATAGTCGCCAATACTTTTTTCTTATGCTTTATTTTCGTAGAGAAAAACTGTGACGTTTTAAGAAATCGTTGTCAATTAGCTGCGTTTAGTTTTCGTAACTAAAAATTAAACGTAGCTAAAAACATTTGGCTAAATTTTCATTGTATATAAAAAATAAAATATCATTAAATTATAATAACAAAATGAATATTCTTCGTATACAAGATTTTAATTTCAACTTTAACAATTCTTATAGACAAAATAATAAATATACAAACTAGTTTACAAATTATAAATGTTAATATTACCAAAGAATTATAACATAACTAGAATGACTTTAGGTTTGTCTATATTGATGAGAGCAACTTCGAGTGCTTTTCAATCATTTGCTTTGTCTATTCTTGTAGGGGGATTCAATACAACACCTAGTTCTTTTTGCAAGATTTTGGAATTAAAGATGCAATATGAAACAAAATAATGAATACAAAGACTATTTTATAAATTATAAATGCTGATATTACCAAAGAATTACAACATAACTAGAATGACTCTAGGTTTGTCCATATCAATGAGAGCAACTTCAAATCCTTTCCAATCTTCTGCTTTGTCTATTCTTGTAGGGGGATTCAATACAACACCAAGTTCTTTTGTTAAGATTTTGAAGTTAAAGATGTAATATGAAACATATGATCGCACTAACTATATGTCAGGACCGTTGTTACCAGGTAAAATTCATCAAAATTTTCTACGAGCCATAGAATGTTAAAGAAGTTCTAGGAGAACACTCACAAACGAAGAACTCATAAGATATTTAAATTATTAACCTTTAAAACATCAATCCGAACAAGGCCTCCCCAAAATATAGAAAAACCATTTAATCCATCAAAATTCCATCGATTTACTATTCCAATTTCAGAAGCAACCCTTGCATTCTGGTTTACCGGAAGAAAACATTTTGGTTAATTGAGCATATTTAGGAACAATCGTGAAGGACACTTTGTAAGAGTGCATACAGGTAAAGTTGTTCCCTTTAGACGACTTTGAGGAGCAAGGATAGGCAATTCCTCGGAATGAACAACTACGGATTGCCTGTGGTGGACACGAGCTCCAGGTGTATTGAATAATTTCTGTCATTAAAAAAATAACTTACAGGGGTTTAGAAATAGAATCAATAAAGACAATCAAACATTTGAGATGAAATAACATGGCATACCATTAATTTCAATCGGACCTAAAGTTGTTCTAGGGAAAATAGACTGTATAGGTTTGTATTTTCGATCAGCTGTAGCAACTGGATCCCGTTGTGCCATGGTTTCTAACATTGATGGTAGAAATAACAAGATGCTTTTAAAACAATAGCGTGTTCACTGAGAACTTCATCTCTGCATGTTCTTTCTTAAAATTTCAAAAGAAATGATATAGACAGCTCAATTAAATCTGAATACTTACTGAGTAAAGCATCAATAAAGGTGGATTTGCCAACATTAGCTGAGCCCTGTAACATTGATGAAACAAAACCCTGAACATGCTTTAACTATGAAAATTTTAAAAGAGCTTATAACCAAAACACAAAATAGAAAACTCTTACTTGAACGGAAGAGGAGAAAACAGTGGTGCATCTACTGTGTGCTATATTGAAAATTGATTTGTATATACAAATGTAGTTAGAGATAAGAGGTAAAATAACATTAACGTACCATATAGTTTCAAAAATTAATCAAATAGTGGTATTCCATGTAAGAATTCAAGCAACTTGACATTTCTTCCTAATAACAAATTCCAGAATTGATCAATTTTCTTTTTATAAGTAGTCCTTAAATCAACTTCAAATCGAGCTTAGTCATTTAGACAAGATTGGTAAAAGTAGACAGACATCAAGTGAGAAAGTGGGTTATGCTTTTGACTTCCATAAACTTACATTGGGAAGTACATAAGACAAGATCCTTCAAATAACAGATAAACTTCCAACCAGAGAGTTACTAACCAAAATGTAAACATCCCTATCCTACACCACAAGCAACAAAAAATTACAAAAGTCATTAAATAAATAATATAACTTGTTATATATACAGGCACTCATTAGAAGATAGAAAGTGCATAAATGTATTTTTCTCTATATTTATCCTGTATTGTATAGCTTATAACTTCTTCTGCTATATAGGTTTTATTTCTATTTTAATGTGGGTTGCGTTTTATATAGTGGTAGTCACCGTTTTATTGTTATGCACTGTGATGGTATATATATACCATCTTGGTTTATGAATAACTATAACCCATTCTTTTGTATCAATTCTATCTACAACTTGAAATCCCTATTTTACGATTTTTTCATGGTATCAGAGTAAGGTTGATTCTTGTTTCTCTGCAGCTGAATCATGGTAGACGACATGAGTGATTCAAGATCATCATTTGGAAGTGTAAATGATGATGAGAATATGATGTTTCTGCAGAACTTAGATCATCTTGGGATGATTCTCGTCACGACTTCGTTAAGCGGAAACAACTACTTGTCTTGGAGTCAGTGTGATGGGAATCACTTTAGGTGCAAAGCTGAAGCTTGATTTCATCAACGACAAGTGTAAAAGACCAAGAGAAAACTCACCAGACTATGATCGGTGGTGTCGGGTCGACTTTATGGTCACATCGTGGATTCTTAACGCCATCTCCAAAGACATCGTGGAGTCTTTTTTGTACACGAGTTCGGCTAGGGACCTTTGGAAAGAACTAAAGCGGCGGTATGGAGAGTGTAATGGGCTGTTGTTGTATCAGATCAAAAGAGAAATTAGTTCGATTTCTCAAAATGAACTGTCTATTTCCAGGTATTTCACTAAACTCAAATGTTTGTGGGATGAACTGAACTGTTTAGCTCATATCCCACAATGTTCATACGGAACCCTAAGATAGTGTTCATATGGATCCCTAAAGCAGTTAGTTGATTTTGGGGATAATGATCGATTGGTACAATTTCTTATGGGATTGAGTGAAGAGTATGATGCTATTCAGAGTCAGATACTTGTGATGGAACATTTGCCTAATGTAGATAGGGCTTATGCGATGGTGGTTAGGGTTGAAAAACAACGAGAGGTTAATGTTACCTTTACTGAGAGTACAACTAGTGTTATGATGGTGCGTAATTCTGGTAATAGTAGTGCAAAAGGGGCTGGCAGAGGTGTTTCTAAAAAACAGTTGAATAAGGAGGATATGATCTGTGATTTTTGCAAGATGAAACAACATACAAGAGATACCTGTTTTAAGATCCATGGGTATCTAGATTGGTATAAAAGTTATAAAGATAAGAAAGGAGGAAATACAAATAAGGAGTTTGTGAATATGATTGACTCACCTTTGGATTATCCAGTAGAGAGGGGTACAAAAGAACTAGTTTGGAAGCAAGATATGGTTGTAATGATTCAGCAAGGTATTGAGAGTTTTTTGAAGAACAAAGGCAAGTAGACCAAGATGACAGACAAGGGAGGAGATGTCATCAATTTTGCACACTATAACAACTTTGCAGGTAGCGTTCTCAACCATTGTTTTAGTTTAGCTAGTTCAATTGAATGTGATTCTTGGATAATAGACACAGGTACTTCAAACCATATCTGCCACGATATAAGTTTGTTTGATAAACCTAGATTAGTTGCTAAATTCACTCCTGTTCACCTATCCGATGGCACAGTTAAGACAGTAGATTTCACAGGGGATATTATCCTTTGTGATAATCTTAGCCTGTCATTCTCTTTGCATGTACCTTCGTTCAAATATAACCTACTTTCTGTAAATAAACTAGCTTGTCAATCTCCTACCAAATTTACCTTTTATGCAACCTTTTGTGTTCTGTAGGACCTTATGACTGATGAGGTCATAGCAGTTGGAAAGGTAATTGTAGGACTATATGTTCTTGACAAATATTCATTTCATAAAAACACTATTTTGTCTTACACCACACTTTTAGATAATTATTCAAATAAGCCAGTTACATTGTCATGGTGCTATTTTCGATGGTTTTTGGCACCAAAGATTGGGTCATCCATCTCTTACTATAATGAAACAGTTGCAATGTTCTTTCAAGGAAATGAAATTTATTAAAAAACCTTGTGATGTGTGCCATCTTTGTAAACAAACCAGACTTCCTTTTCCTAAGAGCAATATTAGTACATTTGCATGTTTTCAACTGTTGCATATGGATCTTTGGGGTCCTTATAAGCAGGGGTCAATTAGTGGAGCTCACTACATTTTTACCATAGTAGATGACTTTTTAAGAACAACCTAGACCTACTTACTCAAATACAAAAGCCAAACATCCTTTTTTCTTAGATAAATTCGTTTAACTTATTAAAAATCAATTTCATGCTACAATCAAAATTATTAGGACAAACAATGGAATAGAATTTCTGAGTCATAGTTGTTAAGAAATTCTTGTCAACCATGACATTATACACCAGAAAACCTCTCTTTACACTCCACAACAAAATGGAGTTATTGAACAAAAACATTGACATTTGTTACAAACTACTAGAGCCCTTATGTTTCAGTTCCATTTGCCAAAGCAGTTTTGGGAAGATTCCATTTTAACAGCCACATATATCATCAATAGACTTTCAACTCCTGTTTTTAATTGGAAATCTCCTTATTATGTTCTATGCCACAAAGAACCCGATTACAATTTTTTGAGAAGTTTTGGTTGTTTATGTTATGCTTCCAACACATCTCCTTATAAAGATAAGTTTGCTCCTAGGGCTTTCACATCTGTTTTCCTTGGTTATTCTCTAGGAAAAAAGGCTTACAAACTTTCTGATATGCAACATCATCATATTTTCATTTCTAGAGATGTTGTTTTCTATGGGAACATATTCCCATTTCAGTCTATTTGTTCAGATTCAGAATTATTTCCTTTGCCTAATCCAGATTTTCTAACACCTATTGCATTTCAAGAATCATCACCTCCTGAAATTCTTACTGTTGGTCCATCAAATTCAGAAGTTCCACCTTCATCTGATACACCTTATTCCACTGATATTACACAGAGTCCAGCTCCCATTCAGAGGAGTAATCGTATGACCCAATGACCAAATTAGTTGAATGATTTTGTTTCACATGCATCTGTTACTAATATTGCTCATCGTACTTCTCCTAATATACCATATTCCTCTTCTCATACACCTCCTCCATATACCTTTTTAATCTCCTCACATCTTACTTCAACTTATCAGTCCTTTTTAGAAAATGTGTCTAATATTGAGGAACCTAATTCTTTTGAGCAAGCTCAAACTAATCCAAATTGTTTGGCTGTTATGGAGGCTAAGTTGGTAGCTCTTGATAGCAATCATAATTGGGATCTTACTACTTTACGAAAGGGTAAAAAGGCTATAGGTTCTAAATGGGTATATAAGGTTAAACTTAAACCTAATGGGACTATTGATAGATCTAAGGCTAAGTTAGTAGCAAAAGGCTATAATCAAATTGAAGGGGATGATTACACTGACTGTTTTTCTCCAACTGCCAAGATGGTTACTGTGAGACTTTTTATAGCTATTGCTGCTGGAAAAGGGTGGCCTTTGCATCAATTAGACATAAATAATGCCTTTTTACATGGTTATAATGATAAGGAGTTGTATATGTTACCTCCTCAAGGTTATACCAAGGCTGGTCCAATCAAATATGTCATTTGAGGAGGTCTTTGTATGGTCTTAAGCAAGCTTCACGCCAATGGAATCATGAGCTCACTGTTTCTCTTTGCAAGCAGAATTTTGTGCTGATCCGTGTCTTTTTATTAAATCAGACGGGGATGATTATATTGCTATCATTGTATATGTTGATGATGTGTTAATCATGGGTCCAACAGAGACATGTATTCGACAAGTAAAGTAGATTTTACATGACCAGTTTACTATTAAAGACATGGGGTCTGCAAAATATTTTCTTAGATTGGAACTGGCTAGATCTAATAATGTCTTCTATATGAATAAAAGAAAATATGTGTTGGATATCCTTAAGGATACATGTTTGACATGTTCAAAAGTGGCAGCCACTCCTTTACCTCCTCATTGTCTTTTTGATGATGCTAGCTCTCCTTTATTGGTGCATCCAGACAGGTATCGAAGGCTGGTTGGGTGTCTCCTTTATTGTGGATTCACCTGGCCAGATATTACTCATGTGACTCAATAGTTGAGACAGTCTGTTCAGGCCCCTACTGAACAGCATTGGACAACGGCCCTTCATATGCTCAAGTATCTGAAATAGTCTCTATCTACAGGTTTATTTTTTCCTTACAAAAATTCCTATTCACTGCAAGCTTTTTGTGATGCAGATTGGGCTACATGTCTTTTTAGTAGGAGATCCTTAATAGGTTTCTGTATATTTTTAGGTGATGCTATGATTTCTTAGAAGACTAAGAAATAGTACATGTCTTTTTAGTAGGAGATCCTTGACAGGTTTCTGTATATTTTTAGGTGATGCTATGATTTCTTGGAAGACTAAGAAATAGTACGGAGGCTGAATATCATAGCCTCTCTACAACCGTCTGTAAGTTACAATGGATTTCCTATTTGTTGGCTAATTTTCGACTGTCTATTTCATTTCCTATTCCTATGTGGTGTGATAATTTGGCTGCTGTCCATATTACTGCTAATCCTATTTTTCATGAAAGGACGAAGCGTTTAGAAATTGATTGACATTTGGTTCGATATAAATACAAGTAGGGATTTGTTCTTCCTTAGCTCATTCCCTCCAAGTTTCAGTTTGTAGATATGTTCACTAAGGCTTTATCAGCTCCAATTTTTTCTTTTTTATTCAAGTTGGGCTTGTGTGATTGGAACCAAGCACCACCTTAAAGGGGGTTTTAGAAATGTATTTTTCTCTGTATTTATCCTGTATTCTATAGCTTGTAACTTCTTTTGCTGTATAGGTTTTATTTCTACTTTAGAGTGTTGCATTTTATATAGTGACAGTCACCCTTTTATTATGTACAGTGATGGTATATATATACCATCTTGGTTTATGAATAAAGATAAACCATTCTTTCATATCAGTTCTGTTTATAAACTGAAATCCTTAGTTTACAAGAAGGTAAAGAAACCATATAAAAATCAGAGTTAACTTTTGAAGAGTGTAATCTTGCATCTTTTCACAAAGCCCATCTAAGAGCTCAACAACTCTCAGCTCGCTAACTCTATTTAAAACAAACACATAAACAATTATCAGATAATATATAGATGAAAAATTAATTTCATATATAATAGCCTCAGCGAATTGAAAACCTTAACAATACAATTTTCTTCCATAAAAGCATAGCGTTAAAATCCCCAGTTGTAACGCTCTTTTTATATCCATCTTCTGCTTCAATCCCCAACCTAGCTATATAATCGTGGCTAAGAGAGGTAGAGAGAGAGGCTTTCGTTATGGATTCAATGGTAATTACGATGGACAAGGCCGTTGTCGAGCTCACGATAATAAGGAAGAATAGTGGGTTCTAGTCACCAAACTAGGACACCTAGTGAAAGAAGGGAAAATTAGAAGCTTAGAGCAGATTTACATGCACTCACTCCCCATTAAAGAGTACCAAATTATTGACTTGCTCGTAGGCCCATCGCTCAAGAATGAGGTCATGAAGAGAAAAGAAAGAGCAGAGGATAAGAAATGGGTGCTTAAGCACCTTTCTCGTTTTTATTCCCTCCTATAATTATTTGCCATGTTTGGCGACGATTTTAAAAATCGTAACCAAAGGGTCAATAAGGATTATCTTTTAACACCAAATTGGGACCTTTGGGGGACCTTTGGATGATTTTCTAAAATTGTCACTAAAGGGTCTATAGTTTTTTAAAATCGTCGTTAAAAGATCCATATTTTGTGACATTTTTTAAAAATAATCGCTAAATGCTTACTTTTAGCCACTATTTTCAAAACGTATCAAATAAAAAAAGTGGCCAAATGTCTCCGTAGTTGTAGTGTTATGTAATGTAGAGATATTTGATTAATGTAGTGGTATTTGTAGTGTAATTAATGAATATATTATTAATTTTTATTTGAAAATTGATGTGAAGCTCATGATGCGATATTTTTTAAATATAATTTTTGTTCATCATAAATTGAGCTTCGTAATAAAATATTATAACTAATAAATTAAAAAAAGCCTTGAGTTTAATATTTGAGTACCATGCCTCCAAATTTCAAAAACCACAAGGCTGCCTTAAAAAAAGACCAATAATATGTAAATAAAATTTAGAAGACATTAAAGAAAAAAAACCATGAATTTGACTCCTAAGATAGTGAAACCTTACTTTTAACATGTGAATATTGTTCTAAAAATTAGAATAAATGATCGGGTTGTTGATGTGTGTAAGTTTTAATTAATTAAACTCGATAATTTGCAAGCGCACGGGTCGTTCGTGTAATACCTAAGGTGTCGATCCCACAAGGAGGGATAATATAATCATAAAATCTAAGGCTAAAATAAATCACAAAAATTCAAAATGTAGCGAAACTGAAAGAAGAATTCAATTCAATCAATTAAATCAATTCAAGAATTAATCGCGAAAATATTAACAATTTAGCAATTGTAATGCACACTCAAGAATCAACCTAAGGAATTACCAATTGAGAGACAGGGAATTTTACCTATCTTTAACACTAACCTAATCGATTATGAATTATTGGATTATTAGTTCTAGACGATCCTAGGGTTGATTACTCTCTCTCGAGTTATAATCATTAACCCTAATTTGTAAACCCTAATCAGATGATGGAAGTTGCAATTTCTTAATTAACAACCTATCCAAAACTCTAATTAGATCTGAAGTTGTCTAATAAACTATCGAAAACCTATGCAAAATCTATCTTCACATAATTTATCGATTTGATTTAATTCCTGTTCTATTAAATTACCTAACTCTTGTTAGACTAATTTAATTATTTTTCATTCGATTCGCCCTCTCAGTTTATTACCGAATTATGCAATTACAGAAATTAAATCACAATAAATCTAGTAAAACATAAACAATCAAATTTTATTAAATCAAAAATACAACCCCGAAGGTGAGTTTATAATATCATCAACATTAAAAAATCATATCATCAACTATTATTCCAATTCTATACAATAATAAAATTGAAAATAACAGGAAATATGAAATTGAATGGACGACAGGAGGCAGCGATGTTGGCAAAATCCTGATTTGGGAAGTATGTCAAGTTGATTTCTTCCCCTCTTCTCTCTTCCTTCTTCTCTTTCTCTATCTCTCGATAATTCACTCTAGGGTTACTCTTAAAAGTGGCTGATGCAAAAGCTCCTTTCTTTTTTTTTCTTCTTGTTTTATTTATGTTCGTTTGTCTTTAGGGTTGAACTAGATTTTTTTAGGGTCTGAAAGGTCCAAAAAATCTCTCGAAACGTGAAGTTTGGGAGTGGCTGTGCATCTGCCCAACGCAAACCACGACCATGACCCTGTAGGCCAAGATCGTGGCCTACATCTAAGCCTTCCGTCATGATAGTGGCCTATTGTGCCACGATTGTGGGCTGTTGTTTCAGCCCAAATGTCTTCCAAAACTCCTCTATTCTTCGATATTGACCTTGAAATACTAGTAAACACATCAAGATACCTCAAAAATATAATATTTAAGCTCAAAAGCTTGTACTAACCCATGAAACACTTAAAACACAAATAATTAACAAACTAACAAAATTCTAACCTAAATACATACTAAATGATCAGATTAATGGATAAACACATATCAAACTATGCCCTAAAACATGATGCAATTTATACTTATCAATAAACAGTACTATGTGTCATTACATATTATACCACGTACATGTATAAAATAATACCATAATTGATTTTAAATAAGTAACATATTCACTTTTATATAAGAATATCATAATTGAGTATGAACAATTTTATACTAATGCCTGAGAATATAATGACTTCGATAAGTCACTTTGTCATTACTTTAAAATGAGAATATAATAACTGAGTGAAAAGAATATCATGCCTCAAAATAAGCTATACTAGGACTTTATATATTCAATACCACTTTTATATACAGAAGTTACCACGATGCATTAAAAATAAGTAACAGCTTCAGTAAATACCATGTTTGAGTATAAACAATATCAAACATCAATATATACTATACCATGACTATAGACATTCCATACCAGAAGTATCTATTACATATAAGTAACAGCTAAATTTTAAATTCGACTCAATCTCTCGAGTCAGGAAAGGTTATATTGCAACTTCTGTAATCTGATTAGGGTTTATGATTTAGGGTTAATGGTTATAACTCGAGAGAGAGTAATCAACCTTAGGATAGTCTAGAACCAACAATTCAATAATTGATAATCAATTAAGTTAGCATTAAGGATAGGTAAAATTCTCTTTCTCTTAATTGGTAATTTCTTTTGGTTGATTCTTAGGTGTGTTGCAATTGCTTAGTAATTAGTATTTTCGTGTTTGATTTTTAATTTGATTGATTGAATTAAATTATTATTTTAGTTTTGTGGAATTTTTAAATTTATGTTATTGTTTCTGACCTTAGATTTCCCTCCTCATAGGATTGACACCTTTGTTACTACACTAACGAACCATGCGCTTGTAGATTATCGAGGGTTAATAATTAAAACTTACACACAACCAAACCTTCAATCAGGAGAAATAACACAAGCAGAGATCTTAGACTTTTCAGCTAGCACAAGAGCACCTAGGACACCAAAATCATCTAGACACCAGGACCAAGTGAAGATTTCTCGACTGGAGAAGTATATAGGGTTGATCTTAAGAGTCCACGTTATCTAGGTGAACCAACTGGAGTTATTAGAGTGAATAACAAAACGAGAGGGCTATGATAGATGAATGAAAGAGGTCATATTGTAAATGACAAGACACATCAGGATGCCTATTCCACCTCTACCATTTAGAGCAACGTCATCAACTTTGGTTTCATAGCTATATGATGCTTAAAGACCTGAGGATCATCCACTTACCAACATACCGGACTCACTGATAGATTATTAATTATTGAGGTAGTCTGAATGTTTTATTAGGTTTTATTTGTTTCTTTTATTACCTATTTTTTTCTTATTTTAATCTTTTCTTATTTTATTTTTAACATTTATTATTGCAATTTCAGTTTCATTTTAATTTTTTATTTTCTTTTGTATTTGTATCCCCTTTTGTTTCTATTTTGCAGGGATGATTGCATAGAATATTAGATGGACTCTTCACTAAATTCCTAATGTGTAATTTTTATTATCTACGGAGGTACCAAAATATACCTTTCTCACATTTTATGTTTACTTTGTTATTTTTGTTTTTTTGTGCTTTTATTGTATACATTAAGGATAATGTAGAATTACATGTGTGGGGAAGGGGTTAATGAAAATTTTGAATTTGTAACTTTTTTAAACCTTATCATAATCTTTATTATTCATACTTATTAATTGACATCCCAATTTAGTTAAAATCGATACAAAACACTTTATTTTATTACTGATTAATTATTGGATTAAATTAGTATGCAAAAGTATTGAATTTAGAACAAACTTGCTTTTATAAGCCATACTTTTAGTAATCATTGATATAGTTAATTTGAATAAAAATTGCATACTATTTACACACATGAAGCATGTTTATGAGTTTTAGAGCCTAAGAGCATATACACCTTTGGTTTATATCCTTTTATTCTTTGGTGTTTGTTACCATGCATAATTGTACAATTCTAGAGCTTCCTTTCATCATTCATTTTGAGATCAATTTTTTTAAAACTAAGGGCATCGAAATGATAAAGGCATTTAGATTCAACCCTTTGTTTTAACCTATTTTCTTTGATTATTATCCAACCTATTTTTATCTTTTAGAAGTAACCACTTTTGAGACTTAGCCTTTTTTCTTGATTGAGCATAACTGCGTTGATAACCTTTACCCTATTTTTCTTGAGAGCCTTTTATTATTTTTGAACCCTAAAGGAATTTGTCTTTACTTGATTGCTTAGAAGTTAGGTTATATTGAGAATGTTAAAGAAAAGGTTTAATATTTCTATAATTGTTAATATGTAGCGATTGTGAAATTTGTTACTTCTTGAGTGCTTCATTTATATAATTTTATATTCTCTCAAAGTTTCTCAAAGAAGTTCAAAAATTGGAAATTATGTGTTGCAAGCATATTAAAAAAAGAGAAAGGTTGTAATATTTTTTGGAGAGTGAGAATAATTAGGTTATGCCAATGAATTTATTGTTTGAAGGACCTATACTATGAAGAAATAAGTTTTATTCAATCTTGTTTACGTGAATCTTCTTCAATGTTATTCCTCTTTTTATTTATTGTTACCACACCTTTACCTAAGCCTCATCATATCCTGTTTAATAGGCATTTTTATTTTTTTTAGTTTACTTATAAGTGGTGGAGATATGGTTTTATTATAAGATTTTGGTTAAGAATCCTTCTAAATGGTGATTTAAGAGTTTTTTTTTAATATTTTCTACTCTAAATACTTTGAGTGCATTGAAAGGATCCTTTATAAGGGTGTGGAATTTGTGTTTTGAAAGATTATCAATATGATTACTACTGTTATTGACTTATTAGAGTTGCTCTAGGATAACTTGATTATAATCTTATATTAATTTGATTAATATAATATGATGATTTAGGGTGTGGATGGACAATTTAAGGTTAATAAGGGATGGACATTTTTACTATTGATGATTTGGACTATGATTTACTTAGGGACAAACAAAAGCTTAAGTGTGGGGACATTCGATAAACGAGGGATGTTCAATAAACGATTATTATACTATGTTTTTATACCCATAATGAGTGTGGTTTGCTTGTTATTTGAGAGTTTTACATTATTCTTAGTACTTATTTTCTTTTAAGTGTGTTTTTAGATCTTAATTTTCTTCATAAATCAAAAGGAGAAGAATTTGGCAAAAATCATGGCATAAAATAGAAGAATTATAGTTATTTTAGAGATATAGTCCCATGTGAATGGTCAAGTAAAGGGACCTTGTAAGAGACTATAAATGTGTAAAGCTTTGAGATGTTATTTTTGGCTTTATGGCAATACATGCTCGTGTAAGTAACATACATGGCTGTGTCCCTTGCCTGTGTAAGTTTCTATGAACGTGTGAAGTCACAATTTTGAAGTATTTTTTAGATACATCATTATAATAAAAAAGGAAACAAATTTGGTGACAAAATTACCGACAGAAAAAAAACACAATAGAAACGACCATTCGTAAATTTAGCGATGAAAGCTTGTGTATCCATCAGTACCATCAGTGACAACATTTTGGATTTCCATCGATAAGTTAAAGAAAATTTACCGATGGATTTATAGAATTCCATCGTTACTTTGCAGATGGAATCCATTATTCCATAGGTGAATTTGCCGATGGTAAATCGTATGTCCGTCGCTAAAGTTGCCGATAGATATATATATTTCCGTTGCTAAATTTACGGACGGACAGAGTGATATCTTATATTGGTAACTTACAAATGAATTTATTTATTCCATCGCTAATTAGGAATGGAATGGTATTTTCTATTGGTAATGTACCAATGGAAGTTATCGTCCCGTCGCTAATTAGCGGCGCAATATTATAGTTTTGTCGTGAAATTTAACTTTGATAAATTTATAATCCCATTTATCACTTCCTACCTGGGTTTTCTGTTCATAATCTTATAATTTTTTGTATATTTAATTTCTACAAATAAAATAAAATTAATTGATAAATATTAGTAAACATTACCCTGATTGTTAATATAATAAAAATTAAAATGTACAAGAATAAGTAATCATTGAAATTAACTGTAAATTAAGAATTTATACAAAAACTTAAGTGTAGCAAAACATCAAATACATTCACTTATATAGGTGGTGAAGGCGAATGCTCTGACTACTACGATGAGTTATTGTCCATCCCCTTTAATTGATCTATCTTATTATGAAGTTGGGCTATGTACTCCATCGATTGTTGCAACTGAGTTGCCAATGTCTCCATTGTGTTTTCAAGCTAGAGGACTCTCTTATTTGATGCGGATTGCCTACTAGATCCAGCTATATTTGATATGGAGGATTGCGAATAACATATGTTTGCAAATGAATCTAAGCAACAGTTTTAGAGTTCTGAGATGTCGTTCATTGCTTTCTTGTATTTGGTCCTATCATTATAATTTTTATGTTAATAAGTGATATTTTTAAAGAATTAATATTAAAGTATAGATTTTACATACATGAATTTGTCTGCATCAGGTGTTGATGAAGGTCACACCATCATCTTTCTTAGTGTGAGTAGGCTTCCTGCCATTAGACTTTTCTTGTATCAGAATAAATTATTATAAGTGAACTACAATTTACAAAAATTTTGGCAGAATTTTCTCCATTTTAATGATATTTACCACTATTTGTTAGATCTCGCTTTTAGGATTTTTATATTTTTAACTTCTTTTAATTATGTTATTAGATCATCAAGCATGGAAATAAATTAGAATTTATGAAGTAGAAATTTTTGGAGTTTAATATGGTATATTATGGATTTTGGTAAGGTGGTATAAAGT
>JAOQMS010000180.1:19231420-19256583 GCA_027563885.1 Erythroxylum longipes | reverse complement strand
GAAGAGTTGGAAGGTAAAACAAGTAAGTAGCTTGTTAAATATTATGGGTTTGATAAATTGAAGCATTTGTGATGTTTATTAGAGGTTAAATGGCATATGATGGTGTTTTATGTATAATGAATATGGATGATGTTCTGTTTTTGGTCTAATGATCAAATGATGGATTAAGAATTGGTTTGTGAATGTTATTGGGTTGAATTGGGGTAGATAATGAAGAGTAAATGAGGTAGAAAGGATGATAATTGTATAAGGTATGTTAGGTATAAGTGGTTAGATGTGAAAAATCTGGAAAATGGGAAGAGAGTGCTAGACTGAGTATGTTTCTGTGAAAGTTCGCCGTGGCAAAATTTTCGAATTTTTCCATGGAAAACTTGAAGGCTTTAATGAGGATTTCATTCGGGAGAAGTTCACCGAGGTAAACTCTGGGTCTCGCCGTGGCGAAATTGTGATTTTCATGCGGGAATTCCTGTCTGGAGGAGTTCGCCGTGACAAACTTTTCCTGCATTGAACATGGTTCAGTATTTTGGGCATATCTTCTTCTGTAGTTGTCCAAATGGACTGGTTTTTTATTTGGTGTAAACTAGATACATAGTAATATAAATCATATGAAGAAATAAAATTCTGAACCAGACTATAAGAGTTTCAATTTCTGGGTGAAATTTGAGTATGGGGTGCTGTCTCTGAATAAAAGTAGTCCGAAAATATGTCGAGTATAACTTTCAAATTTCTAAACCAAATTGAGTGATTTTGGTGTCATTACAAACTTAAGACAATGGGGAAATTTTTTATAGAATAAATTGTTTCCAAATTACTTCATTGGAATTGTCTAATTGATCATGGAAAATAAGCCCTGAAGGTTTGAAAATTTGGTGAAATTTATAAGAAGAAAGGAAAGTTTGGATAATGTGTGATCTTATAATGTTGGAATAACATTAGTGAATGAATTGTTGATATCAATGTACCAAAGGTATGAGTTTGTTTGGGAATAAAGATATTCATATGATTGAAGTTGTGATTCAAAGGAGAGGAGTAATGGGTATCAAGTTAAAGTGAATGAGAAATTGTTAATTGTGAGAGCAAATAATGCTACAATCGAAATAACAAGTAATTGAGTAATAAAAGGCGAATATGGATATAGTGTGAAAATTGAAAAGATACCTAGGATTGTTATGAGCATGCATTGTACATATTCCGTATACATACTTGTACATAAATGCATACTTATAATTGTGCAATTATTAATATGTGTGCATCGTGTGTTTAGCATATTGATGTGCAGGATAAATGTCTGCATTCAAACATTTCCAGATCATTGCTAGTCTAGAGCGTATTGTGAGTAGACCTAGATGGTCTTACCTTATTGTTTGTTTCATTTATGTTATGAATTGAGTGATTACGAATGAGATGTGAATTGATTGTGCTGGTTTCCAGACAGAAGGTCCGATGAATGTGATGTATGAATTAAATATTGAAGTGCTCTTTGTATGTAAATTGGATGAAATATGTGATACTTGACTTGGTTGTTAAATGTCGGACTTAGTTCCGAAGGAAAGTGTGATCATGCATACAAATGAAAAAGTGATACTCAACTCTAATGTCGAATGCCGGACTATGGTCCGATGATATGTGAATGTGAGTGACTGTGAATATGCAAATGTAAGTGATGCATTCCATTTCATAAATGCATGAAATATAATGACAGTTGTGACCAGAGTAGCCACCGATCAGAGCTTAAAGCTCAACGTGTGAAAAAGAGCCCCGAGCTCAAAAGTGATTCAGAGCCTAAGGCTCAACGCTTAATGAGCCCTATATAGGATAGTTATTAATGAGCCCTATATGGGACAGTTATCAATGAGCCCTTTAAGGGATAGTTTAGGCACTCGGTCACAACAAAATAACAAATGGAAAGTGGGTCTCATGTGCACTGCATATGCATAATTGAGTGAATAAATTGTATTGAATGTGAAGTGTGAAATGTGTAATGCTGTGAATTATGTGTTACATAATTGGGTAAGCCATCGATGATGGTCACTCATTGAGTTTGCAAAACTCACCCAAAATTTGCAAATATTTTTCAAGATCAGAAAAATACCCCATTAGGCAAACGGAAGTATACCTACAACATACAAGTACAGGATAGGGGTCGAGATCAGCTCGCGTCTGCATCTTTATTTTCATTAAATTTTGTATCAAAGGATGTATTCGGATATTTCTGTATTGTATATATTGATCAAGCTTATTTTGTAATAAATTTTCCAAAATGTAAAGGGTTGTAAATGAAACTGACTTTTAAATGCAATTATCATAAATATGTGATTAAAAAAGTTTACGATTGAAACGAGCCCGAATTGATTATTGATTTTTTGCAAAAGTGTGCATTGTTTTAAAAAAAACTTTGTAATGAGATTTGACTGATTAAGTGTTCTAACACTCCACCCTCGCGAGATACAGACTCGGATATCACACATCGATGTCGGGTTCGGGTCTTGCGGGATTAGGGTGCTACAGATCACCATCTGTACCTGTTACTATACCATCCAACATCCTTGCTACACCATCCACCAGCCCTATACCGATGGAGATCAGGGGTAAACATTGCGGATGAAGGAGGCGTCCTGCAGCCTGGAGCTAAGGGAGTTGATGGAAGAATGTATACATCACAATTGTCAACAATTTGTAAGTAAATTGCTAAAAATTTTGTAATACATGATAATACCATAGATTTGTACTGAAGTTATAAGTTTTAATTTGAAAATGATCTAAAATAACTTATATATTAGGTTGGTTTTGTCTTGAACGTGCTCAAGAAATATCTTATCCAAATTCAAGGAGCGGATAAATCTTTAGGGTTATATATGAAATAATATCTCTCAGCCAACAAATGATTTTTATTATCAGGAGTTTAGGGTACACAAAATATATTCTTTAATCTTTTTTATTTTATATAATTTATACATCAATTAGATAAATATTATCGTTTATAAGTACTTACAATATATTTTTCTTTTTTTTCAAAACGAAGTTTTTTGGGATCCAAAATTTGATGTTGTAATTTATAATGTATAGGAGAGGTGAGCTCGTACACGTTATAGAGACTTTCTTGCTTCGATACACAAGAATGGTATTCGACCATCATATCTATCTGAAGAAATATGGAGTCGTTGGTAATAGTATTGGGCATCACCAGAAGCAATATCCATTTTAGAGCACAATTCTGCCAACAGATGTAGAGGAGTAGACGGAGAGAGTCTATCCATACACATTAGAGAATCTTTTACCCACCAAGAGCATGAACTTCAACTTGTAATTATCAAAACTTTACACTTATATCCTGAATTTTGTACTTTGATGTATGAAATTCAATGTAATTTGATGTATGAAATTTAAAATGAAAATATATGTGTATTATGGAGAATAATAATGTTATAAATGTCTGGTGCCATTAATGACTGTAGTTAAATTTTTTGTCTAATAGGGTGAAAATATCATAAAAATAGAGGAAATTTTGCATATTTTTTTTAAATTGTACTTCACTTATAACAAATTATTTTGATGCAAGAAAAGTCTATGGGTAGGAAGCCTATACCACATCAACTCTTTTTGCACACTCATACTAAGAAGCATGATGGTGTGACCTTCATCAACACTTGATGCGGGCAAGTTCGTGTATGTAAAATCTATACTTTAATATTAATTCTTAAAAAGTATCACTTATTAACATAAGCAATTATAATGACAAGACCAAATACAAGAAAGCATTGAATGACAGTCTTAGAAATTTAAATTGTTGATGAAAGTCAGGCGTATCTTCATACAGTAGGTGGTAGGGACTACTATGGAAGGAGTTTCAACTTAGATTCATTTGCAAACACATGTTATTCGCAATCCTCCAAATCCACTACAACTAGATCTAGTAGGCCATCCGCATCAAATGAGAGAGTCCTTCAGCTTGAGAGCACAGTAGAGAGGCTGATGAAGTGTATAACTCAGCTCCGTAATGAGGTAGACAAATTGAATGGTAGGGATAGGACCTCATCATAACAATCAGAGCATCCACCTTCGCCACCTGTATAACTTCTGGATAAGTGAATGTAATGATAGTCTGCTACTCTTAAGTTTTTATATAAATTCTTTATTGACAGTTTCAAGATACTTATTCATATACATTATAATTTTTTTATTATACCATTCAAGATAATGTTTACTTTGTATTTATATATCAATGTTATATATTATTTATAGAAATTAAATGTACAAAAAAATAAGGTTATCAACAGAAAACTCAGGTAGGAATATATCATTTTAATGCTAAGTTACTGACGGATAGGTAACTCCGTCGCTAAGTTCGATAAAATAATTTATTCCGTTAGTAAATATTTAGCAACGAAATGTTTTATATCCATCTGTAAATTTAACAACGGACTTAGAACTTATCGTCACTAAATTCATTCACAAAATATTGTGATTTTGTTGACAAATTAGTGACAAAATATTCTAAATTTGTTGGTAAATTTATCTTAATTTAGCAACTAAAATGCAAAATTCTGTTACTAAATTTACTGATGGATATATAAATTTATGTCGCTAAATTTGTGATGTATTCATTTTATCTATCGTTAAATTTTACCTACGACCACTTTTTCGACGACTCTTTCCGTCAATAATTCCCGATGGAATAAATTTATTTTCTGTTGTTAATTTTTGTCGCTAAAATTGATTTTTCTTATGGTGAGTGTCCTAGTATAGTTTGTAAGTATACTTTGATTTAGGCATGATATTTTTTGCATATAATTATGATATTTCTATTTTAAACTGTATTTTTTATTTATCTGTATGAATAATAATATAATTTTTTGTACAAAGAGGTCTATTAGATTTATGACTTTGAAATATACTTTATATGTCGGCAATGAATTCTTTATATTTAGTCATAGTATACTTGTTACTTATTTAAAATAAATAATGTTATTTTTGTATAGTTTGTATGTACTAATTTATGGTAGGATATTCACATACTAATTTATAATATACACCAAATGGATGCATTACCAAAATGATTGAGTGATCAAATATGGACAATCTACTTTATTTTTCCTTCAAACTCTTCGTGTCTCCTTCCTGCTCTAAGTTTCACTCTTAAGTAAATGCTAAGCTGGTCATGTTAATTATTATATTATTTTTACATTTTACAGCAAATGTCTTTTTAGATGAGATTTATTTACGAAGAACAGATTCTTTGTTCCGATTATGGTATTTCAACTATGTTTCATTAAATCTCATCTGCATATTTACATGGGAGGATTTCATATGTTATTTACAGTGATAATTTTTAATTATTTTTTGTTAGTACGAAACTGAAACTGAAAACGTTGCTTTCAATTTCCACTACAACAAATAGGACAGTTAGCAATGAAAATAAACTTTGCTAAATAATAACAAATTGTCGCAAATACTAATTTGCGATGAAAAAATATCGTCGCTGATTCCCGGTAGCAAAATAACATTAGCGATGTTTTTCTGAAGTTGTCGCCAAAAAGTATTATCGACAGAAATAATTCCTCAGCAAAAAGTATAACCGATGATAATAGATAACGTCGTACATAGTTTTGTCCGACGTTTCTTTTTCATAGCTAAAATTTTTTCCCTACTAAACTCTATTCGTAGGTAATTATTTTTAGTGACGATTTTATTTTGGTAGCAAAATAGTTTTAGTAACTAATTTTTTTATTGCAAGGAAATGTTTTTAGAGACGTTTCTATAAACGTGGGTAAAAACTTTTTGTGACGAATTGGATTTTGGTAGGTAATAGGTTTGTGAAGATTTTTTTTTTTGGTAGTAAAATACTTTTAGCTACTAATATGTGGTTGTAGCAAAACATTTTTAACGATGTGCTTTGTATATGTAGTTAATGACTTTTTGTGACAATTTTTTTTGTAGCTAACATTATTTAGTGACAAAATTTAAATTTGAATTAATAACTATTATAATTGTTAAAAACAAATTTATTTTAATTTATTACAATTTTTAAGACAGTTTAAAATATTAAAATTATTTAATTTATTATTAATGTTGTGACATATTTTTAAAATAATAATAAATAAAAATTAAAAATGGAATGTATTTTATAAAAAATAATTACAATTCAAACACAAACTAAGACTACTCATCGTCGTCACTGCTACTAACATATACTGAGCCTAGTAATTGTTTTACCATCTTTTTAAGCTTGTTAACTTTTTTTAGTCCATGATTTAACTTGTCTTCTGTACATTGTAATTTATTCTTCAATTTATGGTTCTCCTCTTGAAGCTCTGTGACATATACTAGTCGTGACAATGAGGCACCAACAGGTTTAGGGTCATATCCAAGACCTTTGCTATAACCCGATCATGTTTAAAGGACATTGTTGCAAATGTCATCAACATTGGACTGAATCACCTCAGCCAATGACATCTGCAACAACTCCTACATCTTGTCCTACAATTTAAAGTAGAAAATCAAGTTAACTAAAAAATTATTACTTACAACTACATAGAAAAATAAATTGTAATATTAATTTATTTGTACTTTCATAATTACTTTGTGCCTCTTTAGACGTCAAACCTTAACCTTCCTTCTAGTGTGTGTGCTTGTATAGTATGATCCTATCACACTCTTGCTCTTGGAGTTGTGTTTGACTCTATAATATGAATTTAAAAAATTATAACCAATTAGAATTTATTGTATTAAAAAATAGAGTAATAAATTGAAAATGTTACACCTACTAATTCTTGTTAGATGACGACAACTGATTTGGACCCAGTGTTATAAGGAGTCTTCAGTTTTGCTCTGTTGGCCTTGACTTTCTCACATTTTTCCTAAATTAATAGAAGTAGTTATGAGATGTTTAAACATAATTAATGGAAGGAAATATGGAGAAGAAAAAAACAAACCTAAACCTTCGCTGAAGCCCAATAATCACACATTTCATTCCAATTTTCTTCATTTACCTATTCCGGAACATGTCTCCTTGCCTCTTCATCAGAAGGGAAAGACTGCTAATATTTATGAATTCAATATCGATAATCCTTCACCCTTTGTTTCAATAGTGAACTAACACTGCTTGAAACCTCAGGCGTGCTGATATCAACGATATTGAGCTTCATCTGTGAAAAAACGTATTAGTTATGTAAAATCGCAATACATATAATGAAATGAATTGAAATATTACCAAAACTTTATCTAATGCATTTTGCAGCAAGTTGTCTTCCTTCAACTGCTTGACATGCTGAAGGCAAGGCAACTCATTCCTCACAATGACGCCCAACTCACTGGCCAATTTTACAGCTTGGATTTTATCCACTAGGCATCGTTGCGTGGGGTCAATCGTCACTAAAAATTTGGTATTCATTACAACATTCATCTGTTGCAACTTAGCTCCTTTTGTCTTACCTCTACCTTGTTTTCTGAGGCAAGTATTGGAGCTTGAAAAAAAACATAATGAGAAAAACACACTAAATATGTAATGAAAGCATAAATGTAAATATGTTTGGTTATCAATAACAGACTTGAAGATCCCTCATGACTACCAGATGATGTTGGTAAAGGTTGTTGCTAACTTTCCTCATTGGATGATGCAATTTTTGGTTATTCTGTGGGAGAAACTTCATATGCCGTTACCACCTTCTTTCCTTTCTTTCTACCAGGTCCCATTATAATGAACATGTGTAAAACATCAATAACATAAGAAAATTATCTTTTTAACATTTCAAACAATAAAAATAATTTATTTATAGAAATCGTCATGATCAAGATTTTGAAAATCATCAACATTTACAAAAACATAAGTGAAACATTAAAAATATGCTTATAGTTATCGTAAATTAAAATAACTAAAACATCAACAACATAAGGCAATTATGTTATTAACATTTGAAACAATACAAACAATGACACTTACATTTAATCATCATTATCAAGATGAAGAAAATCATCATTAAGTACCTAATCGTTTGATTCTTTATCACTAATATATTCCAGCAAAGTATCGTCATTGTCATTGAAGTCTTCCTAAGTATAGTCTTCATCTGTTTGTAAGATAAGATGGGCTTGGACTTCATCCAGTCGAACTATGTTGGGTTCGACATCTCTCCTATAGAATGATGATATATCTACATCTTCTACTGGAATGCCTTCGTTATTGATCTCCAATCTAATATCTTGATAGACTTCATCAGCATCCATCTAATTCACCAATATTCCTTTCACAAAAATCAAGGACATTCCTTTGTTGAAACTTTTGAATAACCTTCCAATTGCTACCCAACATAGTATCATTAATGTAGAAAACTTATTTGGCTTGACTTGCAAATACAAAAGGATCATTATCATACCATGTCTTACTAACATTTATACTAGTAATATACCCATTCACTCTCATGTCAGTTAGATCAAATCATTTTCATTTAAGCAGAACAACCTTCTTATCCTTGATGTAGTGTAACTCTATAATTTCAAATATGACACCGTAGAAGTGAATAATTTTGTCATCATGACATCCTTTAACGACAACCCCACTATTTTGACTTCTAACTTGACTATCTCGATCTTGTATGTGATATCGCACCCATTAACAGTGCAATCTATGTATTTCTTCCCACAAATATGAGGCCCACATACCAAACTATATAATGCTATTGTCGCTTCTTGCACGTTACGGTTATGTAATCTTATCATTTGTACGACAAATTGAATTCATATATGAGGATGAGACATATTCTCATATTTTCATAATATGTAATTAATGTAACAACTTACTCGATTTCTAAACTATGATACAAAATTCTGCCTATGTCGTTCTTCAATATTAATGATCCTTTTGCTATGAATTGTGTCTTTGTGCTCTTTATTGAAAAAAAACACAGTAAGATCTCAGAGTTAATGAAGGAAATTGCAATATGATTATTTGAATAAAAAGGAATATATGTACTCCTTGTATGTATCGACGTTCTCGCAATTGTTCAAAATATACCAATAGGCAATTTCAAATTCGTCTTTACTTAATTCTATATATTTACCCGTACCAAGTGACCTAACTTTTTGGGAGAAAATAGATAACCCACCATCGTCATTAAAGTCAAATTTACATTCTGGTCTATTAAATCTCATCTCCATATCAGTTAAGTACATTGAACAAAAAGTCAAGCATTCACTTGCGGTCTTCATTTTTACATCTTTTACTGACTAAATTGGCTCTTTGTTTGTCAATCTTGGTTTGTCACAAGTTTTAGTATCTCTTAGATCGATTTTCTCCTATTTGCTTGTTATGTTTGCATTTAGCTCTCGAGACAATGGTTGAAAGAAAACAAGTATTTTACCATTGTTAAATAGAAAATTTATGATTTTTATCCTTCTAGGGTAGATCTGGACGTTCTTTGTGGAGATCTGTATATAGGGTGTTTTTGCGGTGCTAAAGTTGATTTCTTTGTGTTTTGTATTTGTTGTTTGATTTCTTTGTGTTATGTTATTTGCATATTGTCGCTAGAGAGTTTGGATTTTGCTCAGCTAGTTTTTGGAGTCGAATCGGTTTAATTGACCTCACTGTTACTGAATCTTCTCAAGTTGTTTCTAGAATTTTCCTATTGAGGAAATTATTTGAATGCATCCTGCTTGGCATTTGTGACTTTGAGCTTTCCTCTAGTTCTGTGAAGCACACAGGTATTTGCATGTGGGTTTTGGAAAGCTTTTGGAAAATCCAAAATCCTCTCGTAGATAACTTATTTGGGTTTTGTGTTATGCTCATCACTGTAAAAAAACAATTATTCACTGAATCGGTATTATTCTTTTGTTCTATTGTGAGTTATTGTGATTACTCTTTTGTTCTTTCTATCTATTGTGATTATTCACTAAAACCCTTTAGGTGTTTATTGTGAGTTCTTAATTATGCATTTGATGTATGAGTTGTGTTTTGAAGATGATTTACTGTCTATCTTTGTTATTTCTTTATGTCTATCTTCCCACCAACGTTTAACGTTTAATCTCATGAAAGCTTTGTTTTTGCATTGATGAAATTGTTTTAAGAGTATTTTACTTTTTTTCATTTCCATTAATAGTAATATAGAGACATATAGATAATACTATATTTATGTACATGAAAAACATAGTCATGTCTATTTTACTTTAAATTCTAAAATTTTCAAATTTTAGTAATGGTAAATTTCATATCATTAAGCACATTGAAGATGCATAAGTGCTAAACTGGACTAGTTTTAGTTGTCATCAAAATTGGCGTTAAACATATTATTGTTTTATTCTAAATTAACTTTTATAGAATTTACCTCTTAACATTATTAATGAAGGAATGTTGACATAGAGACTAGTTCCGGATGACCCTAATTCATTCCGTTGGGAGGAATGTGTTAAAATTATCCCTACTGAGAAAACCAACAATGCAGAAAAAATCTCCACTTCATATACTAATCATCATTTTCCTTCTATAGCCGATTTTCTGCTTCAAGGTGTTTAGTATCATTCGAATAACGTCACTTTCCTTATTATGTACATCTCATTTCCTTTTATGAAGCTATTATATATATTCACATTTAATGGTTTATACTACATGTTTTAAGCTTCCTTGAGTCTGGAAGATGATATGTATGGCCATGGAGGCGAGATCGATGTCACAACAGTCAGTAAAGGATTAGGAAAATCAGTTGTTTTGGAAAATTCGTCAATTCTAAACTTCATCTACTCATTCACGTATGCATGTCACTCAAATTTCAGTTCATTTAACAGTTTACTAATATGACAATATCTAACTTCTATACTGATTGTGTTTTAGGTAGTAAGTCTAGCGACTTATTCACTGCATCCTCTACAAATTTAGCTATAGCAAAAAAGCTGTTACAAGAGGGTGTGAAAATTCCTACACTTGAGGGAACAACTGTTACTGTTCCAATTGGTGCGTTCGAACGTGCAAAGACCCCCAGACATCGGGGGCTCATTTACCTTTACCGACTCTCATGTTATTTGGAATCCAAATAAATAATTATATTATTTAGCGAGTCAATCAATTGAGCTCAGCTTTAAAGTTTATTTATTGTTGTATCTGTAATAATTTGTCAAACAACATATCTACTACTTAGGGGTCAAATTGCATACTATTGAATGTGGACTGTTATTGTTCTAGTTCTATGATTGTATGAATTGGGTAACTTCTAATTCAAAGTTCGTACTACTCCACATATCATATTATTATATTGATAAAATTATTTAAAATTTTTATAACTAATTTTTACAATGTTAGTAAATACTAATTATTAATTAATATTATTGTTTAATACTTAAAATTATGTTGTGAGTTTTTTTTAATAATACGTTGTAAACGTACAAAATAAATCTCCAATAAAATATATCTTAACTATGATAGATTATAAAAATGTTAGTTTAATAATTTATGAAAATGTCAATCATTAAAATCGTCACCACATGTACACAATCAGCGACGTTTTTTAGAATTTGTCACTGCATGTGCAACATTTGTCGCTGACTGCTTAACATTTAGTGACAATTTTAAAAAATCGTCGCTAAATGTATAAGTTTTTGCAACCAAATTAAACTTTCGTCACCAAACATGTCAGAATATAGCGTTGCCAAACATAGAACCTTTGGTGATGATTTTAGGGATTCGTCGTGAAATGCTTGACATGTAATGGTGACGTTTTCAACAATCGTCGCCGTTACATTATTTAGCGATGAATAACTAAAATTGTTACCATTGTGCAACATTTAGTGACAATTTTTATAGTCACTAAGTATTCAGCATTTGACGACGATTTTCTCTATACGTCGCTAAAGTTTTCTCTTGTGCGATGCTTTATGATTTTGTCACTAAATGGTAAGTTTTAGTGACAAATTCTTTTAAACGTTGCAATATGTTGTCTTTTGGCGATGAATTATGTTTCGTAGGGAAAGAAATCGTCGGCAAAGGGTATGTTTGTTGTAGTGTCCCATCCGTGAATGGAAACACAAGAAACCAAAAACAAGTGATACTATTGATCGTATGAAATTACTTTCCTGCTAGGCGCTGCTGGTGCATAATCAGGGAAACTTCGGTGAGCTGTGCCAGTTACAATTCAACCTTAATTGATAAAATAAGCCCCGAAATCCAAATCCGACCCATTCTCCATAAATACAAAAATATCAACTTAACTTGTTGTGCTGTTGCTGTAGTTCAGACAAATACAAAAAGAGAAAGAAATACGCAGGCGAAGTTCTAACTCCAACAGATTGTATGTAGTCTTAGGACTGCTGACTACAAAACTTCCATTGCTTCGTAATCCTATTTGACAGCCTACACTCTGCTTATGTTCATCTTCCTTTGTTGACTCTTAGAACGCTTTTCACACCTTAAAAAATTCGGTGCAGGTTAGCTTCTAATTTGGCAAGTGGTAGCCTATCTACATCAACTACCAACAGTCTTTTAAAGCCAAAAATATCGGGCAGTTCATTTCGCATGCTGTTTACCTCTCTGATTTTCCCTCAAGTTTTGGATATGAATGGTGCGTTGTTCACTTGAGCGTGTCAATGCCTCCAAAACTATCTCGACCATCCTCTTAATTTCTTGAAAGTTTAATGAAACTTGCTGATGCACATGTCCAGCTAGTTGCAATATAAATATTATGTTTGAAGTCTTATCCAATTAAGACATTTTATGTTCTTTCTTTATTAAAATATAATTTGACCTTATTCTCTTTAATTAATAAATGAGTATTCCATATTCCTAAATTTGTTCAACTACAGACATAATGAAGGTTTCAAATTATCCGTGGGGAGCAGTCGGCAAATGCAATTAGATAGGACTAATAACAAACATTGGGAGGTTGGTGTTATTAACTTGAAGTTACCAGTGGACGGTTTCTAGAATCGATTGGCTTAATTACTTTTATCTAAATTGGCAAGCTTCTTTAAGAAAATAGCATGACAGGTTTTACCATTTCCAATTTGGTATGAGTTGCTTTCATCTTCAGGTACATTTAGAATCGGTGACTGACCCGACATGCACCAGATTTTCTGGAACTTTCATGCCCAATATTGTATTGGTATATAGTCCTAAAAAGGAACTTTTGGCTTTAAACATTACTATATATTACCAGAATCCATATGCTCTTGACCCGTGACGATAGGTCAAGGCTATATCAAGTTTGGCCAGCGAGCAAGCAGAAAACCAATACTTTTAATTAGAGGCTTCAAAGACATAAGCATTCGAGATACGTTTCATGTGGGCACTAAGGGGGAGTTGAAACGAACACGAAAAGGCATCATAATCAATTAATTGTGATGATATAAATATCGATTTAATCAAAATTCTTTTCAATTTTTATACTTTTTTTCTCTAATCTGCTATTTACTAACTCCATGGCTAGCAATGACTGAAGGTTTTGATGCTTCCATAAGATAAGCATAATTTATGTTTGTACAAATTTAAAAGACGAAATTTTGTAGAGAAAAAAGAAAAAGAGCCAACTAATACTAAGAGCCTAGGAAGAACTGGACGAACTGTACTGAAAATAATCTCCAATTCAAGCTCATAAACTTCTCATTCTCCTAAAGAACTCCTTAATTAGTAGTAGAACCTAAAAATCACATCATGATCTATCGGAGAAATTTATTTTAAATTACATTATCGGCAAGTCATTTTCATATGGTGTAAAACAAAATCTCAACACTTGTAATTCATGTAAAAAAGATGATCAGCTAACTAGCCATCTTTGTCTAACTTTTCCGAGCTAGCTGGAACAAGAGACTGGTGTCGAAGAGGAAGCACTGAAGTACTGTTCCACTTGAGCAGATGGGCCACCAGCCACTAGAGCTGTGCCACTATCTGAAGAGGGAGCTGTGCAGCGAGGAGGTTAAACACTGGATCGGAGGGAGCACACCGGAAAGGGAGAGCACGCTGGATGAAGATAACCTAAGAGAAGCTATAATAACTACATCATTTTACGTAACCCTAAGCTCGGACTTAATTGATCGAGCTTCGATTTTTCTTTTCCAAACCCAACATTTCATTTCATGTTAAAACAGGCGATGTGTTGGGTTTGAAAAAGAAAATTCCAATCTCGATCAAATTAAGTCCAAGTTTAGGCCTGGCTTGCTATCCTAAAATATTTTAAACGGTTAACAACTGTGAATTTATATATTTGGCTTTTAAGAGAGGAACTCGCGGTCGTTATCTTTTAGATACGAGCGAGAAATTGTAGATAAAAGAATTCGAATACAGGACCTTTTGGCCTCATGCTTCTCTACTTTACCAATTCGACCATCTCTTATGGGACGACAGATATCATATGAGTAAAATAATTTAGAAACGACAACTCCCGACAATAATCCTGAAGATTATTAATTAAAACCATTTAAATAAAAGTAAATAATTTTTACATAACATGGTTTTATATTATTAATCAAAATAATTGAGCGTTTTACTTTTGATATAAAAATATCACATCATATGTGATTTCATGAATTCTATAATTTTTTGTATTTTAAAATTTTCATAAAAATTTTATTATTTTGCAAAAAGTTTAAAATCACACATTTTGTTAAATTGCACAATTAGCTCAAATTGACATAAGAATCTTTCGATTTTTATGAAAAATGACGCATAAGCAACTGCCCAAAAAAAAAAAATCATTAGCTTAGGATGAATTATAATACCACTCAAAAGCCACCGACTTAATAAACATTTTCATTTTTTCCAACCTGACTCTTATTTCACTTCTTCTCACATTTCTACATTTTTCGTCACCCATAAAACTTCACTATGATACACCTATTAGCTCTTATTAAGAATATCTCTTATGGTTTCTATTTCATGTTAATATCTATGGTAAATCAACTCTTCGTGAGTTTTGTTTTGTTTCTCCCATCTCTTTCATTCTTTCTGTGAATCGTTTTTTGAAGCCTTGCTCAGATTCTGTCTCACTTGTTATTAATAAAATTTTGAAAGTAGATGGAAAGACTTTGAGGGTGCCAAATGCATCATTCATTAAGATTTTGGGAATTTTAGGAAGCTTCAAGCGTTGAGAAGTTAAAAAAATATTTTAGCAGATACTTAAGTTAAGGTTTTAGCTTATTTATTTTTTCTTTTTTTTTAATTTTTTTTTCTAATTTTGGAATCTTAATTCAATGTTTGCTCCCTAAAATTTGATTCTGAGTCAGGTATAAGATGCATAAATCTTGACGTGTTATGAGTATTAATTATAGCAGGATTTGGAATTGTGTTTTGTCTGTCACGATTCTGAGAATTGCCTAAATATTCGTATAACTGTTTTGGTACGAGTGCATTTTAAATGATGGTAAAGTTTTTATGTTTAGCCTATTTGAATAAGTAATTTTATTAAAAGTTAAAAATATTAATTTTATCATTTATATCAAAAATTCATCATAGGTTTAGTGTTTCGGAACTTTTCATAAACAATACAAAAGTTATTTGTTTCTCATAAATGTTAGGACGGGCTCAGTGCACAGTAAATGTAATTTGAGGGATTTAAAATGATACAAGTAAGATAATGCAATTCAAAATATGCAGGTGTACATAGAAATGAGTAATATACCATCGATTTCAATAAGAAATAATAATATAGAAAAAGCCCACCACTGCTTTTATGGTATCTTAATACCACTGTAACCTTTGGGTGAAAAGAAATCAAGGAAAGGGATTTTATGGATGCTCTCAAATTTGGGTAAAATGTGAAGGCCTGAGGTTTATGTCTTTTAATTCCTTTGCAATACCATAAAACGTGAATATTTTTACACATAAAATGATGTTTTCATAGTGTTAAAAGAAGTGTGATTATTTTGCCTAATTGTTTGCGCGTAACTACGCAACACAAATTACTCGTTTTACGCTCAAAAATTGCAAATGAACAGAACATGACTTGTAGTTAACAAGCAGATATCGATCCCACAGAGATTGATGCCCCGACATCATTTAATTGAGACAAAACTATATTTAAAAAACGAAATTGTTTAATGCAAATAATCTGAAAATTAAATTAAAAACAAAAGACTAATAATGAACACACTGAACAATACCAATATGCAGAAAAAATCGGAACTCAAGAATCTAAAGGCTAGAGATTAATTTTTCTCAATTTTGTCTCCCTCCTATTTTATTAATCGAATTGTGTCTCACTTAAGATTTCCTAATGTATTAATTATCCTCACTCAAGGTATAATTAATTGTCCCTAATCGAATTAAGGGAATCAATTGAACGATCTCTTAACCTACCCAATGACTCTACCGATTCAACTGGTTATTAAACTATCATATGGGTGATCAATTGAATTCGCTGAGATCTCTCTTCTAACTAATCAATTGACATGATAATTGTACGTCTATAGGTTGCCAACTTTCATTGTACAATCCTACATAAATAATCTTACTCACTTTCTTGATTTGTTGCAAGATAACAAATAAAATTAACAATCATCAAAGACACTTTCATTCAATTCAATGAAATAGGAGTTTTAATAAAATAGTTCAAAAGCAATCCCTAAAACTAAATCAGCCAATCATGGTCTCCATAACATCATCAACATTCAAATAAACCATTTTACAAAGAATAGAAGAAGTAAAATTGACAGAAAATTGAATAAAGAAACTCCTTCTCTTCTTTGCCAAAATCTGGAAATTTTGGTGTTAATGTGCTATTTCCACAATCTTGATGATAATCCTTGACTTCATTCCTTTCTGAAAGCTAGAAACTTGTTTTCTTCACTCAAGGATAGTGTTTCTACAGAAGGGTTTCGTCCTCTCTTGATGATGGAGTCTTAATTATCCTTTAATAGTCCCCAAAACCCTAAGTTTAATGAAGCCCCGCATATAAGCTTAAGTTCTGACATATAAGCTTCTAAGTGTGTAAAATCGATTCCATTGGATGGATATGGCCATGGTGGCTGAATTAAATATGTTCTAATGCCTTAGAGGTGATTAGACATGATTTATAGACTTATTGGACACTTAGAAAGCTTAATTTAAAAATTTTATGTACATAAGGGCTTATTTACAACCTGTTAAAAGTTAATGGACTTAAATGTAATTTTGAATATATTTTGAAATTGATGGTTTCAATGAATTCTATGATGTTAATTGTGTATGTATAATGTGAATTGATGATGAAAAATAAGGAAGAAGTAAATTGGAAGGAGGCTTTCAAGTTTATGACTTTAGGTGTTTGATAAAATCCCTAAATGAACTTGGCTTAGGATTTAAGGATTTTGATGGTGTGCATTGGAAAGAGGCTTTCATGTTTACATAGAGTGAATTTGAATTGTTGCTTAGATTGATAAGAAGTGGCCTAATGTGCTTGGATAAAAATGTGCTTAATTATGCTTTGAAATGTGTAAGTTTTGGATCAAAGGCATTAAATGCCTTGGAAAATGCAAAAGAAAGCTTATGTGAATAATAAGAGAAGTAGCTATATGAGAAGCTTCATGGTTGAATCCTATAGCTTAAAAATTGTGATATTTTGATTTATACACTTATGTGATGGTGAATAAATATGAGATATATGTTAAGTAGTAAATACATTGCATTTGTATGTATAAAGGCTCAAGAGCTGTGAATCAAGGAGCCCGTACCAAGGATTGTTGAAGTTACAGGAGTGTACACCTTCTTTTAAGGTGAGTTGGAAAAACATATCTCTCAAATGGGATTAGGACATCCCAAGACATGCATGATGACTTGTATGTGAATTTTGAACCTAGGTAATGCATAGTAGAATTGAATCTCAAATTGATGCTAGTATACTTATGTATTTAATAAACGACATTGTTTTGAATAACTCTTTGCACTTGAAGTGAAAAAGATGACTTTCAATGCATGAAATAACGTTGTGAAACTTACATCTGCATAATCAAGTCATGCATGCTACATGTATGTGTTCTCTTTTCTCTTAAAGCTAAGACAAGGTTTCATTTTATCGGTTCGACCAATAAAATAAAGGCATGATACTTTACTTGATTTTTTGTATTTAACATTTGTATATGATTTTTTGTGATTTGTGAGGAAATGATTAGCCAATCGTCCGTTGGGCACAATATATTAAGCGACCTTTGTACCCTTGACGCTGGTACATAAAATTTGAGTCCTTGTAACGACACTATTCTACAGGGCTCGCAGGTGATTGCACACCTAAAGGTCTGGTCACCAATGAGGTTATCACCTAAGGTCATGACACACTTGTCGACCGTAGTCTAGACTCATCACAGATGAAAGTCGAACCAACACCAGGATCGGTAGGTGTGCATACTACTTTAGCCGACTAGTGGTGACACACATAATTATTTTGGTTTGTTCTAAGATTTAGCTTCCTGATGAGATTTGATTTTACATGTTACGCTTTTCTGCTCATGTGTACTGGAACTGGATCCTATATTCACTGAATGAGTGATTAATAGGCTAGGCCTTTATGGTTCCTAACCAGTATGATAAGAGTCATAGACTAGGTCTATGTATTTCTATGTCATGCATATTCACTTCATAGGTGGTTATGTGTATGTTAGATGTGTAAAACTGTCCTTGGGTTATTTAGACTATTTTGGTGTATACCGGGTTCTGTTTGTGATATGTCTTTTTCCTACTTACTGAGTACATAGTGTACTCACCCCCTCTACTTTCCAACTATGCAGGTTAATTTGGTGAGTTTGAAGTTTTGAGAGGATCGTACGGTCTTTTGACATTTTCGGGGTATTACCACACGTGAGTAGTCTCTGTTTTGTACTTTTGCTGTATAGTGGCTCATGATTATGTTGATATGTTTTATAATTTTGTAAATTAACTCTTGATTGTCTTGTGGTTTGTAAATAACCTTATGTGTGAACCTTTTTATTGTCCGAAATATTTTTAAAGATATTCAGTTAGCCTTGCATAGTCGGGTTTAGGGTACCATAAGTATCCTTAGTTTAGGTATGTGGCGGTTGTCATGTGCCCGATGTAGTTCTGGGTCGTGACATTGTTGATGCTTCTCACTTGTTCTTCCTTTTTCTTTTCTTTTCTTTTCTTTTTCAACACTTTTTTTCATTTTTCTTTCTTTTTCATCATATATGGAAGAACTATGAATATAATAGCAGATAAATACAATATAGTCCACAAGAAAAAATATACTCAACTCATCTCAATAAAATTTTCACAACGATCCCAACTAATGTATTACTTAATACTCTACTAAGCTTGTGAATGGGTAGGTTAATGAGATTCTGGGTTTTAAAATTTTGGGTGTTTTCAAGAAACAAAAAGTCAAGGCTCAATGGGATAGCAAGGGATAATACAAAGGGTAGGTCATTTAAGCCAAGGGTTAATACAAAAAAGGCCTTAATCATCTCTATTAAGCATTCATCCAGTAGACTCAAATTGATTCAAAACAAGTTCTGAAGGTAATAACCTAAGGAAGTATCACTCAACAAAGAAATAAAATGACTACAGATGGAGTCGTATGGCTCAATCCTCACTTTCGCTCAAATGAAAACTCATTATGTATCTCTACACTACCTCATTGCTCAAATGTCAATTTGTGATTAAGCTTATGTAACTAACTACTTTTCATCACTCTATATGGTTCACTTTCTACTCAAGTAACCTAATTCGAGGTCAAGCATGCATTCAATCTAATTTTAACTAGCATGATAGAATCTCATGGCAATATTCATCGGAATGATTCAAATGTCGTTTTATTGTTGACACAAAGCACATGATATGCCTAAACATGCATCATATTTAACAAAATGCAAACAATGCAATTGAGAAAGTCAATGTCACCTTCTCACATTTAAAGTTCATATTATCCTCAATGTGACAAGTCAACCACCAAATAAGCGAAAATGACCTCAAACCAAACAAAAGAAATTCAAAAACACAAATAACTTCAAACCAAAGAAAAATGACAGCAAACCAAACAAAAGAAGATGACATGAAACCAAACAAAAAAATGAAATTAAACCAAACAAAATAATGTTGGCGAAAGAGCTTCAAAATTGTTCCTCCGACAAAAATTAAGGAACCTCTTCTTTAGACTGCACTGCTCCTTGTGGACTTGTCGCATTTGGGTGCCGAGCTCATTGAGTTGAGATGTCATTTGCTATTGGTTAGAGGCCATCTAGTTGAGGATTTGTTGAAATCGGTCGACCTCTGCTGGTGCACTCGGTTCCTCCTCCACTGCTTCCTTTTCTGGCCCCTCCTGTTCCTCACTACAGTATACATCTAAGGATTTCGGAGTTCCATAGAATGGAACTCCAAAATCTCAGAACGTCTCAAATACGATATGTCAAACATATCATGTGGCGTTGTGCGCACCTCCCCCACATTAAGGTTATAAAACCAAGCTAAAGCAGTAACAATATGACACATTCCAAAATATGAACTCTTTTTATTTACCACTCACAATTGATCGAAAAATTCTGAAAGGTATGTTAATTTTAACTTTTCGATCCATGCACCACAAAACGAAAAGCTTTTTGGCTGAGCATTTGTTACTCTCAGTTTTATTGAACACAGCTAAGCACATAAATTTGTGTAAAAGTAAATGCTCAGCACTACAGATTAAAGAATTTGGTGCATTCCTAGAGTCAAAGTTTTCTTCCCCAGTTAGAGCTTTCCAATAATCATCGTGATTAGTTCTTGGAAAATGCATGACAGTATAATCCAATTTATAAACAGTGCCAATAACTTAAACCAAAAAACTTCCAATTTTAGTATTATATCGGACTGTGGTGAAAACTCTATGGTCATCATAGGGTGAATAAGTAAGTCACACCAAACAAACCTATTCCAACCTATATTTGCAGCTAATCGTTCTATTTCCTGCCTTACTCCTACGGTTTCTAACAATTCAAAATCAAAACACCTAGGAATGACTAGTTCTTTATTCCCAAGGTAGCAAAAACGCGTACCTTCTTCTTCCGAATAGATTGGAAATAGAGAACGGTAAGCTGTCGCTAAATCGTGCTTACCTTCACCGGAGAATTCACGGTGTAATTTATCGATCAGTTCAGTTGGTTTTTAAGCCATCATCTTCCTTGGTTCCATTGTAAGAAGAAACTTGCAAAAATGAGAAAGAGATTAGTGAATTTAATTTTTAGAGATAGAGAGCAAAATTTTACCTAAATCTTTGTGTTTTTGAATGATTAATACATAAAAAGAAGAATGATGGTAAGATTAATGAAAAGAGTTGAAGAAAATATCAAGAATATAAAGGAAAATGAAGAGTTTTAGAGAGTTGGAGGAGAGAATTTCGTGGGTTAGAGAGAGAGGGAGTGAAATTTTGAAGAATGGGTGAAAGAAGAAAAGGGGAGGGAAAGTTAAATTTCTCTTTTTCCCACAATCATGGGAATTCTCACAATTCCCACGATCGTGGGATTTCTCTTCAGAAATTTTCTGGAGAGATTTCCCATAATTGTGGGAATCACCTCCATTCCCACGATCATAGGTTTTCTCTCCAGAAACTTTTTGGAGAGATTTCCCACGATCGTGAGAATCACTCCAATTCCCACGATCGTGGGATGAGGTGATTCTCATGATTCCAAACCTTCCTCCAAACTTAATATTAGTTCTCCACGATCTCACAACCTACAAACACATAAAATTAATATTATCAACAAGAATTTTGAAAAAAAAAACAAGTTGAAATTCAAAAGAAATCAAAATAAATATCAGTCAAATTCAAATCAAACATGATCGTAACTGAATAGATCAAGCAAACAAATAAACAAAGATAATCAAAAGATAGTGTAATTCCATGGGTTGCCTCCCATGCAGTGCTTCTGTTAATGTCAGTAGCTCGACGCTCTTTTTTAGAAACTCAGCCAGGATCAATCATAAACGGCTTACTTCCACCTTTTTCGTTCAGCATTAGTTTTGTAGCCTATAAGTAAGCTACAAATTGTAAAATAATCAAAAGGACAATATGGATAACATTATGAAAACCGATTAAGCTCAATAATGTCTTTTTTTCAAGTAAACTATCAACATAACAAGGAATAACAAAACTCCCTGAATCTTCCATTGAATCCAACAGTTTGACATGAACGAAGGTGAGTTGCTCTCTTTCTTCCTTAATCACCTTCAACTCCACTGTTTCTTCCACTTCTCGATTAGAGACTTTCATAACTTCTTCAAACTCGATATCTGTTGTCATTTGTTCTTCGTCCTTTTGCTCTTCAGAAGATTCGAACACATCAATTATCTTGAATGAGTTACTATCCTTCAGATTTTTAAATACATCATTCATGTTGAATGTCACTAGATCATCGTCAATCCAAAAGATGGAGTTCTTTTCATGAACATCTACCCAAGATTTTTTGATGTGCACATATGTTATATTAAGAACTGGTGAATAATAGGGAGGGTTTCATCGTCTTTCTTAATTTCTTAGTCTTCTATAAGGTAAGGTTCAACCTGGCCTTCCACTAGTTCTTCTTGTTCGTCGCCATTTCTAAGTGTGATAGCCTCATTTTTCTCTCGTTGATATAATTCCATGTTGCTCAGAGATTCTCCAGGTTGTGAATAGAAACGACATGGTTTTTAAAAACTTGATCAAACTTCTCTTCTAGTCTCTTCTGACTTTCCTCCTGGATGAGAAACATCCTCTTCTGGTTCTCTTCCATTTCTATTAGCTTATCCATGATTTTGACGAATTTGGAATCCCATGAACTAGAGTCATCTTGCTGAAATTCAAATATATCTTGATGTCCCATGTGAGTTGGTAGACCTCGTTTCCGGAGTCTAACTCATTCTCTGATACCAAACAATGATGGCGCCTGGGTCTCAGAACTTATTACAAAGCTACCTAATGAAGGTATCGAGCACAAAGACCCCTCAGGGAAAGTTCACCGCGGCCAACTATTGACTTCGTTGTAGTGAAACATTCGAAGGTCAAGTAGAATGCCTCTCTAGAAAATTTCGTCGCGGCTAACCCTTTTGGCTTCACTGTGGAAAACACTGAAGGTTAAGCGGAAGACCTATAAGGAAAAGTTCACTACGACAAAACCTTAGAAGATCAAGTAAAAAGTCTTTCTGGAAAAGTTCGTTGCAACCAAAGTATGGCTTCGATGTGGCGAAACCTTCGAAATAAACCCAAAACTTCCAACATCTATCACTAAGTTTACAAACACATACATATTCATTTCCCACAAAACCATAGCAACTCATCCAAAGATAGCATGAACATATATAAAAGAAACTTTTCTCAAATCTCACTACTGAATCAAACGAAGTTTATTAATAGCTTTAGTTACATATTAACAATTACATCAATACTTAATACAAAATACAAATGGATGATCATGTTTAATATGCCTATAAAGCTATCCAAAATGTTCACTAACTTAGTACAAAAGTCTATAACTATCTTGGAGTTTCTGATGCCTTGCAAAGATTGATAATTTTCTCGTTCTGCACCTGAGGAGGGAAAAAGGATTGGTTGAGCTACATGGCTTAGTGGCTAATACATTTATAGCCATCGGCAATCGGCCACAATTCAAGCATATGTACATGTATAGTTAGCAATTTAAGCATTCGCAATCTATTCTAGTAATTCAATCATTAATCAATTTAACTCAAAACTTATAACACATAACATAAACTTTAGCCATTAAACACACACTCAAATGTATCATACTTGACAATTCAAAAATGCAATCCACAAATAAATGGCTTGAGAGTTCTGTGGAACGAAATAGAGAAACCGAAGTTTCTGCTGTGAACAAAACGAGTCCGATTTCTCAGGATCTTATGGTCTCAAGCGGGTAGCCAGGAGAAGGCTATAAGTTAACGTGCATGTGACTAACGAAATGGGTTCCTCTCTTGCCCAATCAAAAACAAAATTTATGCTCAGTACAGTCAATCACAAATCTATAATCCCATACTTCTTTTACTTTTGATTTCTTCTTTTCTTTTATACAGATACAACTTTTTTTTCAAGGCATAACATAATCATAATTCATCATGCATTTTCAAAAATTCACAACGATTTCAATATCAAGAAATTCAAATGCAAGCAAAATCAACATACACACAAATAGGCAAGAATTTGCCCAATTACACAATAACAATGAATATATTACCCACCTAATTGATCAAAAATCCAAGCTCAATATTGTCTTTCCTCTTGCTCTTAGATAGGGTTTCCTATAACAAACACATTTTTCCATTCAATCCAATATACAAAGAGAAATTCATAAAGCTTTAAAAATAAAAATAATAAAATCTAGCCTAGACTTAACTTACCTATAGCTTATCTAGGATAGAAAACAAAAACTAGTTTAGAAATCCACGAAAAAATCATATGGGTTCTCTTCTTCTCTTCTTCCTTCAAACACCAACCTATTTCTCTACTTCTAATCTCTCTTGTTTTTCTAACAAAGCAAGAAGGAAAGATGAAACTTGCCTTAGCTATAACATACCATTACCTTTGGGAGGTTAGAATAGTAAAAATGAGTGATTAATGAGAGCTTAGAAATGCATTTTTCATGCTCATGCATAAAATGGCCTACACATACACATGAATAGTGAATCTTTCTGCATATGAAAATAATTGTACATGCATTCATGAATAATTCTGGGTATAATTGGATTGATTTGTGTATTTTTGAGAATTATGAGTGTTTTTACATTGAAAATTTTACGGGCTAGTGAAATTGTAATATTTCTGAATTTTGGTGATTTTAGGATTTATTTTTGGAAATTATAGAGTCAAAAAAATATAGGAAAAAGGAATCAAAAGAATATTGGAGATAATTGGATTGTAAAGATGAGAGTTGAAGAAATTAGTTCAAAAGGGACTTGGTTGGAGCTTAGACATTAGGGAAGTGACAACTGTCACTAACTTAGTTAAGTTGATTTTTATAATTTTATTAAAAAGTAAGCTATGTTCTTTGTGAGTTAAAAGGGCTAAGTATTCAGTCCTAGTTATCTTCTCCATAGCCAACGTCTTCAAGTTTCTTCCAGTATATAGAGTTTTTCATCAAACACCTCCCGAAAGATTTCTTTGCTTTTCTTTATCCTACACCACTTCCATACTGCTATTTGTTTCTTCTACCCTAAGAACGAACCGGAGCTGGTCATATTATACAGTGGAATACGTGAAATTTGCATGGAGTTTAGGGCTTGAAGATAATTGAAGATTTTGGAG
>JAOQMS010000180.1:19205688-19231320 GCA_027563885.1 Erythroxylum longipes | reverse complement strand
TCCATACCAACTTTTGTTAAGTGCTAAGTGATGTGTTAAGTGATGTGACACGCCACCCTCGCGGGGCACGGATTCGGGTATCACCATCTATATCGGGTTCGGATCCAGCGGGAGTGGGGTGTTACATACATACTTCACAATCTCTATAAACTTGATTAATAATAATATACTAGCCGATTTGAGTACTAACTATCAAAGGAGTATCCAATGGACTCAGTTCTCTACCATGCACAGTTCTACTTGATGAAATAAACGAATGGGTAGAACCCGGATCAATCAAAACAATAATATTGTTATCAAATAATGTAACCGTACTCGTCATAACTTCTGGATCAATTTCTGTGTCCTCCCGTGTCATTGCAAATACTCTAGCTAGTGCTTATCCCCTCAGTCTTCCTGGAGGGTTCACTGTCTTAGCTGCCTCAGAACTTCCCACTTCAGTTGTCATCTTCTGTCCCCCAATCTCAGTCCTCCTTGAGGCTTGCATCTGAGTTTTCTCCTGTCTTGAATACTGAGGGCACTCTTTATCCATGTGCCCTTTTTTTCGCATAGTTGAAGCAAGCTCCTATCAATCGGTAGCACTCCCCTGTATGAATTTTTCCGCAGTGATCACATTTGGGGATGGACAACTTATCTCCCTCTCCACTTTTACTGCCTCCCACCATTGAGGCTTGATGAGAAACAATTCTCATCGGTCTAGACCTGCTTGCACCACTGCTTCCTCCTTATACTGCACAGGGAAAGTCCTGGCACTCCTTTCTGACATAGGAGTACCACCTCCCCTCCTAAACTGTCCTCTTCCCTTTTTCTTTATATTTACTACACTTTTGATGTTCTCCACATGCCCAACCCTTAATGTTGCTTCAACCAGCTACTGGAAATCACAAAAGTTTTGCACCACTACCTTTTCTCTGATAGCCAAATGCAATCCTGATTCAAACCTATGGCACTTAGCCGCCTCACTCGTCATCATCTCAGCTACATATCTGGACAGCTGCGTAAACCGACGCTCATACTCGCTCACTGTCATCTCCCTCTGAATAAGACTTAGAAATTCCCTCTGCTTCTGTTGGATATACACTTCAGACAAATACTTCTTCTTATAAACTGCCAAGAAATCTTTCCATGCGAGCACTGACGGTTTCAACTGACTCCTTAGCACACTTTCCCACCAATGCAAAGCATCCCCCTATAGCAAGCTTGCAACATATTCAACTTTTTCATCATCCTCATAGTCCATCTGATCCAGTATCATCTCGGTCTTTCTCAACCAAGTCTCATCCTCTTCTGGACCAGTGGTCCAATAAAAGTCCACTGCCCCATACTTCCTCAACTAGTCAAACTGTTTTCCTTTCTTAACTAAGGCCGGAGTAGAAGTCTGTAGCATCTAGCTCATGGCCTGGACAAAAGCCTGAGAAAATGTCTGAAACATCCTCTGATCCAATGGCGTAGGCACTTGCTCCTACGAAAGAGGAGACTCATGTGTTTGTGATCGAACGGGCTCACTACCTGGACCTACAGTAGCCTCAGCATTTCCTGGGGCTATAGACTCATCAATACTCTCCTCTCTTGATAGAGAATCAGGTGCAGTTGATCCTTGCAAAACTCCTCGTGTCCTTTTACGAGGTGGCATCTTACTCCTTCAATTTAAACACTAACAATTAGCTTACACCTCATTTTAAATCTTATTTCCTACATATATGCAGGACATGCATGTCACTTAATGCAATCAATCAATTTACAATGCAAACAATTTATCACACAGCATAACAATTCATACCCCTATATATTCTAAGCCTAGGAAAAACCTATGCTCTAATACCAAACAATGCTAACTATTGACTTCGCCACGGCAAAACATTCAAAGGTCAAGTGGAATGCCTCTTTAGAAAAGTTTTCCACGACCAACCCTTTTGGCTTCGCCGCAGAAAACACTGAAGGTTAAGAAGAAGACCTGTCTGGAAAAGTTCATCGTGGCCAAGGTCTGGATTCGCTGTGGCGAAACCTTCCAAGATCAAGCAAAAAGTATTTCGGGAAAAGTTCGGTGCGGCGAAACCTTCGAAATAGACCTGAAACTTCTAACGTCTATCACTAAGTTTACAAACACATACATATACATTTCCCATAAAACCATAGCAACTCATCCAAAGATAGCATGAACATATATAAAAGAAACTTTTCTCAAATCTCACTACTAAATCAAATGAAGTTTATGTATAACTTTAGTTACATATCAACACTTACATCAATACTTAATACAAAATACAAATGGATGCTCATGTTTGATATGACTATGAAGCTATCCAAAATGTTTACTAACTTAATACAAAAGTCTCTAACTATCTTGGAGTTTCCAATGCCTTGCAAAGACTGCTAACTTTCTTGCTCTGCACCTAAGGAGGGAAAAATGATGGGTTGAGCTACATGGATCAGTAGCTAATACATATATAGCCATCGGCAATTGGACACAATTCAAGCATATGTACATATATAGCTAGCAATTCAAGCATTCTCAATTTATTCTTGCAATTCAATCATTAATCAATTTAGCTCAAAACTCATAACACATAACATAGACTTTATCCATTAAACACACACTCAAATGTATCATACTTGACAATTCAAAGATGTAATGCACAAACAAATGGCTCGAGAGTTTCGTGGAACTAAAAGGAGAAACCGAAGTTTCCACCACGAGAAAAACGAGTTTGATTTCTCAGGATCTTGTGGTCTCAAGCGGGTATCCGGGATAAGGCTATAGGTCAACGTGCACGTGACTAACAAAACAGGTTCCTCTCTTGCCCAATCACAAACAAATTTTATGCCCAATACAGTCAATCACAAATCTATAATCTCATACTTCTTTTACTTTTGTTTTCTTCTTTTCTTTTATACAAATATAACCTTTTTTTTCAAGGCATAACATAATCATAATTCATCATGCATTTTCAAACATTCACAATGATTTCAATCTCAAGAAATTCAAATGCAAGCAAAATCAACATACACATACAAATGCAAGAATTTGCCCAATTACACAATAACTATGATATATTACCCACCTAATTGCTCGAAAATTCAAGCTCAAGATTGTCTTTCCTCTTGCTCTTAGATAGGGTTTCCTATAACAAACACATTTTTCCATTCAATCCAATATACAAAGAGAAATTCATAAAGCTTTAAAAATGAAAAATAATAAAATCTATCCTAGACTTAACTTACCCATAGCTTATCTAGGTTAGAAAACAAAACCTAGTTAAGAAATCCATGAAAAAATCACATAGGTTCTCTTCTTCTCTTCTTCCTTCAAACACCAACCCATTTCTCTACTTTTAATCTCTCTTGTTTTTCTACAAAGCAAGAAGGAAAGATGAAACTTACCTTACCTTAGCCCAACTCTTCTTCCTTCTTCTTCCTCCACAATTTTGTCTCTCTCTTCTTCCTTAGCTTTCACGATTTCTTCTCTTCTCCTCTCTTCTTTCACGATTTTCTTCTTCTTTCTCCTATTCAAGACTACATTTTGTCTTGGTCTTCCCATTTTGCTCTTCATTTAACTTGTCCTTCCTATTTTACCCTTCTTTTGTCCCTTATGTCTAATACAATAACTAATTCTAGCATCTCTATTTAATAACCCTAATTTCTATTCATACTTGCTAAAATGACTAAATTTTAAGAAAATAAATAAAATAAATCAATGAATAAATAAACAAATAAATAAATACAAGAAAAATTTTTGGGGTCCAACATGAGTACTTTCATTGTTGGACTAATAGGAATCTGGATGGTTCTGCTACTTCGGAGTGTACATGTTCCAATAAGGATTAGTACTTCCCCAACCATACTATGCCTCATTGTAATTTGCAAAAGTTCCTTGCTCCCTATAATAACTATCTTCCATCATTATTCTTTCTATTTCTTATTGGCATCTAGCTCTTCAGATGTCTCATTCCTCATTTTAAGATGTCTTGATGTGTCTTGTGATATTGGATAGTTCGTCATTATCAAATTATATCGATCTTCACATGCTCCTTGTGTTCATGCACCTACAAATACACAATGAAAAGTATCAAAAACTCTTAAATCAAAGTAATTTAAACTAAACAAGATGCTAAACAATCAATCCTTGGCAACGGCGCCAAAAACTTGTTTGCACATAACTATGCAACACAAACTACTCATTTTATGCTCAAAAATTGTAAGTGAACGGGTAGTGACTTGTAGTTAAAAAGCTGATATCGATCCCACAGGGATTGATGCCCAGACACCACTTAATTCAAACAAAACTTTATTTAAGAAATGAAAATGTTTAATGCAAATAATCTGGAAAATTAAATTAAAATTAAAAGACTAATAAAGAACACTGAACTATACCAATATGCGGAAAAATTAGAACTCAAGAATCTAAAGACTAGAGATTACTTTTTCCTTATTTTGTCTCCCTCCTATTTTATTAATCGAATTATGTCTCACCTATGATTTTCGAATATATTAATTACCCTCTCTCAAGTTATAATTAATTGTACCTAGTCGAATTAAAGGGAATCAATTGAACGATCTCTCAACCTACCTAATGACTCTACCGATTTAACTAGTTATTAAACTATCCTATGAGTGATCAATTGAATTCGCTAAGATCTCTCTTCTAACTAATCAATTGACGTGATGATTGTACATCTATAAATTGCCAACTCTCATTGTACAATCCTACATAAATAATCTTACTCACTCTCTCGATTTTTTGCAAGATAATAAATAAAATCAACAATCATCAAAGAAACTTTCATTCAATTCAACAAAATAGTCTAAAAGCAATCCCTAAAACTAAATCAGCCAATAATGGTCTCCATAACATCATCAACATTCAAATAAACCATTTTACAAAGAATAGAAGAAGTAAAATTGATAGAAAATTGAATAAAAAAACTCCTTCTCTTCTTTGCCAAAATCTAGAAATTTTGGCGTTGATGTGTTATTTTCCACAATTTTGATGATAATCCTTCACTTCAATCCTTCCTCAAGGCTAGAAACTTGTATTCTTCACTCAAGGATGGTGTTTCTACATAATGGTTTTTTCCTCTCTTGATGATGGAGGCTTAATTATCCCCTAATAGCCCCCAAAACCTAGGTTTAATGAAGCCCTGCATTATGACTTGGATTATAATTCCCACAATCGTGGGTATTGGCATGATTCCCATAATTGTGGGAATTTAAAACAGATGAACTCCTCTTTTCTTTTCCTCTTTGATCTCTAACTCAATTTCCAAGTTGCTTTATCTTCCTTCATACATAAAAATAATCAATTCTTACCATAAATTAACATTAAACATAAAAGAACAATAATGGAAATCAAACTAAATGAAAACATACAAAATGAATCCTAAACTACAACAATAATCAATAATTATGCAAGAAAACACATGTCAATTACTTAGAAAACATAGATTAATGCATAACTATCAGTAATATAATGAGCAATTTACTCAAAGAAGCATTAAAGTGATAAGTGGACTTATTGATAAGAATGTAGAGTTGAAGAATAAAAATAAAATACATGGGACGTAGAGATTGATAATAATAACTTGTGTTATTATTAGTATTGGAATTGTATATACATTAGGATTTATGTGGATACAATGTTTATGGTATCCATGGTATTCTATTTAAAACTTATCATGTCGTTATAAAAAACTGAGTTTCTATTTATGAATAGAATGTAATATCTTGTTCAACAAATGTGAGATTTCTCTTTATGTTATTATTTTAAATCCATATATAGCTAGAATTTATCATTTGAGGAGTTTTAAAGCTTTTGTAATAGGAAGTTGATATAATATATGTAGAGATAGATAACACCATATAGTTCTACAACTATGACAAACTCCCTCTGTGATTTTGAAAATAAAGTACCTACCTCCAATAATTCAAAGATGTTACGTAAACTAGGATTCTCATAACGAATTCCATCATGGTTAATCAAATTTTGACATTTTTTGAAAAAAGAGTACATCTTTGTGGTTTTCAAATTTGGACAAATACCTGTGATTATTTGAATTTGAAAATTCCCTTGTAGTATTACACCTAAAAGCTTGTAATATTTGCCTTAAATAAATTTTAAAAAATATTACAGGCCACCAATATGTATTTGTGGACTCCAATCCAAAATAACACTACCTAAATGTGTGTTACTCGCCCTTACAAAATGAGAAGCTAAGTAATCTAACATGATGTGTTTTAATCAGCATTAAGGAGTAATATGACATCAAGTACTTTACCTTGTACTATCTATGTAACTTGCTCTGCAAAACCAAAAAGACAATTTTGAAGCTATTTATTCACAAATATGAGATTTATGAACATAACATCCAAAATGAACCCTAACAATGTAAGCTATTCACCTATTTTACCTAGAGATTTGCTCGGATGATATTACTTTACTGGTTACTCTTAGTTAGTTGACTTCATTCAATTGGTTAACTGTTTTTGAACTTATTAGGTTTGCCTTATTTAATAAGTCCTCTTATTATATCCACATTGTTTGCAAAACTTCTATGCCACTTAAAGATCCCTTTTTGTCACTTTGTATTAACTTGTTCCTTCATTTTCTTCCCTCGTTATGGCCTTATTGGGTATACTAATACTTTTTTATGAATCACAAAAGTGCCAGTATCTCCTTATGGTTCCTATTTGAAGTTAGACAATGATGTTCACCTATAATTGATAATCATTTGGATAAAATTACAAATAGTTAGTAAATGAAATAAACAACTAAATTGGAATATGGAAAGTGAAGCTTACTCAAAATAGGGACTAATCAGCAAGCATATGCTTATAAAAAAAACTCCTTATGATGCATTATATTCTTAGATTCCTTTGACCTTCCTTTATCATGTCTAATATAGCACATGTATGTTGACACTTAATTCTAGTAATTTATTGCTTCATACAAGTGCAAGTCGTTTTCCCCAAACCAACTGTAGTTTGCCCAAAGTATATGTGCTTAAATTCGAACAACCTCCCATTACTGAAATAAGAAATCTAATTATTGGCATACTTCTTTGTCTTTTGCAAAAAATTTTGAATTTATGAGCAAATATATCATGTCTACTTTTCATCTCCTTTCTTTTCTTATTGAATCTATTCGTCATAACCCTTCGTATTATCTCAAGCATCGCCAAAATAGGTTTTTCTTGAGCCTCTTTAATGTAAGCATTGAATCTCTTTAAATGATTGTTCAGTAGCATATCATATTTTACTCTCACAAATATATGTGGTCCTGTATCACTTAACCAACATAATCAAAGTGATCTAATCATATGCTTGCTTGATAACACTCTTCAATTTCTTTATGTATATGTCATATTAATTATATGCATATTCCCTTGTTTCATTCCATATCATATCCTTTACAACCTTTTTCGTCTTAAGTTGCCTTTGTAATTTAGTATGAACATGCCTCACAATATATATGCTTAACTCCTAGTATATTCTATATTGAATACTTGCCCAAAAACTTGTTACCATAAGTAGAAACCTATTTACATACATATTTTAGTAAATTGAAATATATTCAAATTTAAAATGTAATAAAAATAATATCCATTATCTATTAGATATGAATACCGAACCAATCTCCTAACAACACTCAACATCTTGTTATAAGCACTTCAAAAATTATCTCCAAGAAACTATGTTCTCTATGGGAACAACCTTCCAAATAATGGAAAAAATATCATTGTTCACAGCTGCACCACTAATTAACGCAAGTTATCCTATACATTTATACTTTAAATGATAGACATCTACATAAATTATTGGCTTATAAGCTACTAAGAATCCCTTTTTTCATGCACCTAGGCTAATGTATAAGCACTTAAATGCTCCAATATATATATGTACTTCAAGATGAAATAACTTCCATTATTAAACTAAAATACAGCTAGGTCATAGCTTCTTCATTTCCTTAAGTTTTTATATGCCTCATCTATCGACAATTGTAATGCTCTAGCCTTCACTTTACATGCCTTCTTCTCATTGATTTCTATATTGAAGTCCCTGAATAAATGACCCTTCTAACTATTGATATCTTAATTGGGGTTATCTCTAAAATATAATAGATAGTTTTAGTAATCCAATTAGAATCATAACTCTTGTTATGGAGATCTAGCTTATGTTTGTGATTAGGCTAGCATATCTTGATTTAGAGTGCTTTTTTATTATGTTTATGATGAATGTATACTTATCAATAGTTCTTCTTGCATACATATGTCACCCCTTACATTTTATTCTTCATGTATTCATAGTTAAATCTCGTCTTTATTGTATAGTGTTAAGAACTTCTTGAAATTTCTCAACTAAATAAAAAGGCATCCTAATTTGGAAATTAATAGCTTCAAGTCTCTTCTCCGATCAAACTTTGGCCATCTACGATTTTTCCTCTTTTCACTATCTTAGCTATCACAGTCACTTTCAATTTTATCATATTAACCATATGTTGAATCAACATCCAATTCTTGCTTATTTGAATCATCGAGATTTATCCATGTTTGGTCCCCCTCAAGTATCTATTTGGTAGACTAAAGCTCCCATTAAAAAAATGTTCACTTCATTTACAGATCTTGTTCCTAAGATTTCATTAAATATATCATCATTAACATCACAACTTGTGTCTTTAAATTCATTAATGTTTTCAAAAGCTTGCATTTGATTATTGGGAGATTATTCGTACTATTAAGATGCTCTCCCCCAACTCCACTACTTAACTAAACATCAAAATTATGTTAATTAAAGTATATTTATGTTATGAACAAATTTCTTTAAGGAATAAAACCATACGTAAAAGACTTCAGACCATAAAAGAGGGATATTTAGGTGAGATTTAATCGATAAGGGTCTATGAAATTTTATCAACCACATGGTGGTATATAACATTTTATCAAACAATAAGGTATATGACATTTTATCAAACCATAGGTGGGACTGTAATAGTTTTTAACTCACCTTTAAGTTTTGTAATCCTAGCATAATGGTGGCTGGGATGTTTAAAAGAGATTTAAACTTTAATATTATAAGTAAGGGGTATATGAAAAACTATCAAACCATAAGGCATATATGAAAATTTATCGAAGTATGGGGTTTTATATGATAGTTTATTAAAACATGACTTGGATAGTTTTCATCTTACCATTAGGATCTGCAATCTTAAATCCTTTACTACCAACCTCTACGTTAGGTAACCTTCAAAAGTTGTTTCTAACTTAAAATATTCCACTCCTTAATTCATTGTAGCAATAATATTTTAAACTAACTAGTAGTTGAACAATATCAGATGAAATTGTATTACATTAAAATATATCACATTTAATAATGAACAAGTTAAGCTTTTAGATAGATAAATAATTACTACCTACGTCAAGTTTAGTACCAATAACTGTAACTATCACCTCTTCAAATTTTATGATCAATTCTTCTTTCTATGTCTTATAACAATTCTAATTTTCCCTTTTTGTGTTGCACTATTAAGATTCAAATAAATAAGGTATGAGACACATGGAAATAACACCTCAATCAACATTCTAGAAAATTTGAAACTGAATATGGGTCATTATTTACAATAACAACTTAGCTCTGGCTTCTTTCTAACTTTATTGCCTCATTTAAAATAAAATTATCATTTATAGTTAACAAACTTGGGTAGGACTCCTCCCACCAATTCTTTTCGGTAATAGAAACCTATCTCTCCTTGATGCCCTTGTTGTTTGTCTTTGAGAGCTTGCAGTAACTATACTTCCTATCCTAGCGCTTTTTCTAGAATAATTCCATTTTCCCACTTAACTTACTCCCCTAACTTCATAAAGTATCCAATCCCATAGTTCAACCATCTCCAACTATATGAACAATTCCCATCCCTTAAGATCCCTTATACTAATAACCTAGACCCTCCCTCTTAACTCCCCCTTGCTTCCTTTTATCAATGACTTTGTTGTTAACCATTTCCCCTTATTTTATCTACTTAACCAACTTCTCGTACAAATGATTCCAAGTTACCTCTTAACCCCTAAGCTCAATGTAACAAAATGATAATAAAACTAGGTGTAGAGTTATGCATAAAAATGGTAACCAAATTAAACTCAAATTTTTTTCTAATGTCAAAATTTAAGAGAATCTAGTTATTTATCCTCCCCTAGAGGTTTTGCAAGCTAGAGCTACTTTTTGCTCATCTTCTTTTGTAGGGTATTTTCTTTATAGAAAAAGGCCCTCATTTCTTTAGATGCAATAAAGGGCAATATAGATGTAGGGTATGTTGGATCTAAAGAAAACCTTGATAATTAAAGAGGATGTCTTTATTTTCAGGTTTAATAGGGAGGCTAGCTCGTTAAGTATCTTAGAGCAAGGACTATGGCACATCTCTAAAAAAACTAAGATGTTTTAAAAATAGAGATATAGTTTGGCTTTAAACAAAAGTAAAGGAAAGCACATAATGATTTAGATTAAAGGAAAGAACACAATGATTTAGGTTAACTTCTACAATATTTTCTCAAAATATTAGACAACCTCAAGCTTGAGTTTACTGGTAAATGATTTAGGTAAGCCTTTGTGATTCCCAAATGGCCAAAATTGATATAATTGGTTTATGTGAGAATTTGTTTAGAATATGAGATAGATAAGGAGCTTCTTGATCCCTGATGATTAACATATTAATTAAGTTTGGAGAGTTGAACATCTATAAAATCTTAGTTTTATATTGATGGAAGCCAACTAAAGCTTGAAAAATGATGAAGGTCTACTAGAGTATTCAAAACAATTAGCAATAAAGAATTTATGGAATTGAAGGATTTATCTTTTGTAAAAGGTATGAAGTAAGCTCAAGTTATTGATAATGTTGAAACTATTAAACTTAACCATTTTTTTAACAAACAAAGAGGCTAGTAACATTTTTGGAGACAAATTCTAAGGCTCACATTAAGATATATGAAGTTAAATTTCAATCGAATAGCATTTCCAATATTATTACAAGTTATAAACCTCTCTTAAGGATTAAGAAATGATTTGCCTCAGATATGAAGCTACATTTCTACTAAGAGCATTTCTAAAGACATTTTAATTTCTAAACTTCTTAATTAAGCTCAAAGTATGACCTGCCTTAGGGCCTTTGATTCTACTACCAAAGTCAATCCTTTGGATAGTACTAATGTAGCTCCAAAAGAAGTCTGTAGCTATTTCTCCTCTTTCTTATAAAGAGTGCTCTAAAGAAGAATCCCTAATCTCTGCAAAGAAGAGGCCTAAAAGGAAGCCTAAGAAGAGAATCATTTTTAGGGTACTCCCTCCTTCTCCTCTCTAAAGTTAATTCTTGTACTGAATATTAGAGGGCTTATGATTGGTTGTTTTTATACCAATATGAATCAACCGTAAGTGCAAGGTGTAGCTTTAGCTAGTATAGGCAAGTAAAGGCCAAATTCTACGAAGACAATGAATACTAGTAAGTACCGTTATCCTGTTATCTAGTCTACAAATTGAATGTTAGTTTTTATATAAATAATAATAATTAAGTAGATAAAATAAATTAGGAAACAATAATGAGAAGAGAACAAAGAAATTGCATAGAAAACAAGCAATATCAAGAATTAATGCCTAGGTAATGAATCCCCCGAAAATTATTAGAAAATTAACCTTTTATTATGCAATTGTTTATTGACTATTGGATCGTGGAAATTCCTATCATATTCTAATAACTCACTTGAGATTACTAATAACTAATCTTAGGTTTATCAACTGAATTACTTAAGTTAAAGTTTTTAAGATTGATTTATCGATTAATGAATTCTGCTATTAGGTTTAACCCTAATCTAGAGGATTTTGTCGATATGTCATCTCTAGGTTTGCAATCAACTCCTTTCAATTATGGCAGATCTATTCATACGTAAGATTTCTCAATCTCTATGTTATGAATTTAGATTATGTACTAATATTCTAGATCTATTTCAACATATATTATATACATAATTGAATCACAATAGATCAATTAAAACAATTGCATTAAATAAAAGAGTTAAAACATATTGTAGCATAAACTAAGGTTCATGACACCTAAATCTAAACAATGCATTTACTTACATATGATAGAAAATGGAATCAAACATAAATAAGAAAGGAAGATAAATGAATATAAAATAAAGAGTTCATAATTCTAAATCTTCCTTTTTTTATCAAATGTTCTTGCAAGGTAAAGGTTTGATGTTGTACTCTATTGGATCTGTGGATGATTTCTTTGTGTTTTCCATGTCTCTAGATTATTATTGTCCCTTCTGAATGATCTTTATTTCTAAAATCACCTCTATAAGTCTACTCTCTCTGTTGACTCTGCTCATGTTTTTATAGTAAATTTTAGGGTTTCTGGGAGATATACGGTTTGATACACTATGTATAACTTAAAAAATTTAGAATTCATGATTTTGCACGGGCTGTGAGACATATACAGCCATATCCATGACCGTGTATCCCTTATTTTCTTAAAATCTTTATTTTATGCCACGTTTTCCTCTTAATTCTTCTCCTTTTAGTCCATAAAGGCAATTATAACCTATAAATGCACTTTGAACAAATTAAGTATCAAATATACAATAAAATTATAAAATACCAAGTGAAATATATCAAATATAGGTATATAAATATGTTCAAATATGCATCTATCATCTTAATAGTCTTTATAAACAACAAATTATTGGAAGCCTTATTTTTTATAGTAAGCTTATTCTCTTAGTCCTTTTGGAATCCAAAATAAAGTTAATTCCCTAAGTGAAAATCTTTAGATTTTGGGTAAAAATTAGAGTTTCTTTCCCTAAACATCAATTTCACTATAATTGGAGGATGGATCATTGTTGCCTATAATTCCGATGTTATCCAAGTCACAGAAATATATATCTCAAGTTAAGTGATCCATCTTTTTTTATCAATTTCCTTTTCGCCTGCCTATCATTAGATTCATCATATATGCTCCAAATTTGGCCTTTGAAAGAGAGTATCTATGGAATAATTTAAAATGGCTCTAAGTTGGGATTTAGGTTCTTTGGTTATTATTAGGGGATCTAAATTACATTATAAGCTCATAAAAGAATAAAGGAAGTAAACTCAATTTGAGGAATGTGAATGATGAACTTAGATTAGTTACTGCATATTTAGGGTCATTAAGTTAAATTTTATAGGTTTATTCTTTACTTGGAATAATATATAAAATGGCTATTTGCTCGTGTGAAAGAAACTGGATAAGGAAATAATAAATTCTACATAGCTAAGCAAATTTCCCTCTAATTATGCCCATCTTGGTACCTCATTATACTCCATTCATTATTTTATAAAAGTATTAAAACTTTCCACTAGAATTCCTATAAAAGCCCTTTTTAGATTCAACAACTACTTAATCAATGATGAAGTCTTTGAAAGGGTTTCTAAAAACGATATGCATGTTCATATTATTGGTTGTAAAGCTTATCAGTTAATTAGGAAACTAAAAGTTGCAAAAAAAGAAGCTCAAGAAACTTTATAAATGGTTGTTTCTAGATAATGAGGTTAAATGTCAAAGACAACGAAAACTTACTTACATTTATATAGAATGAGTGCTATAGGTATCCTTCAGATAGTTTACTTAAAATTCAATAACATTAGGCCTTAAGAAATTACAATCAAGTTCCTAAAATGTACAACTCTCTATTGAGAAAAAATCAAGAATACAACAACTTAAAGAGGGAAAGTAGGTGAAAAAGCATGGTCTACGACATTGGTGGGATTATTTTGGAACAAATGACAAACATTCCCATTGATTCACGCTTGGGCAACTACCATATGGGGAAAAAAGGGATTGGAGAAAACATTGTTTATGGACAATGGTACCATACTCTTTAAATTTTCGAATGATAGTAATACAAATGAGATTATTGAGCTGGGTCTATGGCATATAGTAGGAAAACCTATGTTCCTACGAAAATGGGCACCGAGTCTTGAATTTAGCCGTGATTGTATTAAGGCTTTTCCTTTGTGGGTTTAATTTTATAATCTACCATTGGAGTTATGGACAGAGGAGGGACTAAGTTATATAGTTAGCTCACTAGGCAAACCTCTTTGTATGGATGCTCAAACATCTAGTATGGAGCGTATAGGGTATGAAAAGATTTGTGTTAAGATTGGAAGGAACGCGGAGTTACCAGAACCTATAACTGTGATGAAGTTTGGGGACATGGGTGAGCTGGTACCACTAAAGATTAAGGTGTCATATCCATGGAAACCTAATCTTACTTTGAAGTAGTGGAAATCGACTGGGATGGTCTTTAAAACGGGGTGGCAGGAGGAGATTTTAGGACTAGAGATTCATACAGGGGGCAAGGATACAGATAATGTTCCCCCACCAATTGGAAATAATGAAGTCATCCTTGCATTTGGTGAGTTGCAAGAGCGACCTACACCTATAGGAGAGATAAATGCACGTCCAACACGAACCCAGCTAACACAGACATCCACCAAAGTAGTAGAGGAGTAAACAAATACATACTCTAAGGATTCAGAGACTTTTAACAATAAAATGACACAGCAGAACACTCTCCTCATCAGCAGCTAGCAAGATCTATGGGCACCAATATTCATTTAGATGAGATACCAACCAATGAGGAGTTATTAGAAGATGCACCCAATGTGGTGAAACAACAAATGGAGGAGGAAAATCCCTATAATTCACGGTTGTTAAAGACAAAAAATAATAGGATGAGGGGTTAAAAGACAGGACCCTCAAAGTCCAATTGAGGATCAACTGGAAGGAGAGCCAAATCGAAGGGGTACTCCCTTTAGATAATAATGTTAATATGGAAAACAAGAGGGCTTAATGATATGGTCAAGAAGTTAGTGCTTGATAAAAGACCGATTTTGGTGGATCTTCTTGAAACAAAAATAAAAGCCTCTTATACCCAATCCAAACTGCAGTTTTTGGGTGATGACTAGAAATACTTCACTAACCACTTGCATGATTACGATGGATGCATTGTATGTCTTTATAATTCAGAGTACATTAAGGTGACAACATCTAGTCAAAGTGATTAGTTTATGCACTTTTATTGTAAAATATGAGGTAAATCTTCTGCTTTTGAAGTTACTCTTGTTTATGCCTCTAATTTTGCCTTTCAGCATGATAAATTATGGAAGGATTTGCAACTACTACAAAGTAGAATTTCTAACTCTTAGATAGCCATTGGATATTTCAATTGCTCTTTGAATATAAATGAAGTGGACGATGGTTCTAGATACAAAATGGGAGTTATAAGAGAGATAAATCAATTCTTCCAATTGGTGAATCTAGTGGATCCACGGGCAATTGGGCTAGTATTTACTTTAACAAACAAGTAGTAGGACGAGATGTTGATTCAGAAAAAGCTAGATAGAGAACTTGTTAATCTTAACTGGATACGTGAATTCCCACAATCATTGGTATGTTTTAGAGATAATGTTCTATCAGATCACTCCTACATGCTAATACACAATATGGTTGACCCGGTGAGAATGGTGGCTCCATTTAGATTCTTTAATGGAGCTACACGAATGGCAAGATATATGGAACTGGTGAATCATTACTAGCAGAATGAAGTGTAGGGTCATAAGACCTTCCAACTAATGCAAAAACTTAAAATAGTCAAACGGGCTCTTAAATGTAACATCCCATTTTCCCATGCTAAGGGTTAAAGCCCTAGAATATTATATATGAGAAACATTATTGAGGAGTTAGGAAATGCATTTCATGCTCATGCATAATATAGCATACACACACATGTGAATATTAATTTTTTCACATATTACAATGACTATTCATGCCCTCATTTGACATTTCCAGGTATAATTGATATTTAATGTGATTATGATGTGAATTGTGGATTATATGTCTTGAAAATTGATCTGGTGAGTATAAGTATTGATTTAGAAATTTTTGTGAAATTTAGGAAATTTTAGGAATTTTGGGTATTTTTTGACTAGAAAAAATGTCAAGTGGTAAGACAATTGATTTATGGTGGTAAAAATAAGTGATGAATGAAAATGAAAATAATTGGCATATGGCTTTAGGATTTAATGACAAATTTCATAGAAAATTGGGAGACAATTGAAGTTGAAATTGGAGACAAATTTACTAGTTAATAAAGAGGACCAAGTGAGACCCATAGAAAATGGACATATGGCAAGTGACACCATGCCATGTCTTAACCCATGATAATTCTCCTAAATGAAATACCATCTACATTTTAATTTGTCTTTCACTTTATTCATTGCTCTCATCATTTTGTTAATCTCTCTTCATCTTCTTCATTATCTTCTTCATCTCCACGACACTAACCCACCTTCATCAACGTTGGATCTTGCTCTCACCCTTCACTTGCTACTTTGATTTTATTGTCTTCTTCATTTTTCACTAAAATACCTAACCCTACCACCTTTGTATGATGATGATCGTATGATGCTTAAAAGCTAGGTTTAAGTGTGATTTGAAGATCTTGAAGCTAAAACAAGTAAGTAGCATATTGTTCTCCATGAATGGTTGAATAAAACATGTATGATGATAGTTAGAGGTTAAATGATCATCAAATTGTGATGTATATGTGTTGAATCGTGAGTGAGGAAACGAGCATATAAATGTCTTGCTTTTTTGTATATACATATGATGATTAATGATTCATAAGATGTTGTAGAGATGATTTTGAGATAGAAAGATCATTATAATGGTGTAGAAAAAGTGCAAAAAATTTGATAGATGAATGGATGTTTTTATGTTTTTATTTCTTTATATAATAATGTGGATTGCTTTGGGTGTTGTAGAGATGAGTTAAAATAAGTTTTAAGTTAATGAAAAGGAGTACTATGGTGTCTTGAAATAGGAAGAATTAGTGTGATAGTTTAGAAGTGAAATGAATATGATAATGGAGTAAAATATGTGTGCAGAAAATATGATGAATGTGTATATGTATATATTCTATTTTTGGTTTTTATGATCAAACATAGATTATGATTTCTTTATGAATGATAATGAGCTGATATGGAGGTAAGAATGAAGGGGAAATGATGAGGAAGTAAGCTAGAAATGATAAACTAAGCATAAGAGGTGTAGATGTAACTTGAAGGAGATGGAAAAGCTAGAAATTTTGGAAGAATTTGGCTGGAATTTTTCGATGGAAGTAACCTACGATCGTGGGAATATCTCCACAATCGTGGGAATGCCAAATAGGGGATAAAAATTTTTCCTTTCATAACCCACAGGTGGGAAGTCATCCATGATCGTGGGAATGGTTTATACATGGAATATGCTTATTTTGAGTGAGGTTTGGAACAACAAATGGTTGGGTACTTTCCTAGGATGCATTTAGGCTTGAATAAAGCTTGAAATGAACTTAGTTTGATGAGGGATTAATTGATTAAATGAGTGATATGTTTAGGGTGATGATAGAGGTTATAACTTAAGAAAATATTGTTAAACATCAAGTGTTCAAATCTGAAATTTTAGAAATGTTATAAGAACGAAAGTGATCCTATGAAGGCTAATGTGATCCAAAGAAGGTGAATGATGTGTCTAAAGTAAAGGTGAATGATAAATCGGATTTTTTGTGATCTGTTAATGCTAGAATAACCTTAATGAATGGTTGAATGATGAACTGAGAATAATCTTGTACAAATGAGGTGTAATCCTAAGAGTTGTAAAAATGAAAATGTTTGAATGATTGAGACACATGTTTAAGGTTATGTATACCTAGGATTGTCATTGAGCATGCATTATACATGACACTTATACATATATGTATGATTGAATACTAATGTGATTGTGTAATTAAGTAATGTGTAAATGTGTATGTGTTACATGATATAGAAGAGCAATTAGAGCGACAACATCCAGACATTACCAGGACATCGAGGCAATAGCTAGCTGAAGCATATTGTGAGTAACCTAGATGGTCTCACATTGATTTATTGTTTGTTTAAATTTTTTATTGAATTATTATGTGATGTGAATGTGTTGATTCCGAACATTGAATGTCCGAGGTGTTTGATACATGAAGAACATATTGGAAGTGCTCATTGTATGTGAATCGTCATAAATAAGTGTACTCAACATTATTGTTGAATGCCAGACTTTGGTCCGAAGAAAATGTGAAAGAGATTGTGAACGTAAATATGAATGTGAATGATAGAACACAAGTGATTGATTGAATACATATGATGCGTTTCATTACATGAATGCATGATAAGATAAAGGCAGTTGTGATCAGATTCACCAACGAAAAGAGATTAAAGCTCAGAATGTGGTAAGAGCCTCTGGCTTACTATGTATAATGAGCTCGGTATCCCCAACGAATACGGGATAGTTATTAATGAGCCCGGTATCTACAATTAATACAGGACAGTGAAAAAGACACTCGGTCACAACAACATAATAATTGGAAAGCGAGTCTCGTGAGCATTGCATAGACACTTGATATGTATGTTTAAAATGATTATATTATCGAATTATGTTGAATGGGAAATTTAATATTACTAAACAAAGCGATATGTGATGATATTTGATGATTAGTGAAGTGATGTGCAATATATGCTATTACTTATCTGAAATTGAATGTGAATCGTGAAAATTGTTGTGTTTTGTATGGGTGAGCCATCGATGATGTGTAGCTCACTGAGTTCACAAAACTCATCAAAATTGCGACGTTGACTTTTCAGGTACGAGACAAGGCACTTAGCTTCTAAGACAACTTAGAAGAAACCTAGTACTACTTTTGGATAGAAAGAATGGCTCAAAGGTCAGTCAGCTGTAACTGAAGAGTTAGATAGAGTTTTGTATATTTCCTCGTCTATGTAGCATATTTTTGTAAATAGAGCTGTAAACTCTAATTAGCATTTGATACTATACATAAATGGATGATATATGTAATGCTACAATATATGTTATGTTTTATGAAATGAAATGAGGAATTGGGTTTTTAGTTATTGTGATATTCGTGTTTTAATTTATGATGCCATGAGATAAGTGAAAGTGATTACTTTAGTGCACTACTTCTATAGGGCATGTGCTCGAATGTCTGATGGACGTACGGGCATATGTTGAATGGGAGTAGGGTGCTACATTAAAGATTTTATCAAACAACAAAAACAAGATCTAAATGTCTGCAAGAGGAAACTAGCTAAAACTCAAGCATCTTGCTACAATCATCCTATGGATAATAAATTATGGGCAGCTGAGAATAGATGGTTGAATAAGTATCAAGAACAAATAGCATTCCATAATTCAGTCCTTAAACCGAAGGCCAGACTAAATTGACTCAAAGATGGGGATTCTAACACCCGTTTCTTTCACGCTTCTCTATTGTCAAGACGGAATGTGAATACCATAAAAGCATTACAAGACAGTAGGGGGATTTGATCACAGATCAAAAGGAGCTACTAGACTTAATTAGAAGGTATTTTCAATAGTTGATGGGGACCACAGATAACCCTCCATAGGGTTTCAATGTCAAATATGCTTTTTGAATTTCTCTCCAACAGGAACTCGTTGACAGATACTCCTTTTACCTCACAGGAAGTTAAGGAAGTGGTGTTCAACCTTCATCCTTCAAAAGCACCAGGTCCAGATGGATTCACTGCATGCTTTTTTCAAACCACCTGGGAGATAACTGGGTCTCTATTTACAAAGGTTGTTCTGGAGTTTTTCTCATCTACCAAATTGCTTAAGGAGGTGAATCACACATATATTTGCCTTATTCCTAAGCAAAAACATCCATCTTTCATAACTGAATATAGACCTATATCATGTTGCACTACTTTCTATAAAGTGATTGTCAAGCTGCTTACTCAAAGGTTGATAGTACATATCAAAAGTTATTCACATGGCATAAGAGGCATTTCTACCAAGGAGAAGTATTGGAGACAATATATTCCTCTTACAAGAGTAGTTAGGGGAATATCAATCACGGAAACCTACCAAAAGTTGTCTTATGAAAATTGATTTTTTCAAGGTGTATGATACTATTAGTTGGAGGTATTTGCAAGATTACCTGGAAGCTATAGGCATACCACTCAAATTCAGAGATTGGGTATTAATATGTATCCAAATACCCTCTCTCAGTGTAATGGTGAATGGCACTCCATCTTTACCTTTCAGGCCAATCAGAGGTATTAGGCAAGGGGATCCTCTTTCTCCTTACCTTTTTACTTTCGCAATGGAGGGGATATCTAGATTGATTTCCAAACTTATTACCAATAATGGAAGATTTCACTTCCACTAGAAATGTAAACGACTTTAGTTAACGTATTTGATCGATGCAGATGATTTGATGCTACTTAGTGTTGCAAACAATCACTCCATCAGAATGTTGAAAAATATTTTGCATATATTCTCATAATGGTCTGACTTACAGGTGAATATGGAGAAGAGTCATTTGTACATATTCTCATATATGCAAAATAAAGAGGAAATCACTGACATTGTTGGTTTCAAATTACACATCTCTCCTTTCAAATATCTGGGAGTGCCAATTACAACAACCGAGCCCAAATTTTCTAAGTTCATTCCCTTGATTGAGAAGATTAAGGAAAAGATCAATGCTTGGCAGAATTAGTTTCTATCAATGGCAACGAGGTTGACTCTCATCACTTCAGTACTGAATAGTTTGTATATATTGGTCTGCGGATGTTATTTTGCCTAAGCGGGTTAACAAAGAGATTGATAGAATTCTTAAAGCGTTCTTGTGGTCAGGAAAAACAGAAAATGGTAAAAAGGCCAATGTAAAATGGAGTGGCATTACTCTAACAAATAAGCAAGGCGAACTTGGAGTTATCTCAATTCATAAATGCAAAAGGTTCTTTTATGCAAAAGAATATGGCGACTTTTCAATGACAAAAAAACATTATAGATCAAGTGGGTAAAAGAATATAACCTTTAGGATTGGAGTTTTTGACAACTTGAAAATTCTAGAGAATATTCCTGGACTTTAAACTACTTTCTTAACTTAAGGAGCTTGGTTTATCCATACATTAAGAATCAATTGGGGAATGGTGCAAGCATTTGGTTTTAGTTCGATAATTGGACATCGTATAGTCCACTTATTCTTATAGAAGCATCACTACTCAGAAACCTTATCCCATTGAAAGCGAGAGTCACTTCGCTTATCCATAATGGAGAATGGGGTAGAAATTTTAGAGGTTTCTCCTTACTTTCAAAGTACTTGCCTCCTCTTCCTAATTCAATAGGAGAGGACAATACAATTTGGCTACCTAACTCAAAAGGTACATTTCTTAATAGCACCTTTCATAAGATACTATCGAGTGATGCTAAATGGGTTCCTTTTTTGATATTATTTGGAGACAATCTTAACCGGAAAGCTTCCATTTTCACTTGGTTAGTAATCAAAAATCTACTTAGAACCAAGGATAAGTGGTTTGGGAATTATGATCCCATTTGTGTTTTATGTAAACTTACAGCAGAGAGTTGAAATCATTTATTTTTTTAATGTAGCTACACCAAGCGATCTAGAGTAGGATAATGAGTATGCTATAACTACCCAGGTTTACATTTGAGTATAGGGAGACACTTAACATGATTATTGTCAAGACCAAGCCAGGAGAACCAAATGGAACACTTATTAAAACACCTTTTACTACCACCATCTACTCCATTTGGAGGGAGAGAAACAAGAGATTATATGAGGAAATCGAAGAAGAAAAATACTGGATCATGAAACACATTGTCAATTAGGTTCGAGTCGCATTCAAAGCTTACAACAAACATAGCGCATTTAGTAATGAGTTATAAAAATAGCTGGAAGTTGTAATTCATGGTTGATCATTTTAGCCCTCTATAGACACCTCATTATGTACTGATTGAAGGTTGATAATGTGACTCATTGTAATGGTATGATAGCTTTTGCTATGATTAATATAATTTCTTTCATTTTAAAAAAACAACCTAAAAAGGCAGATAGAAATATTAAATTTTCTATGGCTTGATTATGGCTAGAAGGAATCATAATAAGATCAATACCCGTGTAGATGCTTCATGGAATTTTTTTCTGATTAAAGAGTACTTTAAAATATATCTTTTGATAATAAAAACCTTTTTGGTGAATAATCAAATTGTGAATCCTCTATGAAAGTGCCTAGTAGCTTTTTAGTCTCAAGATTAGATCTCTTTTAGATTGAAATTCTCACTACACGCTTCATTACTTCCAATTCCCAAGCTACTCTCTTTAGCCTTAACCTTAATAAAGCCTTAGTTCTAGATGGTTTAATGCCTCATTTTTCCAAATATCCTAGAGTATCACTGTGAAATAAGTTTTTACAACAGTGTGGGAATTCTTTAATAGTAAGAAAATGCTTAAGGAGCTTAATAAGACCTACATTTATCCTATTCCTAAAAAGGCAAATCCCATCTATTTTATGAAGTCAAGACTATATCTTATTGCAAGATCTATAAGGTTATCTTTAAGATGTTAGCTAAAGGTTAATAACAGTATTTAAGCTTTTTATCAGTGCCTATTAGAGTCAGCTATTCAAGGAAGAAATATTAGTGATAATATTCTTATTGTACAGAAATTCTTTTAAGGATTATGACACCAAATCCTTAATGAAAAGTTGTTATCTAAAGATTGATTTTAATAAAGCTTTTGATTTTTGACTAGAATTTCATTATCAACTGTCTCTATGCTTTTGGATTTCCTAGGTTATTTGTTAAATGGTTTCAATCTTGTATCACTAAAACTTCCTTTAGCATTCTAGTGAATGGTGAAGTTATTTATATGTGTTAAGGTGCTAAGGTTCTTAGGCTAAAGAATCCTTCATCCCCAACTCATTCACACTTGGTATTAAAGTACTTACTAAGCTTATAGTTGGAAACATACAGTTGGGTGGCATGTTTAGGTACCATCACAAATGGCAACAACTTAAAAATTTTAACCTGGATTTTTTTAATGAATTGCTTCTCTTTTGTGGTATTGATCCTCAATCTCTTGGTATGTTCATAAAATCATTACCTTATTCGCTAAGCTCTCAATACTATCTATCAATACTTCATTTTTTAGAAATGACCATCTATCAATACTTACAAAAGGATTCTGAGCTCAAAATATGAATTCTCTTTGCAATATCTCATGTCTTCTCCCTAAACAAGCCCCTTTTAAATACATGGGAGTCTCTATTACCACTAAGGACCCTCCCTTAGAGATTATATAACTCTACCTGAGGCTATTAAGAAAAATATTTGTAGCTAGAAAATTTGATCTCTATATTATATAGTAAGACTCTAACTTAATCTTATACAATATGAACATTCATTAGAGTTTTCAAATGGTACTTCCCAAAAGCCTTATCAAAGATATATAAAAATTATTAATAATTTTCTATGGTTAGGTGAAGTTGAGAAGTCTTCTTCCTCCCAGATTAAATGGTGGTTGATTATGGGTTAGATGGATACACACATATTGTCTGATTGATAAAGACTTTTGGGGTATGAATTATAATAAAGAGCATTCTTAGACTTTAGTACAAATGCTAAATAAAATAACAATAACTTAGTTAAGAATTTAAAATCTTGATTCGAAATCGATAAGATACCTTGTTTTGGTATGGTAAATTGTGTAATTTAGGATCATTCTATAGAAGAATCAATTTGAATTAATTGAGGCTAAGGATATTTAGAAATGAAAAAGTAAAAGAAAATATCCAAAATGAGGAATTGAGCTATAATAGAATGGGTTTATCCCTAATAGAGGTTAGTTTGCCTAGTTATAAACTGGATCTATGTTCTTTTGATTATATAATTTGACCGATTGATAAATTAAATAGATTTATAAAAAATCTTGTTTAGAAATTTTCAAGAGGCAAAATTAGAAGTTAAGTTAGTATAAATTGGTTTTTTTAAAGTCTAATACCCCTAAGTCATTCATTTAATAGTTAGCAATCAAACTAAGAATAAAAACTAGAGATAGACTCAAAAGATGTTTAGACCTCACCTGTCAACTTTATTCTTAAATTAACGAAATTTTTTCAATGCCATTTTTCACAAGCATTATTCAATTTTATTATTTAACTTTTTAGTTGCTCTTTCTTGAAAAGGAATGCCCAAGTGGATTAGGCGAGGAATCAACTAAGACAATTAGGATGCAACTCCAACTTGTTTAAAATTGCTCTAAGTTACAGTATATATGCAACATGAAGTGAAAGGAATAATCAATTCTACCAAGAAAATTTCCTTAATTGCTCGACCTTTATATCCAAAACCTTGTGCTTGATTAGAGAAACAATGATAGCTTCTAAAGTTGATGATAAACCAAGTATTTAATATAGCATCAACTAAAACTTACCTAGTTCCTTTAAGTAGTGTCTTAAGTTAACTATTGTTCATTGCTTACAAAAGCATAAGCATAACTCCTTTTCTTATATAACTTTTCTTCCTATGTTCTTAGTTGTTCTTTTTTTTAAAGTTAGTTCTTAATAATTCTTATTTTTCTTAGAGGTAAGATAGATCTTTAACTTATTGTGTACCTTTTTTCTCCTTCTATGGGTTATTCTCCTTTGTAAACCCTCAAGCTCCCTTCTTTATTCAATATTTAATTTTTAAAAAATATATATTCTTTTCACCCCTATTTTTAATAAAAAATTGAAAGTTATGAATCTCATATCATAATCATGTTTTAATTTATAAAATATCTTTAGATGCTAATTCCTTTTGTAAATTGTCACTTAAAGCTACATCTTGAATTGTCTATATGAAAATTAATATTACATCCAACTATTAGCTTGAATTAAATCATCTTTAAGGAAATTCAAAGATTAATTCAATCTAATTTATAAATAAGGTTAATTCATTTGTTAACAAATACAATAGCTAGGGTTCTCCTTATCTAAACATATAAAGAAACTAGCCATATATCATATTAAGACCAAAAAATATAAGTGATCTCTAATAAGCTCTAATCTGTTTAAATGATCTTCAAGTTTATTCTCTATCAAAAATGACTGCAAACTTTATCTTTATAAGGTTGTCTCTCCCCTGATGACTAACCCAAAGTCTTCAGTAATAAGAAGTGAAAGAGATCCTCAAAACTAGGATTTCTACCACCTTTATCACAAGTGCAATTTAGGATATAATATGTCCCATACCATATATCTTATTAATTCTTTTTTTGAAGAGAGAAATATGCTTTTACAGGCTCGTATCTTAGACTATGTATCTTATATAAATTTTATAGAGAAGGAAATAGGTCAGAAACTCCCATGTTTGAAATTATGGAACTTACTATAACTTTTTAGTAAAGATACATTAGTTGAGAAAATTTTGTGTCTTAGGTTGTGATATCTTTAATATTTCTCCATAATAATACATTTGTTTAGCCTATGTATCTCACTATATCTTCATCTCTAGGTTGTTTGGGAGGAACACAGGTTGGCACAAGATTATATGTCACGCTGTGTTTAGTTAAAATTTGTATTTTCATCATATTTTCACTTTCAATCTTCTCTAATTCTTAACAAATACCATCCTAATCCAACATGTTCTCAATTAACTAAAAACATAGTATAAACTAATTAAAGCAAGGAAATTTAAAAATATAAAAAAAAGTAAAATACTAG
>JAOQMS010000180.1:19180348-19193089 GCA_027563885.1 Erythroxylum longipes | reverse complement strand
AAACCGGACCGTTTCATGCTCCGGTTCACCGGTTCACCGGTTCAACCGGCCGGTTCGGTCCGGTTTTTAAAACACTGGTTTAAACTGTGCCAAGACTAACACTTCTTTGTTGCTTTAAGGTGTTGAGTTGATATGAACTGGTACATTTCAAATTCCAAAATTTTGATGATCTTTTCTACTCCTAATAATAACGGTTTTATTCCCTATCTATTCCAGCTGTTGCACTAAATAGGCTGCTAGTTTTTATACTATGTCAGAGGATCTCATCCACTTATTATTAGCACAGTTACTGTAGTAATTGAGTCCCTGAAACAGAGGAGCTCATCCCCTCAAGCAGCGCCAGCCTTGAGTAGGAGCACGCAGGGCACCTACCCAGAGCCCATTAATAAAAGGAGCCCCCTCTTGGATTAGATATATATGACGACCTGTATTGCTTCTCCTCTGTTCTTTCCTTGAACAAATCTATTCTTCAGTTAATATTTTAATGTTAACGTTACAGTTTAAAATGAGTTATAAATTTGTAATAATGTAAGGGAGGACACGGCTTCTAAGAGGGGGCCCCTTTCGAATTAACTGAAGTAAAATATTAACTAAAGAATAGATTGATAGTTATAAACAGTTTTGAAGAATTTAGGTGTATTTTTACCCTCTAATTTTTTTATCTTTGTCAATATAAGCATCTAAGGTACTCCAACTCAAAATTTTGCAGTAAAAAATTTTCACGATTCTGTCTTCTAAATTCTGAGTGTAATTTAAAGGTAAAATAAAGTTTTTGATTTTTTAATGTATTTTTAGCTTGTTAAATATTTGAATACGTTATAATTAATTTGTAATTTGTCGTTAACGTGGACATTATATTAGCATTTTAAATCATAACATTAATATTAAATGATATTATATTTATTTATGTTTCTTCTTTTTTATTTTTAGATTACTTATTATTTATATAAATAATAATATTAATAAATAATTTAATTTTTGTAATTATAATTTTCATTATACTTTACCAAAGGTAATGTAATAATCATTGGATTTGTATTCTTATAGAGTTCACATAAGTTTAGTGATAATATGACTAAATCAAGTAATTTAAGTTACTCAATTCAAAGACTACATAAATGGTTTCCTTTGCATGATTCTATTAAACATGTTATGATTCTATTAGTTGTTGTGGATATGGCAATTGCTTCGTTAAAGAATAGATTTAAACAATTAACAATATTTGATAACATTTTCGGATTCCATTGATTCAAAGAAGTTGAGGTCATTGGATGATAATGAATTAAGAGAATGTTGTACTAATCTTACGACGACTTTTTCTCATAATAATATGTCAGATGTGGATTAAGATGATCCTTTTTTTGAATTAAAAGTGTTGCAAATGACTTTGCAAAAAGAGTTAGTATCATCAGTTGAAATTTTTGAACTTGTTAAAGCTGCAGATTGTTATCCAAATGTTTCAATTGCTTATCGAATTCTATTGACTATATATACCTGTGACTGTAGTATCAGCTGAGAGAAGTTTTTTAAAGTTAAAATTATTGAAAACATACTTGAAGCCATCAATGTCATAAGAAAGGCTAATTGGTTTAGCTATATTATGTATTGAGAAGGATATGTTGGATAATATTGATCTTGATAATATTATTAATGATTTTGCATCTAGAAATGCATGGAGAAATTGTTTTTCATAAATTGAGTCACTTATGTTTCATACAAACATGTAAACTTATTGTCGATTTATTGGGGCCTTTTTTTTATTTCACCCAGAGCTTATAAAACGATCAATGAGACCTACAAATGGCCAAATTCTTTCGAGGCTGATAACCATTACTTACATATACATCTAATTTGATTTAATTTGTTTCATCTTTTCTACATGAACCTTTGATTAATAGAGTCCCAAATAGTTTATATTAATTAAATATATAATTTTATTGGCTCAAAATTTCAGAATTTTTTTTGACATTATGGTTTTTTAGTTAAAAGTTTATTAATATAAAAAACTGTTCAATATATCTATATTACAAAATAAATTGTGAATTTCTAAAGGTAGATTGAGAGTGGAGAGATTTTAAAATGCTCCTAAATTATAGGAGATCCAAATAAATTGTATGTATTTTTATTTCTTATTTTTTACAAAGTGGAGTTCAATATCGATCTATTTGTAGATCTCATTGTTCACTAATTATTGAAAAAGGTTCTCACTAGTAAATTCAAGATCTGCCTCTCCAGTATTAATGCATTTTTACGCAGCCTTTTCAGGGAAAATCTACAACCATACTTTGTAGTTCAAAAATTTTGTTAGAGAGAACCTTACGAAGTGTATGGTTACTATCTCTGTTGACGGAGACAGATAACAAAACACAAAAATCTTGTATTCAACAGTGTTTGATTGCTGACACTGCCCATTTTTGTTCCCACTCCTAATCACAAGAATACAAATTGGTATTTTTACAAATTGGGATGATGTTAAATTGGCAACTAAAGGGTTTCTTAATGCTAGATTCAAAAGGTATCAGACTTTGGTTGAAGCACAGAATGCTTATGTCATAGATGCAAATAGGCGGACTCATCCAAATGAACAAATGGTTCCTACCACCAATGAACCCTCATCAATACCAAATCAATGTTCACTTCCAACAAATGAACAACTAAATGAAGTTGCAACTTTGAAGAAAAAAATGGCATGAAGTCAAAGATTTTTACTCATTGTCATTGGAGTCATTTTGGGTATTATTGTTAAGAACATTCTTAATAAAATATAAGACTTGAATGTATCTTTAACTTATTATGTACTTAATTTCATAAATGCTTAGATGTTTTATTAAATTATTATGTTCTAGAATTTCTAACTTGTACGATTTTTTCTTATTCAATAACTCATTTATTTAATTTTTAGGTTTCTCATTTCATTAAATATTTAGGCTCGTCATTTTATTTCATCGTAATTAAAAAATTACAAATACAATTAAAAATATTGATACAATTATAAAAAATATTTAACATAATTCATTTTATTATTAACTTGTGAGAATTTTATGCCATTCAATAACTAATTTCATTAAATTTTTATGTTCCTCATTTTTTTAATTCCTTATTTATAGATACAATTAAAAAATACTAATACAAATAATTTATTTTAAAATAATCAATGAACTACATATTTCCAATTATATTATACTACAGGGGTACTTTAATCATTGACACTGTTTTCTATGTTCTGTGAACTACAACCAAATATATTTCTGTCCTCGAAACGCACACAGTTTTATCTGTTTTGTCTATCACAACCAAACATCTCACTGTCTCCAATTCTTGTTCTGTTCTGCCTCTAAATTTTTGTTTCGTTTCCTCTCAACATATAAATTACAGCAATCATTCGAAGTGTTAACGTACAATAACCCTTACTTCCTAGCACTTGAAGTTTGTGGGGTGACTAAGACATGCAGACAGAATACCTCCCTCGTACCAGAGGACTTTGAGGAAACCAACGAACAAGTTGGATCAGGCTCTAAACAATTATTTGAGACAAGCACCCAAAGTATCAAAATGTAACAAGAACCAGTTGGATCGGGCTTTAAGTAATTCTGTTAAGACAAGCACCAAGACATCATATAATCCTCAATTTCTATTAGTTTGTTCCAATCATATTTTTGCTCCAATATAACATTATTTTATGTTAAAAAATATGGTCAATGGAAACAGAAAATTTCATGCCCAACCTTCCTATCAGTATAATCATTTCCCAGGACCTCTAGCTCTGGAAGCAAATCGTGTATTTTTAGCAGTGAAGAGCTAGGAAATAAAAGTGCTTACACAACGCCTATCATCCCATTGTTTTCAAATAGCCTAACACAGACTGGTTACTACAACTCCTAACACTCTTGAAAATTCTTTACTTACTGTTTTATTACCAAGGTAATTAGCAGTTTTATTAGTTTTGAGGAAGCATTAGTTTTGTCTTGCATTTTTAGCCTTAGTGTTTTTGCTTTGGTCCACGTGGTAGTTTAGAATTTCGAGTTTGGAGGCTCTGCTTCATTAACAATCTTTCAAATTCTCACATATCAACAGTTGAAAAGAAAGAACGATGATTAAATACAATACAACATTTTAATTTCATTATTTCTTTTCTTTTGTCGGCAGTACACCCACTACAATCTGTAAATATTGCCAAGAAAGAATGAGCTAACCCTAAATCACATAATATCACCCTCCCCCATGATGTTATGCAAAGCGGTGCGAGGGTAACTCTACTGGGCATTTGGCGTCAGAATTTGGTTTATAATCTATGATCTACATTCTCCAAGTTACAATCAAAGAGCTGCTACGTTTTTGGCTGCCTGGAATCCTGGAGCAATTGATCCCTATCTTTCTCCTTAAGGGCAAGATTCTGTCATATCTTACTAAATGTTTACCAAGCTAAGATCATATCTGCTATGATGCTGCCCGTGTAAAAAAGTCATTAACAGCTAGATTGGCATCTCCATGGGCAACGGCATCTTCAGGTTCTGGAACGTAGAGACTAGAAGATGATGCCTGCACATTAAACCATTCCATTCCTTGTCATAAGTGGGGCACTTGCCATGTGAAGCACGTAAGTTCTTATTAAGCAATTAACTTAAAAATCAGAAGGCACATGAACTAATTTTTCAAAAAGCTTCTACTATATTTATTCGATCTAGTATCACAGGCACTTCATAGAAAATGGGTCAAAAAGACAAATATTTCAGGTGTATTAGTTGAACATCAAGTCAATATTGCAGGGGCATTACTTGAACATCAAGGGACTTACTTTTGCGTCAAGCTGCACATCTCCATTATCCGAAGTAAGGCATGCACCATGAGACTTCAACCATTCCACACACTCAGCTAACCCATCTGATTCTTTCTCATCCTTTCCTTCACTTGAAGCATAGAAACCCAAAACCTGTGCAATGTATGAAACAGGTACTGTAGGACGATATGATCGGGACATGCAGCTAACAGCTTTGTACCGTATCTTATCCACACAAAGATCTACAAGAAAAGGCAAAAATCATCACTTCTTACCTGACCTTTTGAAACAATTTCAAGCTAAAAGGCTTCAAAGTAATTACATACCCATAAGACAAGTGTTCAAGTTAGGCGCTGTCCTGTATAGTCTAAAGAACTTAACATAATTTCCTGATGTAACAGCTGCACGAACTGCAAGGGCATGTTTAACAGCTTGATCCTTCTTTGCTTCCTCCGTCAAACTATCATCACGTCACATTCATGTAAGAACTCAAAATCCTTGTAAATGTAATAAATGGCAGGAAATAGATACACCATGGGTTAGCCAACACTGGTCATATGAGGGTTTTATTTTAATTTCATCTTATGCAGAATGAATAGAGCTCACTCACATAAAAGAACTCAGTTTCCTGATATATGCCATTCAGCATCAATTTCCATGTTAATATACTACAGAAAAGTTCTCATAATTCTAAGTGTTAAGTTTTTTATGATTTGCCCATTGTAGGATTGATAAACCATATCCAATAACAATGTAGGCCATATGGCACGGGTGCATGAGTGTGAATTCACCACATCAGAATGAATGTCTAGCCCAATTTTTCTCTCTTACAAGTGCGCAAGAGTGTGAATGAGTGTGACTGTGTGAGTGTGAGTGTGAGTGTGAGTGTGAATTAACCACTTCAGAATGAATGATTGATTTATTAACAAGGAGAATGAATTTAGGACCCGGAAGCTAAAAAATAAAAAAGGACATTTTCAAAGCATATCGTGAACAAAAAGTAAGAGAATCTTTAGAAACTAATTGCTCAAACAAGCATAAATCATCCAACTAATAAACCGTACTGAATCATCAAATTATTAAATTTATAAGTACTTGAAATAAGAAAAACTACTTTAAGCATCATTTAGTTAGAAATGTTATCAATACATATTACTAACCTTGACATTGATGACACTAGATCTCTGTTATTGCTGGAGTGCAAGATAACACAAAGCAAGTTATAAGCTATGAACTCCATATGGCATCCATCAATTCCTTCAGCATAGAGAGTTTTCAACTGCGATTGACACTGAAATCAGAACAAAAATAAAGTCAATAATGAGTTAACATGCATTTCTGATATACAAGAACTGTTTAGCATAAAAAAGAACCAACATTATTAATGATGGCTTCTGTTTAACTACAACTATGAGAAATACCATGTATATACTTTGGGCATCAATTTGCTATAAAATTTCAGGTCACATTGCAACTACCTAGTATCATCTTCCTGGGACAGAATATGTCCTTAAAAGGAGAAATTCCTAAACAGACATTACTGTAGCTAAGAACAGGACACAATCATAAACACTCCAGTTACAGTTGTGGGACCAACCTGATTATACTCGGGCAAATCTCCAACTTCCAACGCTAATCTAGCATGAGTTTCATACACCTGAATACAAGTTAAACATTATCGCAAAGCACTTCAAAATGCGTGTTCATAAACATCAAATGTACACTAAAGAACTTTGAGGTCACAAAGCAATACGTAGTACATGCCTTAACCGTTAGTGGATTTCGTATCCGTTGTACTGTTAAGTCTTGGCGAATAGACTTCAGTTGATCACATTTATATAGATAATTCTTTTGAGAATTTTGAACCATTGATAGAGCTTTCTCCAGCACTTCTTCTGGTCTCACCTGCAAAGTATTATGAATGGCAGCCAAATAATTAGTGCATAACATGTATAAAGTACCATACTGTATCACCAAATTTTTTGTCACCCAAGGAAGCGAAAAAGAAGGAAATAGTGAACATAATGTTGAACAATTACAGTTGAAGGTTCAGGAGCAGAAGTCAGTCGCAAATAACGCTTCTCAATTTCCTGGCAGGTTCCCTTCACAATAAGTGCGTCCCAATCTATGTCTTCAACAGCTCTACTTCCGCCATCATCAAAATTTTTACTAAGCATCATGGCACTGGCCCGTCTACTGTATAAATTTCCAGCTCCAGCATTTTTCTGTTTGACTTCATTGACAGTAGCTCGATGTCCTTGCCCTTTTTCAAAACGCTTGGAACGGTATTCACGCCTCTTTTTTTCTTCTGGTGCAATAGCAACTGCTATTGCACCAGAATAATAAGTTGTCAATCCTTGTTCCTTGTCACTATCACTAGATGCATCACCATCATCTGTAGCATTCAGAACATCAGCAACACGCTGCCTTTTGAACGGCTTCTGGCCACTCTTACTTGGAGCTCTCTGATCTGGAATAGAAAATTCAGTTTTACTTAAAGCATCTTCCTTGATCCCAGAATACCCACCCAAAGGCTGCACAATAAAATAAAACATTCATAAGTAATTTGAAGTAAAGTCAGCAATAATCACCAGTCACTATAAGATAGCAAGTATGTACTAGAAGGAAACAAGAAAAAGGAAATAACCACTTATACCTTCTTGTCCCATACATATTTTACAGTATTACTACCAACAGAAATAGACTTATCAACCAACTTATCCTCTGGTAATGGCTCCCACCTACTCTTGGAGCGTCTAATTGGGCTCTTATTGTACTTTGGCAACAAAAACACTGGAGTTGAAGATTGAGAATTCCTATCATAAATGTTCAACCAAGAACAATAAATCAGCTACTGCAGAATACAGGTGAAGAATTCAACAAAGAACAAGAGGGAGAAAGAGACCCCTTATTGTCGGTATTAGGGGTTGGTAAAGTAAAAAGAGGTTCGGTATCCCAATCGCGAGTATATAAAGTACCATCAGCTTTCGCCTTCGTAATTATCTGCACAAAAGAGAAGATAAAGTTCAATAACATCAGAAAAAAGTGTTACAACATTAGAGAATAAATAACAAACGGCAAGAACATGAAAATCAATTAGTGAAAGTCAGTAAAAGGACAGTTGCAAAGGCAAATAGAAAACTGCGATCAACATCCTATAATCCTTCAAAAATTACTCCACTCCAAGTTACCATCAATTCTATAGCTTACAACAAAAGGAGTTTAGAGATAAACAGGAGGACAGAAAAACAGAAGAACAGCTCTTGTATCATCAACTCACTTCCTTCATGACAGCCTGACTAGCTGCCAACATATTTGTATCACTTTTACATCGAGCAAACGCCCTTTCACAATAACCTTGTAGCGACTTCGGAAACATTCCAGGCTGCAGCCAACAATAAAATCACCAACAATAGAAGAACTTATAATTAGTTATTGACTCAATAGAAGTATAATATGCAAATGACCATAATCAAAATAGTTAACAATTAGGTACTCTTAAAACAGGTAATCTGAAAGCAGCGTCTCAGAATGACTACATAAACAACCACAAAAAACACTGCAGCAAGAAAATAAACAACCATAAGTTTTGGCCCATAAATTTGGTTTTTGGGACATAAATTTGGTGATCGACTAAATTGAAAACCCATATGCGGTCAAAGATTGATAATCTTTTCTATATTCTTGGTTTAGCAGTCCAGTTAAATTTATTTGGACAAGCATAAAATGTAAAAGAAGCAATCTCACCTTAAGTATGGAATCAGCCGAATCATTCGACAGTACTTTGTCATTTGGATTAGGCACTGCAACACTAATGTAGGCAGGTTTTGCTACCACACCAACTGTAGTGCCATCTTTGTCAGTCTTTGGTATCCCCAACGCCAGATTTGAAGCAATTCTAGGATTTGTTGGAATCTGCAGCTTACTTGCTCTTCGAGTATCTAATGGCGGAATATTTTGCAAAGGAGATTGATAAGTTGGGGGAACCTGATGAGCAACAGGATATTGTGAATTAAGACCTTGGGAAGCATTCATCTGTTGTTCCTGAAAATTATCATAAGAACTTTTTAAATCAAAATTTTTTTGAAAGTGTGATTGCTTAGGACTAGCATGATAATTTTGACAACTTGGAGCCCCTTGTTTCCAATAACCATCATGTGCACCACTAATTGTTACGCCAGGCTGAAATGAATACCAGGAAAAAGAATATTAGACCAACCAAATTAAAGTAGTCAATTAAGTAGGCTTATGCAACACCAAACCTGCAAAGAAGGATATTCAGATGAAGGGGGTTCTGGCTTCCAAGATGTTGTGAGAGACAAGGATGGCTGGCTACTTGAAGTTGAGAGTGCACCAGGAACACTTGGAACTGCACTTCCCTGATTAGATGTACTAGTTACAGACAAGTGTTCTGTCCCAGGAGCACAACTAACTTCTGTTTGACGGTAGTAATCTGCCCATTGCTTGTAATGCTCTTGATAATTTATTGGCGCTGTGGCTGCAGTACCTGAATTGTAACTACTTGTTGGGCCTGACGAGTAGTTTGGATATTGATGAGATGCGTAATTTGCATAATTGCCATCATTCCACACAGTACTCTGATTATTGTATCCACTGCTTGGATAACCTCCAGCTGTCTGATAATCACCAGGATTGTAGTAAGTGGTTGAATAACTTGCAGTCCCAGCATAAGATCCTGTATTCTGAAATGAGGAAAGAGGCTGATAAGGAGCACCTGTGTTTTGATATGCTCCTACAGGTTGAGAGTATGAATGGTTAGATTGCTGCTGACTGTATGAATAATTAGGCTGCTGCTGGTAACCACCATAGTAGCCCGGATATCCTGTATTTGCATACCCATATGGATCTGTGGCACTGGCATATGATGTATAGTTATTATAATCCTGTGGAGCAGTTGTTGCTCCAAAAGTTGATGAACCAACAAGGTTTGTGGCATTCAAGCCATCCTGATCATTTCTTGTGGGTGGCTCTACTTGTTGACTATGAACATAAGTGGAGTTTGAAAGGCTCCCATTATCAATAGTGTGATTATCCACCCTATGTGTATTCCAGGTTGTAGCTTCCGATACAGTTGTTGAAGGAAGATATGAACTTGTCTGCCCTTGGCTTACACCAACAATGTAGTGACTCTAGAAAAAGGACAACATAATTATATTTTCAACAGGGATATGACAGCACAAAAAGAGTAGCACTTCAAAAGTAGATTCATGCATCACAGACTAAACTTCTAAACCATAAATCCAGCAAGGGAAACCGTAAAAAGCAGAAAGGTATTCATGCAACGTGTTTGAACAGGTGCACGTATTCTAAGCACACCATTTAAACTGCTCTCAACAGTTACCAGTTCAGGCAACTGCTATAATACCGGACCGCATATAGTCTATAGCCTACAAACTTTTAACAAGCTGCCATTTCCTAAAACATATGTTTTCAAAACCTTTTTTAATTTGGGTTAAGACGTGAAGTCAAGAGATCAAAAGAAATCCCCCAAAATGAGCAACACAGTGGAAAGCATCAGACCAAATTCAGCAAGACAGCGTTCTCTCAGTTTTAGTCAACACCATTAGACAAAATAACGAATACCATCCTATCTAATCAAAAGATGTCAAAAACCAAATACTTTGTCACTAAAATTTTGTGACAGACAAAATACTAAATACGTATTATGCACAGAACATGCTAACCGCATTAACAACTTCATTTACTATAAAATCATTAGCAATGAAAATATCTCACTTCCAAGTTAATCAACCTATCTTGTACTATTTAGGCAAACAAGAAACTAACAGAACAGACACAAATAGTGAAACTATACCTCGAGCGGATTAGGGTCTATTGGTTGGGTATTGACTCCTTGATTCATCATCATCTCATCAGCGTCCTAAAATTCATACAAAAATCAAAATTAGCTTCGCTCACGGGTATTAACCAAAAAACCCTAACTGGGTCAACAAGTAACGCCAACAAATTCCAACCTTCTAGGTAAAACACGAAGCCTTCAAGGACCACAGGGGTGGCACTTCGAATAGAAAGATCGGAAAGGTAGTGGGTTGCAAAAATAAAAAATTGAGAAACAACAGACAAAAATCAAAGCAATGAAATCGCGTGCTCTGTATGAACTAATACAAGAAATTATTATCCAAATAAAAGAAAAAAAAATAGGAGAGACTAAGTGAGATCGCGAAACAAACGAAAGAAAGAAAGAAACCTAAACGAGAGAGACAGAGAAGTATAGAGATTTCAAGTTATAGGGTCCAAATTAAGGTCGATTTTGGGTGGCGGAAAGATATAAACTTGTTATTCCTGGTAAAGAGACTATCGGAATAGCCTATGGCTTTCGGTTTACCCTTTCGGAACTTGGTTGTGGAAATACGGTTTTAGTGAAGAGGAGATCAAGGTCAAATTATTAAATGAAAAATAATGTATTGCAAGTATACTATAGTCTTTAATATTTGTATCAAATTTTAATTTAAATTTTAATGTGTTTCACAAAAAGTTTAAATAAATCTTTATTATCGTTTCTATTATTACTTTGCACCTAATTTTATTAAAATAATACTTATTGTACTCTGAATAGGGAAAAAAGGTAGTACAAAAAATAATATTAAGGACTTATTTAGAGCCTTTATAGAAATCAAACATTTAACCAATATTTAACGAACTTATTTGTAAGATTACATAGTCTACGTGGTCCATAGTGCCTAGTCGTGATATCATACAGGCTAAATTGAGAATTCATATGTTAGAAACTGTCGAAAAACTTTACCTTTTAGAATTTAGGGTATTATTAGTATCATTATGAAAATATAACATGATAACAGCAGGAAATAACTTAATATTTTAAAGGGCAATTTGTACCTTTTGACTAAAAAGAATTATAATGTTTTAAATTCAGTTAAATGAAATACTCAATTGATAGAATCTTTGAACTACTCGTAGTTTTATCAATTAAGTATTATGGCAATACTAACGTCACTTTATTATTAATTATTTATTTTATATGAGACTCACTAATGCTTAAACCTACCTAATAGCAGTAGACTATTCACCTTTAAAATAAATCATTTTCTCATTTCTATTTTCTTCTAATTGTTGTCATAGTTAACAATATCAATGGGCTAGGTCGGGCCCAGGCCGCCCTCACCCCAGCCCAACCTCAAACACAGCGAGCCGCGGGCTGGGATGGGTCAGCCCTCGACCCGGCCCTTCGACGGGCCTGACGACCCGTAGTCAACCCGCGGCCCACCCAGCCTGTCTATATTTTTTTAATTAAAAATAAAAACGGCGTCGTTTTGGACCCCCGACGGGCTTGAAGGCCCATGGTCGACCCGTGGCCCACCCGGCCCGTCTATATTTTTAATTAAAAATAAAAAACGGCGTCGTTTTGAACAAAATGACGCCTTTTTGTCAGGCTGCGGACCAGGCCGTGGCTCCCGAGGGCCGACCATGATTGACCCATGGCCCACCAAACTCAAGCCAAAAATTGGTCAGGCCAAGCCGGGCCAAGCGGGCCGGGCCCCATTGCCATGCCTAGTCATAGTTGGTATAGGTCACCTTAAATGTCATGGTCCTTGTTTTGGGCCTTGAACATGTTTTGTGGTCTATCCAATGTTGCCAATACCGTATCAGATTTGGTATCGAATTGGGTTCTAGTACGGTACTGTACCGATATCGGTTAATACCGGATACCGTTTCAGGTAATTTTTTAAATTTATAAAATAGTATCTGAATTTTTTTCAAAGTTACAAAATAGTCTATTGTCATATTATACAGTTGTATTCTGTCTCCAAAAATTATAATAATAAATAATAATTCCAATTTAATTTAATTTATAAAATTAATTTAATAATTATTAATAAATATAACTATATTTAAATTATATTTTTAAAATATATAAATTTCAAATAAATTTTTATTTAATAGTTAAAAATATATAAAATAAA
>JAOQMS010000180.1:19126913-19167376 GCA_027563885.1 Erythroxylum longipes | reverse complement strand
ACTTCAAATATTTTTGGACTGCTCTTGTCCATAACAGTATACTATGTACAACTTCCCTCTGAAATTTGAACATTTTATACAATGAATTAGATTCCAATTTATTCATACCATTTGTATCTCCATGTCTCTACTTTACCAAAAATCAAAAATAATCTCATTTGGAGCTCTACCGATCCAGAAATCATCAAAATACTAAAGTATGTTCAGTAGAATAACACCAGTTCATATTATTTAAGAGTAATTTTCACTCAATCTTTCTTCATTTTATATGGATATGATTTTTGGTGGAGATGTATAGAAACGTCTTACGAGTCCACTGGTTCAAGAATCAAGTCATTTGGGTGTCTAGAGAAGAAGTTATAGCCAAAAGAATTCAATTTGTTTTTATCCTCAATCATAGTGAACTTACTTCAGGGCTATGAGCATAACTTTCTCTATAGGTATCAGATTTATGTGTTCTTTAGCTAGTTCGAAAGAGAACTTCAAGAGCTACAACTTTTATGAAGACCTAAAAAACCAATTTTATCTTCTTAAGGGTAAAAAATCGAACATAAGATAGGTATAGATGAAAAATAGAAGAAGCAAAATACAGAAGAAGATGACGTCAGCACAGAAGAAACATAGAAGAAGATGACGTTAGCACAGAAGAAGTTCGTGAACAGTAACACAGACGGAGTTCATAAACAGTAACATAGAAGGAGTTCATGAACAGTAACATAGAGGAAGTTCATGAACAGTAACATATAGGAAGTTCATGAACAGTAACATAGAGGAAGTTCATGAACAGTAACATGAACAGTAACATAGAGGGAGTTCATGAACAGTAACATAGGGGTAGTTCATGAACAGTAACATAGGGGGAGTTTATGAATAGTAACATAGAGGAAGTTCATGAACAGTAACATAGAGGAAGTTCATGAACAGTAACATAGAGGAAGATGACGTCACCCAGAAGAAGATGACATCATCACAGAAGAAGTTTGTTTACAGAAGGAGTTGATTTACAGAAGAAGATAAGGTCACCCAGAGGAAGATGACATCATCACAGACGATACCTCTAAACTTCTAAAGATCTTCACTTGTAAAGATCCTAACTTTTGACTCCAATGTCCAAAAATTTCATGCTATATATCATTGGAAAGCTAGAAAAATAATCTACAATTTCTAAGAAGGCAACTTCATCCAATTCAGCCTAGATCAATCCAAATTTTCCTCTTAAGTACAAAGGTAAATTTTACATTCATCCACCAATATACTGCACCCAGTTCTCAACTTCATGAAATTTCGTGACTCTTAGAGACAAAATTGAAATTCGATTTCTTCATAAGAAATGTAGCCATATGTTTCTAGTGTAATCCAAGTAAATAATCATCTTATTTGGATAACTAGAGAAAAAAATTATGGCTAATAGACTGAAGCACACTCAGTGAACATTTTCCAGACCCCTACCACTTTTGTTTCTAAATCTTTCCTTATCAAAACTCATAACAAGATCATCTTTTCTACTTCATTTTCAACTCCATATTATCTATAAAGATATTATGGTCCATGATTAATCATGAACACTAATAACAGAACATACATACCTATATATATATAAGTATTCTTCATCACTTTCACCCTAATTCTGCCCATTTCATAGTCTCTCACTACCAAAATCACCAAAGCAAAACATGAATCTATCCACACTTCTCATGTACTGCTCAAAATTTTCTAAGAAAAGTTTCAGGGTCCAACATTTTGAGTTTGAAGAAATTGAGAAAATAAAGTAATCTTAAACTAACAAGAACAAATTATAGAAAACAGTTAGAAACAATAAAAATGATGAATATGTGTGAAACCCAGTTCTCGAATAAATCTCAGCCTACACATGATTAAACATCTTTCATTGTTATAATGCTTTCACATGTCTCCTAGGACTATAGGTCGTAGATTAACAAAAAGCTCTGTTAATCCCATTTTTCCCTTAAGTTATGTTTAATTAAAATACGATAGTTAATTAAACCTAACTATCGAATAACCTAGAATACGCTCTTTAGATTTAATTGGCTAGCCGCATTACGAAATGGAAAACAAACCAATCTAAGCAATAACCACATAAGCTCGGGTCATTTAACCTAGGTTAAGTCCTCCCTAATGATTTGAAACCATTAATTGCCACAAATGAATCTCAACATAACAATTATGGATTATATTGAGTATTCTAGCAATGAATCTAAATACAATGATTACAGATTGTATTAACGATTATAACAATGAGTTTTACAATATAAACAATCTAACGATAACAAGAGTACGATTATCCATACATGAATATCCAAATTGATTAAGAAAAGGATAACTTAAACAATTCCAAGAGAGAGATCCAACATTAAACAAAGATAAGACAACCTTAACCGTGCATCCTAAGCGTCGATTTCACCTTCGAACTGGTATCGAGAGGTTAGCCTTCAATCTTCTCCATCAAGTCCAAGGAGTAGCCTCTGTCGCCTCCATCCTTATTGAAAACTGAAGAGAAATTGTGAAGAATGAAGGTGTTTTCATTTCTCTCTGTTGCTCCCCCTTGTCCGCTGTCACAACTTATTCCTTTTTATAGTAAAATCTAGGGACATATGGCACCTCTCACGACCGTGCATGAGAGTGGTCTCACGCCTATGAAATTGGTTGCATAGTCGTGAGATTGCTCACGGCCATCTCATGGCTGTGTAACTTCACCAGATGGTCGTGAGCCACTTCCTTGCTTTGTTCTTAACTTTCACACTCTTATCTTGTCTCTTCTTCTTTTAATCTTCTTCTTCTTCTTACTTCATGAATCAGTAGAGTATGAACATTGAGAAGATGACTCAATGAATATACTTTCAGGTCACTTTAGCTCCTTTACTTCTGAAATATACTTAAAAACAAATACGAGCTAAAGTAAATATCCTAAGCATTTTTAAGACGTTAATCACTAAGTAGATAAAATGAATCAATATTTAAGTACATATATATTGCACTTAGTGCTCCTTCCTTCCTTCAAAATAAATAGTGAATCAAGTTCTACATTATTATGGTTTCTGCAGTTCTCATCATGACCACAATTTCTCAAAGACAAATCTTGATGTTATATCACTTCTGCTGCTATATCATAATTCCTACCATCTATTTGCATGTTCATCTTACAAACTCCTCTTACCATTTTATTAGGCAGACGTCCCAACTTAAGGACTCATCCAATTGAAATAAGAAATGAAAATTAAAAAAATGATAAAGGTTTTGTTTAGTTAACAAATGGGGGCAGCACCGAAAGAAGAAAAGGAAATTTGACAAGTGAGGCAGGAGGCATAGGTTTTTCAATATGCAAATTCAAATTGAATTTGCCAAGTTACTGCCAACTCTCAACATGTACCACCGAGTCCTATTTTGTTTTTTCTTCTTTCCAAAGTCTATTTAAATGGCCTTTGGCTATTGATAATGTGTGCCAGAATAAGAGAGAGTAAGACAAAGTGGTGTGTGCAAAAATTAAGTAACGTATGTTTTGTTGTTTTAAAGAATTTTTGTGGGAAAATTTCTTGGGGATAATTAGGTGTGAGGTGATAGTGTTGTAAATACTTGTAAATTTTCTCCTTAATAAAGATCTACAGTAGATCCGGAGACGTAGGCATAATTGGCCGAACTCCGTTATCAAATTTTGTGTGTGATATTTTGCATAATTTTCCCAACAACTGGTATCAGAGCTTTTGGTGGTCAATTATGCCAGTTTTCCACAAAGTTACTATTCACGTGAATGGTAATTTTGTGAATAGTAAAATTTTGTCGGCAATTCCGGTTTGTCGAAAAAGGTGTCTTAGTACACGGTGGTTCACAGGAATAATCAGAAACGATCGAAAGGAGTCCAAATTCGAGTGGGAGCAATGGCCGCAGACGAAGGAAAAGTGAAAATTGAGAAGTTTGATGGTGCAGACTTTGGCTTTTGGAAGATGCAGATTGAAGATTATCTGTACCAGAAAAAGCTATATCAACCTCTCTCAGAAACAAGGCTAGAGGGTATGAAGGATGAAGATTGGAATCTTCTCGACATACAAGCCCTTGGAGTTATTCGATTGGCATTATCCCGCAATGTTGCTTTCAACATAGTAAAGGAAAAGACCACAGTGGGTCTTATGGCGGCTCTCTCCAGTATGTACGAGAAACCATCGGCCTCAAACAAATTTCACTTGATAAGGCGGTTATTCAATTTACGGATGGCAAAGGGACATCAATGGCCCAACATCTGAATGAACTCAACACAATCACAACCCAGTTGAGTTCTGTAGAAATTGAATTCGATGATGAAGTTTGAGCTTTGATTCTCTTATCATCTCTACCAGATAGTTAAAATGCTACCGTTACAATAGTCAGTAGCTCATCAGGAAACAACAAATTGAAATTTGACGGTGTTCGAGATCTAGTATTGAGTGAAGAATTCGACGGAGAGAATCAGGTGAAGCATCATCCTCTTTGGCTTTACACATAGAATTTAGAGGAAGAACTTCAAATAGAAACTCAAATCGTGGCAGATCGAAATCTAGAAGGGGCAAATCTAGATCAGGAAAGAAAGATTTCAAATGTTATAATTGCCGAAAGAAGGGTCACTTTAATAAGGATTGTCGAGCACTGAAGAAAGTACCGGTGCATAGGAATCTATAAATGTGACCGAGGAAACAGGTGATGCTATGATTCTAAGCTTCAACAGTCCGATTGAATCATGGATCTTGGATTCAGGGGCATCTTTTCACACCACCTCATGCTGAAAAATCATGGAAAACTATGTCAGTGGTAATTTCATCTAGCTGATGATGAAATTTTGAAGATTGTGGGAAAAGGAGAAATCCAATTAAAGTTGCCAAATCGGACTACCTGGAAGCTGCAAGAAGTGAGACATATTCTTAGCCTCAAAAGAAACTTGATTTCGGTAGGACAGCTTGATAGAGAAGGATAGTGTACAACCTTTTCAGACTGTGAATGGAATATTACCAAAGGAGCACTCGTTATTGCCCGTTGAAAGAAAACTGGTACTCTCTATGTAACCTCAAACTTAGAAAATATCACTGTAGCAGCAGATGCTGATGGAAAATCAAACCTATGGCACCAAAGGCTTGGCCATATGAGCGAGAAAGGGACGAAGACACTTCTATCAAAGGGGAAGTTGTCGAATATAAAAAGTGTAGATTTCAACCTATGTGAGGATTGTATCTTTGGGAAACAGAAGAAGGTTAGTTTTGCAAAGATTGGCAAGACACCCAAGGCAGAAAAGTTAGAGCTGGTTTATACCGATGTATGGAGACCATCTCTAGTTTCATCTTTTGCAGGCTCATTGTATTATGTCACCTTCATCGATAATTCTACAAGGAAGGTGTGGGTTTGTTTTTTAAAGAAGAAATAAGAAGTCTTTGATACCTTAAAAAATGGAAGGCCATGGTAAAAAATGAAATTGGTTTGAAAGTCAAGCGGTTGAGGTCTAATAATGGAGGAGAGTACAAAGATAGTAAATTCAGAGAATTTTGTGCAAACAATGGAATCAAGATGAAGAAAACAGTTCTCATGACACCGCAACAAAATGGTGTAGCAGAGCGTATGAACAGAACTCTGAATGAACGTGCCAGAAGTATGAAGATACATGCGGATTTACCTAAGATGTTATGGGCTGAAGCCGTTAACACAGCAGCATACCTGATCAATCGTGAACCCTCAATTCCCTTGAATGGTAGAATACCAAAGAAAATTTGAAGCAGAAATTGCCAAAACAATTCGCAATGAAAGATCTAGGTGCTGCAAAACAAATTCTTGGAATGAGGATAAAGAGAGACACGAAATCAGGGACTTTGGTGTTATCACAAGCTGAGTACATCAAAAAGGTACTCTCCAGGTTCAACATGTAAGATGCTAAACCAGTGAATACACCTTTCGGTGCTCATTTCAGACTCTCCAAAGAACATTCACCGAAGACAAAGGAAGAAGGTGTACATATGGCGAAGGTGTCGTACACCTCAGCAATTGGAAGTCTAATGTATGCCATGGTTTGTACCAGACCAGATATTGCTCAAGCAGTGGGAGCTGTTAACAGGTACATGAATAATCCGAACAAGGTACAATGGAAAGCAATCAAATGGATCCTTAGATATCTACGGGTACCACAAACAAGGCACTTTGTTTTAAAGGTGGAGATAAGACACTAACGGACTATGTGGATGCTGACTTAGCCGGAAATGTTAATATCAGAAGGAGCACTAGAAGGTATGTTTATACTCTAGGAGGTACGACAGTGAGTTGGGTTTCTCAACTACAGAAAATAGATGCTCTCTCCACTTCTGAAGCAGAATATGTTGCTATTACGGAGGCCAGTAAGGAAATGGTTTGGCTCCAAAGTTTCTTGGAAGAGTTGATCAAGAAACAAGAAAACAATGTCTTGTATTGTGACAGTCAGAGTGCTATCCATCTAGCGAAGAATCCGTCTTTTCATTCCAGAACGAAGTACATACAGGTGTGGTATCATTTTATCTGATCACTTCTGGAAGATGAGATTTTGAAACTTGAAAAGATTAGTGAAGCTTAAGATTTGACAAACATGTTAATAAAGACGGTAACTACTGATTAACTGAAGCTATGCTCAGTTTCAGTTGGCCTGCACTAGTGGCAAGATCGTAGAAGAGCTGTTGCATAGTTTAAGGTGTGAAGACAGATTGAAATCCATCTTCAAGTGAGAGAATTGTTAAGTAGACGTCCCAACATAGGAACTCGCCCAATTGAAATAAGAAATGAAAATAATAAAATAATAAAAGTTTTGTTTAATCAACAAATGGGGGCTGCACCAAAAGAAGAAAAGAAAATTTGAAAAGTGAGGCAAGAGACATGTTTTTCAATATACAAATTTAAATTGAAGTTACCAAGTTATTGTCAACTCTCAACATGTACCATTGAATCCTATTTTGTTTTTCTTCTTTCCAAAGTCTATTTAAATGGCCTTTGGCCATTGATAATATTGGTCAGAAAAAGAGAGAGCAAGATAAAGTGATGTAAGCAAAAATTAAGTAAAGTATTTTTTATTTTTTAAAAGAATTTTTGAGGAAAAAATTCTGATAATTAGGTGTGAGATGATAGTATTATAAACATTTGTAAATTTTATTCTTGATAAAGATCTACAACAATTTTAAAGACGTAAGCATAATTGGCCGAAATCCGTTATCAAATTTTGTATGTGATATTTTGCATAATTTTCCCAACACATTTGCCAGTCATGCGTCTCCTTACCAACTTTTAAGTGCAGAAGCTCCTTTGGCTACTAAATTCAACTCAGTGTTCTCAGCTGCAACAAGCTTTTCATAACCCAACCACCAAACTGAGTAGTACGACTTGATTTTCCTATTTTACCTTCATTTTCAGAAGTGGAATCTGCCAAATTTTATGCGCATTGCTTATTTCCTTCAAGTGCAAAACTCTTGTTCCCTCAACTAAGCCACAACTTAATGAGATAAAAGAATTTGGAGGAGCAGAATCTAAGTTATGTTTAATCTGTGAAGGCGTTACCTTTCGTGGCAAGCAGAGAGGGTTCTTCAGGTGAAGGTCAAGGCCAAAAAACCCCTCTTTTTGATAGGAACACCTGCAACATTGACACTTAACCGCTGGACACGGGACTTCAACTCAGTCTGCTAAAAAGTAGTAGATTGATCGATGAATAAGAACAAACGGTTTTAAAAACTTCAATTAGCCAGAAAGATATAAATAACACCCCTTAACTTCAATTAGCCAGAAAGATATAACACCATGGCTGCGAAGTTGGCCCTTGCCAGTACCATTCTGCATACCGATTACCGAAGCAAAAATAAAATTCAGAGTCAAATCTTTGAGGGCATATTTGACTTAGCCATCAAGGCCTAATAAGTAACGGAAACAAAATCAGTTCGAAGCAAAAGCAAAATTTATACGGCAGTCATGGGAGAAGGATCGAAGAAACAAACGATCAGCAAGTGACCCAGAATCATACCCTATGAATCACACATAACCGCTCCAGAAAAAGAACCTAAACCAAAACGCGCAAGATATTCAAATCAACCGCTACATCGGAATTACATCTCGCATGTCAATTATTATAATTTATTGTGAAACTTGAGTGGAGTGGAAACCACTTTCATTATCTTCTTTTAACTTTTTTAATTTTTTTGGCATTAATGCTGTACAAAAGAAGGAAGAAAGGATAATTAGAAATTTTTTAAAAAATCCAAAACCGAAGGAGAGAATGTAATTCACACCCATTAATAATATCAAGTGTCTCAAACAAGATTCCTCTTTTAACTCTAGGCGAATAAAGACATTCTTTCAATTACCATAACAATTACGGTAATCCAATTGTCAATACAGACTATACCACCTTTACAAACTCATTCATCCATCTAACTTAACAACCCTCAACACTTTCAAAACATCTAACCACCAAAACCATACAGGGTTCTGCCCTGCCTCTTGAGAGCATACACCACATCCATGGCAGTCACAGTCTTCCGGCGAGCGTGCTCTGTGTAGGTCACAGCATCTCTGATCACATTCTCAAGGAAGATCTTCAGTACGCCACGAGTCTCTTCATAGATCAGCCCACTGATACGCTTTACCCCGCCTCTGCGAGCCAGGCGGCGAATTGCTGGCTTCGTAATGCCTTGAATGTTATCACGGAGGACTTTTCGGTGACGCTTTGCCCCTCCTTTTCCCAAACCCTTTCCTCCCTTTCCACGCCCAGACATTTTCCAGATCAGAACGCAATCTGAAAAAAGTTTGTAAATCATTACATAATAATTGCCTGGTTGGTAGGAAAATTGAAGTGAAGCAAGTCAATGAACATCCCAATTCAAACATCGACAATGAACTAACAAAAACCTAATCCTTGTCAAATCCACCAATATGAGTGCGTAAGATAACACGAAGCGTCCTAATCATCAGTACAAATGTTAAAATGGAAGAATAAAGATTAACAACAGTTGGGTAAAACCAAAGGAAAAACTGGGCTAGTCTGGCATCCAACTCCGAAATCTAGGAAACCCTCATAAAGAGCATCATGCAAATAAGTCTATACTATAGCCTATGAAACTGGAACTCTTGCACCGACTACTAACTCAAAAATAAAAAAGCGTTAGCTAAGAGAAAGAGTAGTACCTCAATCGCAAGCTTAATACGTCCAAAGGAAAAAGCAGTTGATGTGTACCGAGGAACTCGTGAATATATATTTATAGAAGGAAGGACAACAACGAGGGGCTACAGACTCAATCCGTGCAAATTATTTGGTAGAGTGTTTCAAGCCGTCAAGAACTGAGCCAACGGCTGAGAATCTAGGTTGGAAGCGTTGAGGATCGATGACATGGCACGTGATTGATTTCTAGTACCCGAAATAACAATAGTGTTGACGAAACTCGTGCCTACTAATTTGAAGGTTAAAATCAAATTTATGACTTGGATTTCATGGATGAGAATTTTACATATAACCATAAAAACATATCCGCTAATAAAGTTCGACTTCAATTAATTGGGTAGCTATTACAAGCTAACTCATATCAATATATATACTAAACCATACTTACTGCATCCTTCCATCTCAAGTGCATAAAGAGTTTTCTTTTCTTGTTATATTTTATAGTTTCTTTAACTTCTTCATTTCAATCTCTTGTGTTCATGAAATTCCAACTTATGTTAATTACATATCCAAAATAATTTGTTTGTTTCTTTTATGAACAAGTCTAAAATTTTTAAAATTATCCCCACATGTTATTTTATTTTCCTTTTGAATTTTAAATTAGTCTAAAAGACCCTCTTCCTCACACTCTTCCCTAATGCACACAAAATATAATCATTTAATTACCTCCCCGCATAATGTTGAACTATCTTATATGTTGATTAGGGATGACAAATTGATTTGGAATTAACTTGAATTGAATGGGATTTAGCTCAGTTCAATCAAATTAGAATATTTCAACAATTTAACTACAACGCAAAATAAAGATCGAAATTTAAGTCACCCAATCATTCAAGTCAGGCTCAAAAAAGAATAATAATACAAGTTTTATCAAGCTTCAAATTAAACTTAAGTTCTAATTAAAAAATCATGTCAAATTCTAATATTGATAAACTTGGTCATCATGTTTAGCAATAAGTGAAAAAAAAGAGTGTATTTAGTTAAATTTAACGATTTAAAATTTTATCAATTAAGCTTGGAAGTTTTTATTTTAGTTTATTAGTTTAGGAATTTTAAATTTTAATTTATTTGAGATTTTCAATGTAAAATGCACATAAATAATAATGAATTGACTATTATCCAATCAACATTATCGTTTTAACTCATAAAATCACTAAATTGCTTAACTTTAAAAAGGTGATGTAGTCTTTAAAAATATTTTTGTTTGTTTAAATTCTAACTCAAAATAAAATTTTAAAAATTTAAAACTAAAAATTATTGTATTTTTAAATTTTCAATAGATTAAATTCAATATTTTTTTCAAAGTAAAAAAATACAATTTTTTATTATAAGTAAAAGATGATTGATTGATATTAGCATAACTCATATCCTAATTTGAAACTCAATTAAAAGTTAGAACTCGAAAATTTAATAAACATAATTTATATACAGTTAATTTTAATAAATAACTCATATCCTAATTATAGAAATAAATAATTATATTGCTTTAATAATTATGGTGCTTTTCCAACATTAGTTGCAATATAATTCAGGCTAAAAGCCCAAATGGGGGCTTAATCTTTTTAAGTTTGATCAGTTTGAGACTTAAACTTGAAACCTTCTCAATAAAGGGCTAAAATTTTATGAGTCTGCTAAATTAAAGACTTTTTGGACAAAAATTAAGACGTGTTTACACACGTTGTTACAATTTACAATGTAGCACCGTTACTATTGTTTTAAATGCCATGTTTAAAAGAGTAAAAGCTTGCGTGGTGTTTTAAGTTTTAACCTTAGATTTTAGTAAATTTGGTAAAGTAAAAAGAGAAACCTTAGAAGTAAAAGTTACAGAAAACCCTAAATTTTCCACCGTCTTCCCTCTTGGATGCATCTTCATCGTCGTCCAATCCATGCTCTAGTCTTCGTGAAAGGGTTGTCATGCATCAAAACCGTCACCTAATTCACATTTCTTCCTTCGTTGAACTAATGTCTTGCCTAGTTGATGCATCTTCAACGTCGCTCGATCCGCGCTCCAGTCTTTATTGAAGGGTTAGCTTGCCTGGTTCACGCTCCATCTCTTAAAACTAAAGTAAGTCCTAGAATTAAGTATTAGCCATTATACTTAAGAGCGGTAAAAAATTTGATTTTGAGAAGTCTAAGGTTAGAGATGAGGTTAGAGAAGTCTGTGGTTAGAGCGGTAAAAAGAAGAAAGTGCAAAGGTTAGAGTAGTCTGAGGAAGATAGTATAAATGAGATGGGCAGAAGCAAACTGGTATTAGTTTCATCTTTTACCGAAAATGGTCTGGAGCATTCACCTTGAACCACTGTCAAATCCTAGCAGCTACCCATTCTGTAACCCTAGATGCTAAAGAAAATAATCGAAAACTTCAAGTACGAATTATTTAAAGAAGTTGCATATTAATATACCCTTCATATATATTGAGTAAGTTTGAAGAAGATTATCTCTACAAAAAATAAACTTGAGGATTATGTTATGGTTCCTTTGAGTAAAGATAAAGGATCTTTGGGAGTTTTATGATTCCATGCCATTTGAGTGCTTTTAACGTTATTAATTGTTTATGTTTGCTAGTGTTAATCTAATGACTTTATCTCTTTTTAAGTAGCTTAGAATAGGTAAACTGAAGCCTACTATAGTGTCACTCTTACTTGTATTGGTTTATAAACTACCTAACTAGGGTAATGGAAGATGTGCTTGATAAAGTAGAAAATTTCATCTTACCTATCAATCAGAGCACAATAAAAAAGCAGTTGGTCCTACAAAATCTAATTTGATGCTTTTAATTTCGTTGCCCTCTTGCATCCTTTTTTCTTTAAATGTTAAGTGACTGTTCTATTAAAGGAAAAGTTAACATGTGAAACTTGCAACTGTTGTTTGATTATTAAAACTTAGAAATAAAATATTATTTTAAAGAAACAAAATATTAACTTTTTAGGGGTGACTTATTGATTAATTTCCAACATTATTAGTGCATAAGTCTAACATGTAGTTCTTTATTTCAATTGAGAGTTTTATTAAGGGAAGAAACATTGTTAGGGAAAAAGAAAAAAAACATCCAGTAAGAAGGAAATGAAATGTGATCATACAAATAAATAATCCTTTTTAAAGTTACTCTTACATCCTTGTGTGTATATACAAACAATATGGATGTATAGTCATTGCCTATGATCCAAATAGAATTAAAGTCTCAAACATTTTTTCTATGGATTAAATTATTCATCTCTCAATAAACTTGCTTCAAGATAGGAATAAGTTTTTTTCTACTTCTTTTATAAGTCCAATTAAAAATAAAATTGGAGGAATTAAAAAAATAGAAATTGGCACATAAGAGAAAATGTATATGGGTTTTGGCCACTGATGACTAGTCAAATGAATTTCTACAAGACAAAACAATCCTTAGTAGCCCTCTTTTCTTATACCATTCTCCAAGTATCATTCAGAACTTAACCACAAGTTAGTATAGGAAAGCTCCCCTTCATTTGATTTAATATCTTAGATCTTTCGTTTGTTTCTATTGTTTGCAAGTTGTATTTTGAATTGAAGAGCGTCAATAATAGTCTGACGTCCTCCTTCTTTGTAGATTGCGGTTGTTCGTCCATCCAGGTAAGTCGTCCAACTAATGTCTCCAATATGTTTTGCTTTACTAGTGGGAGTATTTGTGGTATGAGGGTGTATTTTTTTAGTTGCAAATGATGTATTTTTCTTATGTTGTTGTTTGCAATACTCTGACTATCATTGATGATAGCATAAAGTTCTGATTTAACATTTTAGTAGTAACTTAGATCTAAAAGACTCTAATTACTAGTAACATAATGTTGATGTAGTAATTGAATTGAATAAGGATTGCATTTAATATGGGTATTTTTGAAAAATTGAGGTATAATAAACCATTAGATAGGTATATAGGCTAGAAACTAGTGATGTAGTTCCTATGAGACTTATAGGTGAAAAATTTCACGAGCCTAGGAGCCACATCGAGAACATGTTTCTCGATTCATACGTGTAAATGACATCATATACCTTAATTAATAGAACTTAGTAAGTTCTTATAAGAGTTATATATATATATATATATATATATATATAAGGTTAGTAGGAAATGCCACTAACTTTCATGTGTTTCTTGTAACCTTTCAACATTCTGAATTAGTTGGTCGATAGAATTGTGATGAATATGTTAAGCATCATGTGTTGTGTTAGGCTTGAATTTCTCACTTTCACTTCAGTGTTTCCTTTCAACATTTTGACAGAGTCTCTTCATTTTCTTAGAGTTGGTTTCAATTTGGCATAATGACATTTGATAAATTGAATAAGGATTGCATTGGGTATTTTTGAAACATTGAGGCATAATAAACAATTGAGTAGGTATATAGGCTGGAAACTAGTGATGCAGTTCCTATGAGGCTTATAGGTGAAAAATTCCACAAGCCTAGGAGCCCAGCGAGGATATATTTCTCGATTCACAGGTGTAAACAACGCCACGTATCTTAATTAATAGAACTTATATATATATGAGGTTAGTAAGAAATGCCACTAACTTTTATGTGTTTCTTGTCACCTTTCACCATTCTGAATTAGTTGGTTGATGGAATTGTGATGAATATGTTAAGCATCATGTGCTGTGTTAGGCTTGAATTTCTCACTTTCACTTTAGTGTTTCCTTTCAACATTCCGACAAAGCCTCTTCGTTTTCCTGGAGTTGGTACTTTCAGTTTGGCATAATGACATTTGATGAAGTAACTTAAGTTTTACCATACTAGATGTTTTGTTAATGTGGGTGATAATGTTGTGTATGAGGGTGGCTTTATGGATGAAATTGAATTTGATCCTGACTTATTGAGTTGTTTTGAACTGATTGATGTATGTAAGAGAAGTGGGTATAACAATGTGAAAAAGATATTTGATCTTATGCCTGGTTTTGAACTATGTAATGGTTTTGAGGGTTGCACAAGATGATGCTAGTGTGTTAGATATGGTTAGTCAGATGATGGGTACAGGTGGTATTGATATTTATATTGAACATGGTGTGGATGCCTCTGTTGAAGTGATTGAGGATGAATATAATGAGGTTAATTAGGGTAATTTAGTTGAAGATAATAGTGACGATGTTAAAGAGTTTGAAGGTAATGTAGATAATTTGGACAATATGTCAAATATGGATGATGAAAATGATGTAGATATAGAGAATAAAGATGATACAAATATGGAGATTGAAGAGGATGAAGAGGATTTAGAGTAAAGAGATAAAGGTATTAGTTCGGATGAAGATGTTGAAGAGGATTTAGAGCAAGGAGATGAAGATAAAGGTCCTGATGAAGATTTTGAAGAGGATTTAGTGCAAAGAGATGAGGGTAATGGTACTGATGAAGGTGTTGAAGAGGATTTATAGCAAGTAGATGAAGCTGATGAAGATAATAGACCACATGAAGCTGATGCAGGTGATGTAGATGATGTCTAAATATTATGATAGTAATGAATATGAAGAACTTGTTAGTGATGTAGATGATATAGTAGATGATTCTACTAGGAAGAAAAGGAAATACCCTGTTTATGATGAAAATGCAGCTGAGCCTTACATTAAAGTAGGGATGTTTTTCTTAATCATTTGCAATTTAAGCGTGCAGTGAGTTTGTTGTCCATCAAAACAAAGAGGGCTGTTATGTTTATCAAGGAAAATGTAGGATAGAGAATTGCCCTTGGTATATATATGGAGCATTTGATAGGAAGCTGCAGTCATTTCAAGTTAGGAAATTTAGGAACAATCATGATTGTAATAGGGATATACAAATCCTAGGATGAACACCAGCATGTATTTTGACTTGTTGAAGGATAAGCTTAAAAAGGAGCCATTTTTGAAGAATGATTATATCAAATTATACGTTAAGGATTGTTTAGATGTTGAAGTGTCTATAGTTATGGTGAGAAGAGAAAAAAAATAGTAGACAGTGTTGTGATCAACATTGAAGAGGAGTTTGGGAAGCTTTGGTCTTATGTTGAAGTGAGTAAACAAACCAACCCAGGATGCCAACATCTCCACCTATATTTGAAAGAATGTACATATGCTTAGAAGCTATTAAACATGGTTTAGGTATGGATGCAGGCATTTTCTTGGACTAAATGGATGTTGGATGAAAACCAAAACTAAGGGTAAACTTCTATGTGCTGTGGGAAGAGATGGAAACAATCAAATGTTTCCTATTTCTTGGGCTATGGTTGCAGTTGAGTCGACAGTCACATGGAAGTGGTTCATTGAAAGGCTGAAAGAAGATTTACCTCACTTGGGCTCCGGAATTGGTTGGACTATAATGACTGACCAACAAAAGTAAAAGTTTCACATCAATCTTGTTTTTACTTTCATTGAGAGTGTAACTGTTATGAAATATGTAGACTTGTGTCCACATGCCTATTCAAATGGTCATGTTTTTCCTTGCGGGGACTTGATAGAGCCATTGCCAATTTGTGTCCAGATGCTGAGCACATGTTTTATGCTAGACATGTTTATAAAAATTAGTATGGAAGAGGACATAAAAGGGAAAAGATGAAGGAACACTTTTGGAAAATTGCAAAATCCTTCACAGTAAGGGAATATAAAGAAAATTTGGATAAGCTCAAAGCTAACAAGCAAAGGGCAGCATAAGATATTGAGTGGTATGCACTAGTTCAGCAATGGTGCCGGGCTTTCCAGGGGGAAGATTCTATGATTGAGTTGGTTGACAATAACTTATGTGAGGCCTTTAATAAGACTCTAGTTGATGTAAGGAAAATGTCAGTTTTAGGGTTGTTTGAGCATATTAGAAGAGAAGTGATGAAAATAATTGTGAGAAAAAGGAAAGAGGCTGCCAAATGGAAGGATAATTTAGGGTCAAGACTATGGGAAGCAATTAAGAAGAGTGTCATGATTGCTCAACATTGTTCAGTGCATCATAATGGAGAAGGAGGGTATGTGATTGATCATAGACAGAACAGATATGTGGTGAGGCTTCAGCATAAAATATGTTCTTGTAGGAGATATACCCTCTCTAGCAGTCCTTGTGTACATGCTATATATGCTATTAAAGACAATAGAGTTAATATTAAAGAGTGCACTTCTAGTTGGTTATGGAAGATTGAATAAATCAAAGCATATGGGAAGGCGATTCAACCAATGCCTGATATGAAGGACTAACCCATTAATAATGAAGAAACTATTAGGCCACCAGAATTCAAACAAAGGCCTAGTAGGCCCAAAAAAACTAGGAAAAAGGGCATTAATAAGCCTTAAAAGAATACAAAAGTAAACAAAAAGTAAAATGTTGACCACATGTTTAGGAGGGGAATGATTATTACATGTAGCCATTGCCATACAGAAGGACACAACAAAAGAGGTTGGTCGAGAGGTAATTTCTAAATTCTTTTATCGTTTTATGATACAACTAAGATTATTTTCTGTAATAGTGGTAATCTTCTAGTTTTTTTGTTCTGTTATCACTGTTATCAATGGCAGATTCCAGCCCAGTTTCAAAATCTGAACCAAGACCAGTCAACTGATTTCCATATAGAGCAAAATACAACGAACTCATAGTCAACCCTGAAAACATATCCACAATTGAAACCAACACTGATAACCCAGTAAGTGCCTCTAAATCTGAATCCAAAACTGAAAGGGGAAAGAAAGGTAAAAGAAAAGCAAAAGCCTTTTCCTCTGTTACTGTGTTTGTATCTGCTAGTGCCACAACTGCTTCAGATATTGCCAATACTCGTACTGCTTATATACGTGGAAGTGCAAATGCAACAGCCTCAGTTGTTCTCCCAACACCTGGAGGTGCTTCAGAAACAACAAATATCTGTACATCGTCACAGGCCACCACCAAGAACCAAACCAATGGGAGAAGAGGGCCTGATTATGGTATTGTAGATGATGGAAGTAGATTGAGGATGTTTGGTGCTAGTAGATGTAATTCAAATTCTCAAGCGAAATTTATAGGAAAAAGGTTTGTCCATACTCTTCTCTTCAACAAGAAGCAAATAGGAATGAATAAACTAATGGAAGCGATGGGTATATACACAAATGAAATCACAGGGACACAAATGCTAAATGTAAGTGTTAAATATTTGTATTCTTGCTAAACATTAATTAATTTATACAGGTTAACAAACATTTGCATTTTATGTACAACCTGGAAGGAGAAGTTAGAGACTACTAAACCTTTGACAGAAATTAATAAAGAGGAAGGAAGTTGTTACTATGAATGTGAATCCAAGCTAACAAAGTCAAATTGCATCTTCAAAGGGAAAGGACAAAATGTAAACTTTAACATTTAATTATTAGTGAACTGAACAATTTTGTGATATTTGTGAACTGAACAACAATTGATTGTAAGGATCTTGTTGGGATTGATGTTATTAAGCAATGAATGCAATGACTATCAATTTCAATTTGAATTGTGTTTCTTTTACGTTTTTTCCTTTTTGTTAAAGTTCATGAATGGGTTATTGAGGGTGATGGAAGCTTGGTTGGAATTGTCAAATTCTCTACAATGTTTTGTATTTTTTAGGGAAAGCTTAAAGTTTGTGGATGGAAATAGATGATTAACTTTTTATAGTAAAGTGTTGGTTTCGTTTATTTTCCAATCAGTGTGAATTGCATTTCTTTTAGGCCTTTTCATTTTCGTTGAAGTTCATGAATGGTAGAACATGTACATTCTTAATACAAAGAATTGGAGTTATAGGTCTATTAAACAACTTTGTCTCCTCATTAATAATTTGATGACTTATAAAACAACTTAAAAGTTGTGTTACGCATTGGAGGTAAAGTATGTATGACATTTTTTAGAGTAATCAATTGCTGCCTCTTTTAGCTCCTTTTGACTACTAACCAATACTCTATCTTCATTAATTAAAGATCCTATTTTGTCACTAATTTTCCTTACCGAATGTTGAAAAATCAAACACCTTTAGGCTAGTATATCAAACATGTTTAGGCTAGTATATAAAACATCAAACCTGTTTAGGCTAGAACATTAAATTAGTAATACAATAGATGTTGAAACATTTAACACTTTGCACTTTCGAACAATAGGTTAGGTGAAGAACATTTACACATTGTTCTAGTACATCAAACCATTTCCACGTAAGGCTTTAAAGTTACAACTATTGCCTTTTTTGCCTTCATTATTTAGACTAACAAACATAAACAAAATTACTAAACATAAGCTTAAACAAGCAAACCATTTTGACACTTTGCTGAATGTGTTTCATAACTAGTCCTCATGGCAACTAACTCATTCTTCAACTTTAAATTTTCTGCAATCCTTTCAGCTTGCAAAATGTCTACTACATTCTCTCTTAACTCTATCACTTTAGCGGTCAATAGATTATATTGACAATATAGCATCCTCTTTCTATTTTTCAGCTCTAAAATAATCTATCTTGCTCTTGGACAAAATCTTTGATCATGGCATTCATGAAATCCACAAACATTTTCACTCTATCATTAAAGAAAAAGCAGCAATTCGTTAATGAAATATATGAACATATTTAGCTAAAACAACATAAAAATGTACCAAAATTATTGGAAATATTTGACAGCTATAAAACCTTCTTTTTGGATTTTCATCAGCTCATGAAGTCCATCTAAGTGCTTTCAAGTTCAGTAATAATATTTAGCCTCTTCGTCATAGTCTCATTCAACTGGGTAAGTTGAAGAAATCAGCTTGTATGACCTCAAATCAAGCTTAGAACGCGTCCCTCTACTGCCAAAGTTGAAATTTTCAAAAATTTCAACCCAACACAAAATCACAACCAAGAAAACAAAAAATTGAATCCTTTAATCAACCTCATTACCTTGAAGAACTACTACTTGAGTTTATTCTCAAGTGTTACAGCACAATGCTGTAATATTGATTGTGCACCCACTGACAACTAAATGATGTCTACAAAATTTAATTTGTTTGCTCCTAATAATCTGCATCTCTTCCATGAATGTCATACTTTATCTTTAACCCAGCGGATATAGATAAACAAAATATGGATAACCATCAATGAAGCTAAACCAAGTGACACAAATCATATCCTACTAACAATGTCAAGTATATGGCGAAGAGAAAACTTTATCATATCCTATATACAAATGTATAATAGAATTGTACATGAAAAACAATTATCGGCTACACACTATTCAACCTAATAATCAAACCTATTTAAAGAAGATAAAATAATTTACGTAAATGTAACATTGTTAGGGCAAAAGAATAAAGTGAATATTAAAACATCATAAATTTATATACAAAAATTAAAAGTGAGTATGACTCATTACCTACGTTGGTCTTCAATCACAGCATATGTATTAAGATCTCCAAAAACCTTACTGCACATTCACCTCCAACTCCAAAAGAGAGATATCATACTCACACTACTAGGAAGGCACAAGCAAAATTGGAGTGAAGGCATATGCATTAAGTGATGATGCGTCCAGGGATTGGAGTGAAGGCACAATCAAGAGAAGAAAAATAGGGTGAAACACATGTTTAAAAAAATTCGTTGATTTAGGGTTGAAGAGTATTTCATTTAAGTTAAAATTTAAATGAAATTAATAAATTTTTTCTTAAATTATACCTGACCTGGACAATAAATTAGGTATATTAAAGTGACATCTAAATACTAATTGACCTGCATGTAATGGCGCATATAAACACGTCCTAATGTCTGTCCAAAAAAGTCTTTAATTGAGCAGACTCGTAAAATTTTAGCCCTTCATTGATTAGGATTCAAGTTTAAGTCCCAACCTTATCAAACTCAAAAAGGTTAAGCCCTATTTTGGGCTTTAGTAATTCATGTTAATCTTTTAATATTTTGTCGTAAAAGAATTTGGTTTGACCAATTTTTATCTAGCAAACAAATCTGGATATAAATTGATTAGGAGCTAATATTTAATGTTTTATGAAATTAAAACATAATGCAACATGAGCAAATAAATCATTTAACTAGTTAAATTACATGCATCATTACAAAACTAAAAAAATAAATAGAAAGATTCTTGTAAAATAAATAAATAATAGATAAGCTCATTATTATGAACAATTTCAAAAAAGAAAGAGCAAATCATAACTTTTTTAAAAGCTAGAACTTCATAATATCCGAAGCAAGTTGAAATTTTATTTGGCGCAATTAAGTGCTAGTATTTGATACTGTACAACAAAACGAAACAATTCTAAGTTATACTTTTTTGTTAAATTAAGTACAACCTAAAATTGAAAATAAAGAAGTTTCCCGAAGTAGAAGTGTTATTTAAAGGTGAAAAGCCTAACTACCATTGTTTAACTTTTAAACATTTAATGTTATTAAATTAAGATAGAATTTATAAGAGAACGCTTCATTTTTATTTTTAATTTCATGATTTAATTATTAAATTCAATAAAACTATTTTTATTTTTTCTTTTTATAAGTTTATTTATATTTTCTTCTTTTTTCTCTTAATCTAATTGTATTAATTAATATATTTTTATGTACTTAATATCAATTACTAATGAGAATTATGACTAATATAATTAAATTTATTTTCATTTACAAAAAATTGAAAAATTATTTAAAATATAATATTCTTCAAAGTTGATACTTACTTAATAAATATATTTTAAGTAAAATATCTTAAATAATATAAAATTTAAAATGCTAAAGTAATTATTAAAATATATAAACTTTAAAATGCTAAAGTAATTATTTATGAAATAAAAAATCAAATATGAAATATTTATTTGTAAAGAACATTGATTTTATAAATAAATATTAACAAATGAATATTATTTTATTAATAAAGTTTTATAATTATATTTATTTTCTCATTTATTTTAATAGAGTGAGATGGATTATTATTAATATCTATTAATATATTATATAAAATATTAAATTAAAATTAAGTATTTAATTAATTTATAAATTTTTTTTATATCTTAAATTTAAATAGTACTTAATTAATAATAATAACAGAATTAAATTTAAAATAAAATTAATTTTTATTTTATTTAAAATAAAAAATGATACCACCTTCTCTATACATTTTAAATATTAACAAAAGGGATAATTTAAATTATAATATGTATGGTAGAATTTAAATTAAATTCAAATATTTTGGAATTATTTAAAAAATTTAAAATTTTCAAAAAGTTTAACTTGAATTTTAGATTAACAAAACTCCAAGTTTACTACAAATTATGCCAATAAATTAGCAAAAGGCCTACAATACCACCCCTCACTATATGCTTACTTTCCAAATTAACTTAACCGAAGTAGGCATGTTTTATAACTATTTCTATAATGAGCTCTCATCTTATTTTATTATTAATTAGATTACAATTCCATAATAATTTGTTCTTAGGAAGCATCATACTATTAGTAAATCTTAATATTTTGTTCCTATACAATAATACTTTATCTGAGTCAATCCGAGTAAAGATTTGTAATTGGGTTACACCTTTTAAGAAACTAATTATTAGGGACAACTTTTCCACAGTTTAAACTTTTTCAAACTTCAAAAGGCCAAACGTGTATTTTAAACCCTAACATTTACATTAGAATCTAAGTTGAAATATAACATTTTGGGGCGTTCAAGTTGAACCATAACATTCTGGGTGTTCAAGTTAAAATTCAATGTTTACAAAACATTCAAAACTGATGCTATGAGGACAAAAAATCTTACGGAGATTTTCTCTGTCACTGATAAGTGTAAATTGCATTGTGTTTTAAGGCATAGTTTGATATGTGGTTAGTCGTTAATTCAATCATTTAGTATGTGTTTATGTGGTTAGCCATTAATTCAATCATTTAGTATATGTTTATGTTAGAATTGTGTCAGTGTGTTAATTATTTATGTTTTAAGTGTTTTATGGGTTAGTACAAGTATTTGAGTTTAAATATTATGTTTTTGAGGTACCTTAATGTGTTTGCTAGTATTTCAGGGTCAACATCGAAGAACAAAGGAGCTTCAAAGACATTTAGGACAAAACAACGACCCACGATTATGGCATATGAGGTCGAAATCGTGACAGAAGCTCCAGATTTAGCCCACGTGCTATGATCGTGACAGAATGTTTAGATGTGAGCGACGATCGTGGCTTGCGTCGAGTAGATATGCAAACCCTCATGAACATCAAGTTTCGAGGGATTTTTTAGACCTTTCAGACCTAGGAAAATCAGAGAGAGATCATTAAGAGATAGAGGAAGAGAAGAAGGAAGAGAGAAGAGGAGAAGAAGCTGACTCGAAGTACTTCCCGGATCAAGAGGTTTCTCGATGTCGCTACCTCCTATCATCCATTTAGATTGTATTTTTTGTTATTTTCAATTTTATTAATGTATAAAATTTGATTGAACAGTTGATGATAGGATTGAGAATGTCAAGGATGTTCTAAACTCACCTTCAAAATTTTATTTTTGAATTAATAAGAATCTGAGAGTGTTTATGTGTTTATTGGATATTGTTGTGGTTTGATTTTGTGATTGCATAATTCGATAATAAACTGCGAGGGTGAATCGAATAAAAAACAATTAAATTGGACTAATGAGAGTTAGGTAATTTAATGGAAACCAGAATTGAATCAGATTAAGAATTTGTACAAAGAGAGATCTTGCATAGGTAAGAGAGATCTTGCATAGGTTCTTAATAGTTTATTAGAGAACTTCATAACTAATTAAGGTTTTGGATAGGTTGTGAATTAAGAGATTGCAACATCCATAATCTGATTAGGGTTTATGATTTAGGGTTAATGTTTATAACTGAAAAAAGAGTAATCAACCCTAGGATAGTCTAGAACCAACAATCCAATAATTCATAATCAGTTAGCTTAGCATTGTGGATAGGTAAAATTCCCTTTCTCTCAATTGGTAATTTCCTTTGGTTAATTCTTAGGTGTGTTGCAAATTGCTTAATAATTAGTAGTTTCACGTTTGATTTCTAATTTGATTGATTGTATTAAATTCTCGTATTAGTTTCGTTGCATCTTGAATTTCTATTATTTGTTTGTGGCCTTAGATTTTATGATTAGATTAGTTCCCTTCTCCTGAGATTGACACCTCTGGTACTATGCTAATGAACTGTGTGATTGTGAATTATCGAGGGTTAATAATTAATACTTATACAGAACCAAACCATGATCAGTCACTTAAGTACCACGTCATATACGACATGGCATTTTTTAAAATTTGGCATATTAGTAGGACCCACTTCTTGCTAGTGTGATATTTTTATTTTTAAATGAAAAGTAAATCCCACAACTCTGTATAAAACTCATCGTTTTGAGTCTCTTCAGTCCTCACTATTTTGAATTATATATAAAACTCATCGTTTTGAGCCTAATTATTCTTTAATCATCATTGTTTTACATTAGATAGAAATCATCATCATTTTGATTATGATTATTCTTCAATCCTTAATTTTTATTCTCCTTTTGAGATGATTGAAGAAGCATCCCTAAATCCTAATTCTCCCACACTTCATTCTAACGTTTGAAGAAACTCGCATGCTCTTCTACTATTTCAGTCGCACCAGCAACATCTCTATCAGATTTTTAAGAAACAAGATAGGGACAATACATTGCGGTAGGTCCATTGTTTTGTCTGGCTTTTATGTTTGTTATATGTTATGGTCCGTTATTTCTTATTGATTTGATGATTCTTTCATCTGGTTGTTAGTTTATGTTTATTGTATATTATGGTCCCCTATTTTTAACTTAAGCTTGAAATGCTTGTTGAGGTGTTCTTGTTGTGGTCCCCTATTCCTTAATTTATTTGAGAAGATTTCTTGTTGGCAATGAATGTGTTAGTAAAGATAAAAGTAACAGAGTTATAAGAAATTGAATTTCCTTTAATCATTAAATTAAAAACAAACAAACTAATTATTAATTACAACGGTAAAAAGTTATAAGTAATTGTGTTAACTTAAATAACCCATTACATATTTAATGACTTATAATTAAAGTATAAGAGCATTTGTTTTAACTTGAAAATGATAGTGTATATGTTTCTCCACATTTTAAAAGATGGTACTATGTTAATTTGTTCTTGGTTTGTTTTGAAGAACTTATCTTTTTCTTGTTTTGTTAGGAAAAATAGCAAATATATCTTTAGATTTAGTTTATAAAATCTTGGAATATACTCTTAACTTGATATGCCAATATGTGCTAAAGTGCAATAATTAGAGTGAGAAACATATGAGTCCATAAAGAAGGTATTAAAGTTTGGGGTTAGAGGAGATCAAGTAACCTCATATTTTGTCTTGCACCAAAAGAGTCCATAAGTATTCAATTTGACCTAACATGCACATTTTTCACTCTACAATTGTGTGCCCTTTTTATTTTGTTTTGCTTTGCTTCCATTTTACACCTCTGATTTCACTTCTCTCTCTCTTATTTTGTATGTCTCTCATTTGTCAACTTGTGTGAGGTGGTGTGGAGGGTCCATGCATCATAGGAAGTGAAAAGGTATTACATGGACATAGAGCAACACTATGCTAACCCCAAATTGCAATTCATATTTATAAATAATGTGAGGCGAAACCAGAATCTTGATATCCATTATCTTTTGCCTACTAATTATGTCACACTATATATATAATACATGTAATCATTAGCTAAGTGAATCATTCAAATCACAAACTTGTTAGTCAAAGAATTAGTTCTAAATACATTTCAGAGTAGTTAATTTCTTGTAGCAAAGTAGTTAATTAGTTCTCTTATTGGCCAGTAGAATGAGAGAATTGAAATCTCACATTATTAGTTTGGCATCCAAGAAATGTGTACACTTGCCAACAAATCATTTAATGATGGTCTAACTCCATTGCATACTGTTTTAGTTTTTACCCTTCAATTCTTCAACCACTTTGTTACTGAATTAAACTTCTATTTCAAACATCAACATTTATCATGTGTAGATTGATTTGTTGTTTAACCAAAAGGAAAGAACTCTTACATAATAAGACTCAACCTTTGTTTTGTCTATAAAAGGTAATGATGTATTATTAGTTTTTTAAATTCTATTGGCAAATTTTATTTCCCCTTTATTATGAACAGATGTATGATGGCCCAATTTAACAATATAAGGTTGTTTTATGGCGGAAAGTTTGTAGTAGAACTGGAGTTGAAATATGTTGACATTCAAACAAGTATTTTTAATAAAGTAGACCTTGATTATGTTAGCTACAGACAAATATGTGAGATAGGAAAGGAATTAGGATACCTTCAAGTGCATAAGGCCTATTATAGTGTACCTGATTTTCAATTTAGTAAGTCACTGAGATTCATTGAATCAAATGAAAGTTGTCTAAGGCTTATTAATATTATAAAAATCCACCAAATGATTGATCTTTTATGTAACTCTTTTGTTAGACACCCCAGTTTTTACACCTGAGTTATTACTTATAATTGGAAGAGAGGATGGAGATAGAGAGGGTGAAGACGGAAGTTATGGAGCTAATGAAGGAGTTACTGAAAGAGTTGGAGAAGGAGTTGGTGAAGGAGTTGGAGAAGGAGAAGTAGTTGGCGTAGGAGTTAGTGAAGGACTTAATGAAAGAGTTGACGAAGGAGTTGGTGTAGGAGTTAGTGAAGGATTTGATGAAGAGCTGGATGATCATGATAAAGACTAGGATGAGAGTTTTATACAAGTTAAGATTCCTGATGACAACCAGCCAGTTGAAATTGACTTGATTGATTATGGTAGTTTTATTAATAGTGATGAATATCTAAGTGAAGAAAAGCCTAGTGAACCATAATGAAGGCCTAGTACTAGTATTAGGTATAATCCATCTAATGTGGCAACATATCGAAAATTGGAGATAGAGATGGAGTTTGGATCAGCTAAAGTATTTAGAGATTTTGTTATGGATTACACAGTACAAACATGATACAATATCAAGTTTTAAAAAAGTGAAATTCATAGGATTAGAGTTAGATGTATCAAGCGATGGCCATGTGAGTTGTATGTTGGTTATGACAACAATGAATAGTGCTTCAAAGTGAAGACATACAATCCTTAACATAGCTATTTTACTACCAATAAACCTAAATTGTTTTAAACTAAGTTCCTTATAAGACGTTTTAGGGAAAGAATACTTGAGAAGCCTAGTATTTCGAAGATGAAGATGGTTAATGAATGAAAAAAACTTAATATATTCGTTAACTCAATTATGTGTAGAGTTATAAAGAGGAGATTGAGAAAAGAGAGGCCAACTAATTATGTGAATAAATATTCCAAGTTGCAAGGATACGTATATGAGTTAAGGATTGGTAATTCATAATCAACAGTAAAGTTACAGTTGGAAAGGAATAAAGAAACCTGTTTGTTATAGGTATGCAAAATTAAATTTATACATATCATCGACCATAATATTTATGACATTTATTCATTTGTTCTTCATCTTTATCTCATTGTGTAGTTCAAAAGATTGTACATTTGCTTTGATGCTATGAAAAGAGGATGGAGGCATTTGAGGCCAATTTTTGGTATTGATGGTTGCTTTCTAAAAACCAAATTCCAAGGCCAACTACTGAGTGCAGTTGGGAGGGATAGTGATGGAGGGATGTATCCATTGGCTTCGGCTATTGTAGAGGTAGAGAATACTAATTATTGGACATGGTTTATGAATTGGTTGCCTTTTTGACTTGGAATTGGATAATGGTGAAGGACTTACAATTATATTAGATGTACAAAAGGTATTTTATTCTTTATTGATTTATAGTTTATTATTGTACAAATTTTATATTAATTTAATCTTTTCTATTATTATAGGGATTAATTAGGGTTGTGGAAGTGACATTACCATATGAAACTCATCGTATATGTGTTAGACGCATATACCATAACTTGCATATGAATTAGAACGGAAAGGATTTGTGGAAATAGTTTTAGAATTGTGCATGGTCAACTTGTGTTGAAGATTTTAACGAGTAGAAAAAAAGACTGGATAAAATAAGACTTAGATGTCCATCATCATTTCTTGAATATCCTAAGGACAGGTAAGCAAGACATTACCAATCCTTTGAATTGAAATGTTTGGTTATCGACAACAATGTGAGTGAAACTTTTATTAGATGAATCTTACCAGCAAGAGATAGGCCAATTATCAGCATGCTTGAAACCATTAGAAACATGATGATAAAGAGGCATGCAGATAGGAGAGAATTTGCACATGGTTGGAAGTAAGAATATTGCACCAAGGATTATGAAGACATTGGAGAAGACTAAGAAAGATGCAATGCAGTGGAGAATATTTTGAAATAGTGATGGAGCATATAAAGTGTCTAAGCGTGCTGACAAGCATATTGTAAGGATTGGTAGACATTAATTACAAAGTTGTCGAGCATAGGAGCTATATGAATATCCTTGTAATCATGCTATAAATGTTTTTCATCATTTCAAGCAACGATTGGAGGCATTTGTAGATGATTACTATAAGAAGTCCAAATTTATGGCATTATATGACCATATGTTGCAACCTATTAGAGGTGTAATTTTTGGCCTACTGTTGATGCAAAAGTAATAAATCTCCCGTTCAAAAAATTTATGTCAAGAAGACCTAAAATAACTAGAAAGAGAGGATTAAATGAGCCTAATAAGTTGAAAAATCCAAAAAATTTGACACTAAATGGTCAAGTACACAAAATATAGGAAATGTGGCAATTCTAGCCATAATGCCAAAAAATGTAAGAATGAAGGCTCAACTTAACCTGCTCAACAATCTCCATAACTATAAAACATTCTTTGGTTATCAAACCTTGTTTTGGTTACTATGTATTGCTTCATATATCTAGTGATCATTTATGACATTCTTTGATTATCAAACTAACAATGATATTCATGTCATATTTATTACATCATCTGTGAGGTTTCTTCACAAATTGAACATATTATTATACCGAGTCAACACAGCAATACTGTGAGTATATAACTATTCATCACATTATTGATAACTTTCACAAATGAATATTGTTAATGACATGCATGTTTGTAGGTTGCGAGCTCTTCGCATAGTAGTAAACGGAAGTATGAAGAAGTTAATCCATATTCATTCAAGTTGTGTTTTGAACAAAAAAGATCTAAGGTTCAAAGGACAACCTATCATCACTTCCCAATAGTTACAAACCTAAGTAATAAGGAGGAGATCATCATTGAATTAACCAGTTCATGATTAACCTTCTTAGTCAAGTGCAAATGAGGGAAGGAATTTGGTTGATTCCCAGATTATAAATTAATGTTGTCTATGTGTTGGACCCCTATTTTTCTTAGAATTTATTTTAATAAATTAGCAAGCATGAACCAAAAATTTATATTCTTGGATTAGAAATTTTTGGAGCTAGTATATGTGTCTGCATGTATTAAATGGAAATGCTAAAATAAAGTTTAGGAGTTAGAAAGCATTAGATTAACTATGGAAGGGTAAGCTTGGAAAGACAAAAGTTTATCTTAAATTAATAAGAAAAGAAGAGAAGAGAGTCGTGTATAGTAAGAAAGAAAATAGAGAAAGTCATAGAAGGACCTAGAAGAAGAGAAGGAGAAATCGAAGAATAGAAAGGAGAAGAAGGAAAGAAAGAAAAAGGAGAAAGAAGAAGAAAGAAAAGGGTTCAACTGAAATTTTTAGGTATTCCCTATCTTTTCTTCTTGCTTTAGTAGAAGAAGAAACTAGTGAAAGTAGGTTTTATGTTAAAAATGAAGAGAGAAAGAAGAGAACCAAGAAATTCGTTTTCTTAGATCTTTATAGATTTCTAACTATATCTTAGTTCTTATAGCCTAGATAAAGCTTATTTTTGGATAATATAGCTTTATGGAAGTTCTATTCGTGTATATTGATTGAATGAAAATATGTTTGTTTAAAGGGAACCCAGAACTTCAAAATCAAGAACAAGAGGAAAGATAAACTTGATATTGGGGCTATAAGTAAATAGGTGGGTAATATGTTTATAGTCGTTATGTTGATGAGTTGAATTATTTGCTTGTATATGTATTTGAATGCTTGCTTTTATTCATTGTGAATGTGGGAAAAATAATCTATGATTGAAATCATGTTTTCTTTGCAAGAATTCTGCTGCTTTGATGTTAATGAAAAACATAAAATTTAAGAAGCATGAAAATATGAATGTGACATGAAATGTGTAAGCATTGAAAATATTTGCTTGTGTGGGCAAGAGAGATGATATTTCGTTCGTCACGTGCAGGTTGACCTATATCCTTCTCTCGGCTGCCAGCTTGTGGCATATGAGCTTCAAAAAATGGACTCATTTCGTTCATGGTGTAAACTTCGGTTTCACCATTTCATTATATGAGATTCTCTCAAGCCATTATATTTGTGCATTTTGCTTTAAATTGCTAAACATAACATATGATTGAGTGCTATGTTTTGATGATTTAATAATTTACCTAATTCAATTTGTGTAAGAATATGTTTATTTGTGAGCTTGAACCATGGATAATGTATATTTAAATATGATATAAATTTATGTATATGTTTGGTTGTGTGTGTGTGTGTGTGATTCGTCGTTAATGGCTATAACCATATTAGTCACTGAGCTTCCCAGCTCACCCCATTATCTTTCCACTCCTCAGGTGCATAAATAGTAGATAGACATTTAACCTTGTAAAAACTTCGGCTGACTCCAAGAAATTTTATTTTTGTAACTAAGTTAGTTCAAAAACTTTTGGTAATTTAGAAGCATATCAAGCATGAGCATTCATGTTGTATTTTTGTATTATGCTACTGATGTGGTTTTTGTTTGCAATTGAAGTTATGTATAAACCTTGCAACATCTAAGAGATGAACTTCTATCTTGTGGAAAAATGAATGAAAGAAGGGTTGAAGAACTTCTTTTGTATATGTCCAAAAATTTCTTTTCTATTAGTGTCAATTGTGTTGGGAATGAAATTGATAAATGTTGAAGACTTTTGAATAGATTTTTCTAAAGCAATTTTTTTTAGTGGGAGTCTTATATGTATGAATTGTGTTTGTTGGATTCCGGTCTTTTGTTTGTGAGAATGTATATTGACAGATGAGAGAATAAGAGAATAAGGACCGAGACCCGGGGCCAACATCTTTGGTATTAGAGCCTAAGGTTTCTAAAGATCCCTAGGCTTAGAATATGTTATATTATGAAATATATGATGTGTGATAAAGTGTTTGTATTGTTAAATTATTTGTTTGCATTGCTGAGTCTATTGATTGTATTAAGTGACATGCATATCATACATATAAATAATATTAAAATGAAAAGTAAGCTAAATGATAATATTTTATTGAAGGAGTAAAATGCGACCTCGCCAAAGAACACGAGGAGTTATGTAAGGATCTGTTGTACCTGACTCTCCACCAAGAGAGGAGGGTATTGATGAGTCTAGATCCCCAGAGATTGCTGAGGCGACTGTAGGGCAGGATAGCGAGCCCTTTTAACCACAAACACAGGAGTCTCCTCTTCCTCCAGAGCAAATGCCTAATCCATTTGATCCTAGAATGTTCCAAGCTTTTGCTCAGGCTTTTGTTCAAGCCATGGGCCAGATGCCATCAACGTTTACCCCAACACTGGCTAAGAAAGGAAGAAAATTTGATAAGCTAAGGAAGTATGGCGCAGTGGACTTCTATGGAACAACTAATCCAGAGGAAGCTGAGACTTGGTTAAGGAAGACGGAAAGAATATTGGAATAGATGGATTATGAATATGAGGAAAATATTGTTTATTATGCAAACTTGCTTTAGGGTGATGCCCTGCATTGGTGGGAAAGTATACTAGGGAGCCAGTTAAAGCTATCAGTGTTAACATGGAACGATTTCCTAGACCAATTTATCATAGTCTTTATTGATGATATACTGGTTTATTCCAAGAGCGACAAGGAGCATGAAGAACATTTAAGGATTGCCTTAGAGACATTGAGAAAGAAAGAGTTGTATGCCAAATTCGATAAATGTAAATTTTGGCTACAGGAAGTGGTGTTTCTTAGACACATGATTTTGAAAAAAGGAGTACATGTGGATCCATGAAAAATAGAAGCTGTCGTTAAATAGGAAGCACCCAAGAATGTAGCAGAAGTGAGGAGTTTCTTAGGATTAGTCGGTTATTACAGACAATTCGTAGAAGGATTTTTCATGATAGCAACCCCACTCACCAAATTGACAAGGAAGAGTCAGAAATTTGTGTGCACAGAAGAATGTTAGAGGAGCTTTAAGGAATTGAAGAAGAAGCTTACAACTGCACCAATTCTAACTTTGTCTTCTGGTAGTGATGGATATACAATATATAGTTATGCCTAGATGAAAGAATTGGGGTGCATTTTGATGCAAGGAGATAAAGTGATTGCCTACACTTCTAGGTAATTAAAACCCTATAAGATGAATTATCCCACGCATGACTTAGAATTGGCTGCTATAGTCTTTACGTTGAAAATATGGAGACATTACTTATATGGAGTCACCACCAAGGTATTTATAGATCACAAGAGTCTTAAATATTTGATGAGCCAAAAAGAGTTAAATTTGAGGCAAAGAAGTTGGTTATAATTATTAAAGGATTATGACTTGATGATAGATTACCACCCAGGGAAAGCTAACGTTTTAGTAGATGTACTGAGCAGGAAATCTACTATAGCGTATGTGAAGACGATATATCTTCCTTTGTTGAAGGAATTAGCCAAACTAAAGGTTACATTGAGGTAAATCGAATGTGGTGGTATATTGGCTAATTTTAGAATAAGGCCAGTATTAAATGACAAGATTAAGGACTTGCAGGAACAAGATGAATACTTGGGTAAACTCAAAGAAGAAATTAAAAATGGTAAGCCCTCTAAAATAGGAATAAGAGGAGATGGATTGATGGTGGTAGGCAACAGATTATGTATTCCAGATATGCAAGAGTTGAAGGATGAAATTCTCCATATGCAATGCATCCGGGGAGTACCAAAATGTATGGAGATTTAAAAGAACACTTTTGGTGAAGAGGAATGAAGAAAGATGTTGTAGAGTATGCTGGAAAATGCTTGGTATGTTAATAAGTTAAAGCCGAACATCAAGGGCCTGCTGTTAAGCTTAAGCCCTTATCTATTTCTGAATGGAAATGGGATAAGATTACAATGGATTTCGTAATAGGATTACCAAGGACCAGAAGGAAGCATGACACAGTATGAGTGATTGTCGATAGGCTAACCAAGTCAACACATTTCTTGCCAATTAGACAGACAAATTCTTTGAATGCTTTGGCTAAGAAATACATAGATGAAATAATCAAACTTCACGAAATTCCAAGTTCTATAGTCTTAGATAGAGATCCTAGATTCACCTCCAAATTTTGGGAAAGTTTGCAAGAGACTTTAGGAATTAAATTGCATTTTAGCACAGCTTTCCACTCACAGACTGATGGCCAATCAAAGAGAACAATATGGACATTGAAGGCAATGTTAAGAGCTTGTGCAATGGACTTCAAAGGCTCATGAGATGAACATCTACCTTTGATTAAGTTTGCTTATAATAATTCCTACCACTCAGGAATTCAAATGGCACCTTATGAAGCTTTGTATAGTAGGAAGTGCAAAACTCCTATTTGTTAGGATGAGGAAGATGAAAAAAGATTTATAGGACTTGAGTTGGTATAGGCTACAGTTGACAAGATTAAATTGGCGAAATAGAGACTCAAGGTGGCTCAAGACAGGATGAAGAGCTATACAGACACACATAGGAAGGAGATGGAATATGAAGTTGGAGACAAAGTATTTCTCAGAGCCTCACCATAGAAAGGAGTCTTAAGATTTTGTCAAAAAGAGTGAGCTCAGTCTAAGATACATAGGCACTTATGAGATTATTGAGAAGATTGTTCCTTTCACCTACAAGTTAGCCTTTCCACCAGAGTTATCCAAGGTTTGCAATGTCTTCTATGTATCAATTCTAAGGAGATATAGATCGGATCCTTCGCATATAGTCCAACCTTTAGAGGTTCAATTAAGGGAGGATTTGACTTATAAAGAACAACTAGTGCCAATTTTAGATTCAAAGGAAAAGGTCTTGAGAAATAAGCATGTGAAGCTGGTTAAAGTTTTATGGAAGAACCATGTAAGAGAGGAAGCAACATGGGAATCTTTGGAAGCTATAAAGGAGTAGTATCCGCACCTGTTTCTAGACTTAAGTAAGAATTTCAAGGACAAAATTCTTTAAAGGGGAGAAATGTTGGACTCTGAATTTTTCTTAGAATTTATTTTAATAAAGTAGTAAGCATGAACAGAAAATTTGAATTCTTGGATTAGAAATTTTTGGAGTTAGTATATGTGTTTGCATGTATTAAATGGAAATGTTAAAATAAAGTTAAGGAGTTAGAAGACATTAAATTAAATATGGAAGGGTCAACTTGGGAAGACAAAAGTTTGTCTAAATAATAAGAAAAGAAGAGAGTCGTGTATAGTAAGAAAGAAAATAAAGAAAGTCATAGAAGGATCTAGAAGAAGAGAAGGAGAAACCGAAGCATAGAAAGGAGAAGAAGGAAAGAAAGAAAAAGGAGAAAGAAGAAGAAAGAAAAGGGTTTAGCTGAAATTTTTAGGTATTCCCTATCTTTTCTTCTTGCTTTAGTAGAAGAAGAAACTAGTAAAAGTAGGTTTTATGTTAAAAATGAAGAGAGGAAGAAGAGAACTAGAAAATTTGTTTTCTTAGATCTTTATGGATTTCTAACTATATCTTAGTTCTTATGGCCTAGATAAAGCTTATTTTCGGATAATATAGCTTTATGGAAGTTCTATTCGTGTATGTTAATTGAATGAAAATATGTTTGTTTGAAGGGAACCCAGAACTTCGAAATCAAGAACAAGAGGAAAGACAAACTTGATCTTGGGGTTACAAGTAAATAGGTGGGTAATATGTTTATAGTCGTTATGTTGATGAGTTGAATTATTTGCTTGTATATGTATTTGAATGCTTGCTTTTATTCATTGTGAATGTGGGAAAAATAATCTGTGATTGAAATCATGTTTGCTTTACAAGAATTTCGCTGCTTTGATGTTAATGAAAAACATAAAATTTAAGAAGCATGAAAATATGAATATGATATGAAATGTGTAAGCATTGGAAATATTTGCTTGTGTAGGCAAGAGAGATACCATTTTGTTCGTTATATGCACGTTGACCCATAGCCTTCTCCCGGCTGCCTGCTTGTCATAAATGAGCTCTGAAAAATGGACTCATTTTCTTTATGGTGTAAACTTCAATTTTACCATTTCGTTCAGTTTTACCTGATTCAATTTGTGTAAGAATATGTTTATTTGTGAGCTTGAACCGTGGATAATGTATATTTAAATATGATATAAATTTATGTATATGTTTGGTTGTGTGTGTGTGGTTCGTCGCTAATGGCTATAACCGTATTAGCCACTAAGCTTCCCAGCTCACCCCATTATCTTTCCACTCCTCAGGTGCAGAAATAGCAGATCAAAATTGAACCTTGCAAAAACTTCGACTGACTCCAAGAATTTTTATTTTTGTAACTAAGTTAGTTCAGAAACTTTTGGTACTTTAGAAGCATATCAACTATGAGCATTCATGTTGTATTTTTGTATTATGCTACTGATGTGGATTTTGTTTGTAACTAAAGTTATGTATAAACCTTGCAATATTTGAGAGATAAAATTCTGTCTTGTGGAGAAATGAATGAAAGAAAGGTTGAAAAACTTCTTTTGTATATGTCCAGAAATTTCTTTTTTGTTAGTGTCAATTGTGTTAGGAATGAAATTGATAGATGTTGAAGACTTTTGAATAGATTTTTCTGAAGCAATTGTTTTTAATGGGAGTCTTATATGTATGAATTGTGTTTATTAGATTCGGGTCTTTTGTTTGTGAGAATGTATATTGACAGATGAGAGAATAAGAGAATAAGGACCGAGACCTAGGGCCAACACTATGTGTTGTTGGAACTTTAGTTATTACATCCAATCACGTTTGTTTATGGAGAGATATATCCAATCTCTTTTATGATATAATCACTTTTGTATACACTGCTCTAATTATTTATTGTGATATACTCACTTTGGTATATATTGCTCTAATTATTTATTGTGATATAATCACTTTTATATATACTTGCTAATGATTTTTACAACTATTAATTAGGCATCATTGAAGCATCTTAATAAATAACAAAACAATAAAGAAAAAGCACAATATATTACTTCAACAATTCTCTCACTAAATTTGTCATCGTAATCATATCTTGTAAACTAAAAGAAAATTTAATAATTTATAAGAAAAACATGAAACATATATACAAACAATTTTACTTTATCGAAAAATAAACTTACAGGATATTTGGGGCATCATAGTATTAGTTGAAGATGTTGCATCCATGGCTTTGGGTTGTCTCTGCAAAACTATATTAATATTTTTAGCTCTCCTATATATAGCTGCATAATTGACAAGAAATGATTCAAATAAGCAAACGAACTAGTTTTGCAGTCATTTATCACTTGCCACTAATCATGCCTTGGTTTTTGGAAAAGGCATCTTGTAAACTCAAACAAAACCAAAGTTTAGAAGAAAAAAACTATAATTTGAATACATCATGATATTGATGATAATAGAAATGTATTATGAAATTTTCATTTGCTAAATTAAAAGGGCTACAAGCATTTAATAGTTTTCCCCATACCCACTCCTTATCATTTATTGGTGATACTAACTAATTGTGAATTATAACCCATTTTAATGAATTGTGTGAACTAGTGCATCTAAAGTAGCATTCATCTCAGGGAATGAATCAATGTATCATATTATTACTTTATAAAAGTGAAATGAAGCTTTCATCCATGAATCAATGGATAAGAAAGAAGAAAACAGTTGGACCATTACACCAATCAAAGACTAGTCGTAAGAACCAGTGGCAAGCTAAGGCAAATTAGTACAAACAAATTCCAATTATAGGATTATAGTATAAATAAATCGATATACAAATAATTGAATGGAAATAATCAAAAAGTAGAGTATCTATTATTTAACTTGTGATAAAATTTAAACTAATCTTTGGAGAAAAGATTAATCCTCCAAATCATAACACGAACATTCATTTTCTATAGTCATCTTATAACCTTACTAACTTTAAACATATACATATATACTCCAAATGGCAATGGCAAACTAGACAAAATTTCTTACATCAAATGATTATGTTAGTTTCTAAACTGGAAAGAAAATTACTTGGTTTGTGCAAATGAGATAGGAATGGAAAATTTTCAAGCAACTAACAAATGTGATACAACTTTCCAAAAGTGATACATCGTTACCTATCTTGTTTCCTAGGAATCAGACAGAGGTGTTGCTGATGCAATTGAAATAGCGGAAGAGGGTATGAGTTTCTTCAAATGTTAGAACGAATTGTAGGAGAATTAAGGATTTAAGGATGTTTCTTCAACCATCTGAAGAGAAGAAGAAAAATTAAGGATTGAAAAACCAGACTTAAAATAGTGAGGATTTGTGTTTGATGTAAAACGGTAAGGATTGAAGAATAACTAGGCTCAAAATAGTGAGTTTTATATATAGCTCAAAACGATGAGGATTGAAGAGACTCAAAATAGTGAGTTTTATCCATAGCTGCGGCTCTCACTTTTTTTTGATACATCGGAAAACCAAACAAAAGAAATCTAACTTCCTAGCTAACGTAGGGATCTGCGGTACAGAGTTCCGTGCTTATCACGGTTGAGGAGATCTATGACGACAGCTGGAGGTGCCTGTAGAATATGAAGGTTTGGGCTGGATATCATTGCAAGCGCTGCAAGACTGTCTTCACACTGATTCCCTTTATGATACACATGTTGGAGCTTCACCTCCCAATCTCGGTGTATTAGGCCACAGGAACCTGTCACCAAAAAGTAATACTCAGCTGAAGGTGTAACAGAAGAGGAAAGAATATTGATCACCTCCAGAGAATCCAATTCGACAATCACTCATCGATATCCAGGTGTCCAGGCTAGGGTCAGTCCTGAATGGACTCCCCAAAGTTCGGCGGCTAACGGCGAGCCTCGGCCAATGTGATGGAGGAAACCCCCGCACCAGTGTCCGTGGCAATCTTTGATCAGACCACCTGCGGCTGCTATGCTACACCCATGCTTAACTGTCCCATCAGTATTTAGCTTGACCCAGCTCTCTATCGGTTTGGTCTAACCTATAAGGTGTCTTGCTGGTAATCCCTAGTCCCTAAAGACAGCACTTTTCACAGTCCGTGCCCTTACTATCCAGTGAACGTAGTTCATTACTACCCTAGTTCTGTCTTCAGGCCACACAAAATCATCTTCAAATATGCTGCTATTACACCAATACCAAAGGAACCAGAAAGCTACTCCATAGATTGTAGTCCATTGAAACTGCTGCACATACGAGTGCTTCAGAAGATTGGATTGCACCCATCTCTCCACATCTAGTTGAAAAAATTCCGTGTCAACCACTTCTGGGGAGAATTTACACCAGAAAGCCTTCACGCGTATGCAATCCCGAATGGCATGCAAGATCGATTCCTCATACCCACAAACATGGCACCTGGTATCCATTGTGAGTTGTCTAGCCACTCTTTGTTGATTAGTCAATAACTTCTGTTTCATCATTAGCCATAGGATTGCCTTGATCCGCTAAGGTCCTACCCATTTCCAGATTAACTCCCAATATTTACTAGCCTCAGGCGTGGAAATACCTTCAATTAACTCATAGGCAGACTTTGTGGTGAACCTACCATGAGTTGTTAGCCCCCATATAATGGTATCATCCACCGGGTTAGTTCGATTAGGATGGATAGTCGCTATATCCATGCAGACTGTGGAAGGGAGATGATGTTTGAAGAGATTCCACTGCCAGATGCCTACATCATTCGTGAAGTCCGCAACTGAGGTGTACAGATTGCTTTCAAGAATTGGGGAGGTAACCACTGAAATTAAGGGGCCCCAGTCATGCACCCAATTGTCCAACCAGAATAAGACATTCCTTCCTATTCCCAGTGTCCACCTAATGCCTTGGCAAACAAATTGCTAACAAGCAGAGATGCCTCTCCAGATAACTGAAGCTCCTGCCCTATCGAGATTGACAGGGATATGTCCAGGTCCTAAACGATACTTAGCTCTTAAGAGTCTAACCCATAGAGTTGTAGGTTTTGTAATTAAAGCCCAGCCCAGTTTAGTCAGTAAAGCATCATTAGAAGAACGGACGCATTTTAATCTTAGGCCCCCTGCTTTTTTAGGTTGGCACATTGCGTCCCATTTGACGAGATGGATTTTCCTGTACTCACCCGTTGAGCCCCATATAAAATCCCGCATGATGTGCTCCAAATCATCACAAAGTTGTCTCGGGAGCCTTACTGTTTGCATTGTGAAAATGGGAAGAGCCGCAATAACTGATTGAGTTAGTGTTACTCTCCCCGTTAAAGATAACGTTTTAGCCCTCCAGCCTGAGAGTTTCTTGCGAGCGTTATCCAAAATATGCTGGTAGGTGCTCCTCGTGGTACACTCTTGAATCAAAGGAACTCTTAGGTACTTTCCCAGATTGGTTGTACTCGTGATGTTCAGGATTTGGATGAGCCTGCTAACAGCAGTATGCGAGATATTTTTAGAGAAAAAATCCTAGTTTTCTCCATGTCGACTTTCTATCCTGAAGCATTGCAGAACACCTCCAGAATTCTAGCAATTATGTGCGTTTGGGACTCCGTAGCTTCAGTAAAAAGAACGAGGTCATCAGCAAAAAAGAGATGAGATATGGGAGGCACTGTTGAGTTCATCTTTATGGGTTTCCAGATGCCCTGCGCCACCGCCTACGCGATTAGATGGCCTAGGCGCTCCATGCACAAAACGAAAAGGTAAGGCGAAAGAGGATCTTCTTGCCTAATACCTCATAATGGACTGAAGGGCTAAGTACAAGTGCCTTGCCAAGCAACTTGCATTGTAACCGTTGTGACACATTGCATAATGACTATGAGGAGGTTCGCTGGGATACCGATGTCCATCAGTGTGTTATGAATAAAATCCCAACGAATTCTGTCATAAGCTTTTTCCAAGTCGACTTTGATCGCAAAATAGTGGTCTTCCCCTTTTTCTTACGCATCGAGTGTATCACCTCCTGAGCTATTATAATGTTATCTGTGATGTGTCGGTCAGGAATAAAGCTGCATTGTGTCTCCTCCACTAGATGCGTCATCAGATTCTTAAGACGATTAACAATAATTTTAGAAATGATCTTATAGAGCACAGTACAGAGACTAATAGGCCGGAAGTGAGCTATACCAGACGGGGAAGGGATTTTTGGGATCAAAACTAGAATGGTGTGATTTAACTCCTTTTCCCACCTTTCGAGACTAAACACCCCCTGCATGTATTCCACTACTTTAGGACCAACATATCCCCATTGTTTTTGGAAAAATAAAGCATTAAACTCGTCAACGCCTAGGGCTTTATTAGGATTCATATCAAAAACTGCATTCTTGACTTCGAGCTCATGGACTAGGAAGTTAAGATCCCGAATCCCAACTTCTATGAGCGGAGGGAAAGCACCAGAGAGTAGGAAACTATGGGAAGGTCCTTCATCGGTAGTGTAGAGTTGAACAAAAAAGTTCCTGGTGATCAGACCCAATTAAACTGGATCCGATATCAGGGATCCAGTAGAATCCGTGAGCCGATCGATCTTCATCTTCTTCCTTCGAGCAAGAGTGAGGGTGTGATAGTATTTTGTATTCCGATCTCCCTTCGAGATCCACTAGCAACGGGCACGCTGGTGCCAAAGAATTTCTTCCTCACACAGTACTTGTGTCAAATCCTCACTCAGTTTGTCCTCCAAATCTAATAACGAGTCCACGTTATCGACCGTCATGGCCCTTTGAATGCCCACCAGCCTTGCTAAAAGCCATTTTTTCGATAAAAAATATTACCAAAATCTTGCTGATTCCATCGTAACAGATGCTTGGAGAATGTTTCAAGTGATTTACTTATCGTCTCTTTAACTGGAAGCCAATGCTCTGCTACGACATCCTCAACGAGCCAAGCATTCTGAAATCTAAAAATAGTAGTTCCTGACGTCCTAGGATTCTGTCTATGAAGGTGCAGCAGCAAAGGACGATGATCTGACCCCAGAAAGGGTAGGTGTTGATTCACTATATGAGGGAACTCCTGGAGCTAGATGTTGAGCCAAAAACACGATCCAAGCGAGCTTGGATCATGCCTCGACGCCATGTAAATTTAGAACCAGTGAAACCGAGATCATGTAGCCCACTCCCGAAGACCCAGTCCTGAAATTTTTTATTCACCACTCTCGTAGACCGACCCCCCCCCCAGTTGA
>JAOQMS010000180.1:19112544-19126813 GCA_027563885.1 Erythroxylum longipes | reverse complement strand
GTTTATCCGATTGATCAAGTTTTGTATTAAAATCCCCTCCTACAAGCCAGGGTCTATGTGTAAATCGGCCAATCCAACTTAAGACTAGCCATAGAAAGGTTTGAGAAGCGATGCGGGCTTGCATAGACCGCTGTAAAATTGAAAACACACGAAGCATGTTTTATGGTGGTATGAATAAACTGGCGATGAGCGATGACTATCGAAATATCAAAATCTGACTTCCAGAAAAGCCAAATCTCTCCTGAAAAACCGACAGCTTCTACTCTAAAGGAGAAATCAAACCCCAACGAATGGACTATCGTGTTGGCCTGTAAGCCACTAATACAGGTTTTCAGTAAAACGAGAATCCTAGGCTTAATAGTATGCAAATAATTACGCAGGATGAGTAAGAATCTAGGTCCCCCTGTGCCTTGGCAATTCCAAATGAAAATTGACATAATAAAATAAGGAAACGACTTTACTCTACGACTGTAATCGAACCGTACCTCCTGGGGGGTCTGCTAAATTGTCTATGGCCTGAATCTTCGGAACACCTTCCTCCTCAATCTGCATGTGATCTAAGTCCACCGGGTCACCTGTTCGGGTACCCAGGTCTGGAGGTTCGGTCGGAGGGACTTCTGTGCCTTCGATGAAAAGACTACTCGTCTCCTGATTCTCGACTCCTTCCATAAGTTGGAGACTCGCCTCAATAACCAGAGCCCGTTCCCCAGAATTTGGCTATCACAAATCATTTCCGTGTGGGACAAAATTTCAACGGCTAAATGGTTCTCTTTGGGGGATGGTTACATTTGGATTGGAGGGGCAGTAGGCAGCCCTTGTTCCTGTACATGTCTGACTTGGGAGCTTTCTCCCCAGGTTGGCTAAATTGGGGATATTAGTGGTCCTCGGGAGTTCTGCCTAGGATGTCGTTTAGGCCCGGAGGCCTTAAAAACTAGCCCTTGATGAGTTTGTTTGCCCTTTCTGACTACTGTAGCCACATTTAATCTCTGTTCGTGCCCAAAGGGATAGCTTACTTGTATGGCCGCCTGATGCGCCTCAGTATTATTATCCACTGTCTCTTGTGCATCAATAGTGTGAACCTCGACCCCCCCTAGGCGTCACCTCTTTGTCACTACCAGCTTTAATTAATTTCTGCGAATTGGGATGTGTTGCAGGCGGAGTGGAACGTTGGGTGAAAGGACGGCCATTTCTCCTCTGAACCTGCGTCCAGCGGTCCATACCCGTTGGAGTTGCCTGCAACTATTTTCCCATCCATGACTGGTGTGGTAGTCGACACCACCAACGGTCCTGCACTGCCGGCCTGAGTGTTGTTTTCCGAGGAACCTGATAGGCGTTGGGGACATGTCGTTGCGTCATGGTTTGTTTTTCTACACTAATAACAAATCGGGGGCAGTCTTCATATGCAACCAGAAGAGTTTCACCGTCTAACTCCACACTGTGACGCAACGGAGAGCTGAGATCAACGTCAACCGCCAGCCTTGCATACTTCCCTCTATGTGTCTGTAGCAATGCTTCGTTAATTCTCACCGTCGTCCCTACAAGGTTCCTTAAGGCTGTTAAGATTTGAGGATGATACCATGCAATGGATAGGTCGGGGAACCTTATCCACACCACCGCACGGTGAGCTTGGCCTTGGGATGGACAGAAAGATGGAATCCGTTGTTGCACCGACAAGGCTTGTCCAAAGATTATCTAAGGCCCTTGCGTCAATGCTTTTAAATAATCCTCATCTTCCTTAAACTTCACCAGAAAATATTCATGCTCAAGGTCAACTATTTTCATTTGTCCCTTCGGAGCCCACATGGTGTAAAGTCTCGCACAAAGTAGCCGGAATCTGATTCTGCAGCCAAGGAGCTTGACGACTACCGCCTTAGCCCACTGAGTATCCAGCTTGGTACGGAGGTTTTGAGATAGGTTTATGCCTCCCCCAGCCTCGCCAGTCAATTGGATATCACCCTCTTCAATGGCGATTTCCTCCTCATCCTGCCATACATGAACATCGGGTATGATGGTTGGCCTCGCCTCTCCGGCCACCGCTGCGCTGTATGAGGGTTTGGGAGCTGGAGCAGTCTCGTCATCGCGCTTTTGGGTGCGCACCTGTTTATTTAGTTGTCCCTCCTGATCGGGGGGCTCCATGGCAGACCTCGGTTAGCGCCCAAGGTAGTTACTCGGCGATAATCGAAACCAAAGAACTTTTTGTCTTTTTAAAGTTGACAACCGAAGTTGGAGTAAAAGCTTGCAGAGCTTTTTAAGTTAGGGATGAGAGCAACTTGTATCTGCTACGGCTCTCACTTTCATTTAAAAAAAAAGATTGCCACATCAACAAGCATTGGGTCTCACTAAAAGTGCAGAATTAGAAAAAGCCATGTCGTACATGATGTGGCATTTAACTGACATAAGATTTTTTGTCAGTTTGAACATATTGCAAATGTTGAGATTCAACTTGAACACTCCGAAGTTAGAGTTCAACTTAAATTATGGTATAAATGTTAGGGTTTAAAGTACACTTTTGGCCAACTTTCAAAATCTTAAACTTTTTCTTTAACAATTTCATTACAGAACGATTAACTTTTTCAAACTTCGAATTGTTAAGGGACTGTTTGGTTTCGTTTTTTTTTTTTGCTTTTTGGTTGTCGTTTTCAAAATAAAAGAAACGGTGCGTTAAAATATGTTTGGATGAGTTTGTTGCCGTTTTACGTTTCTAAAAATAAAAAAACTACAACAGTTTTAAAGAAACGTAAAAAAGACGTTTTCGTAAGATTTTAAAATAGGTTTTTTTATAGTCTAAAATCGTTTCTGGCTTTCTGCGCCGCCGACTCTCTTCTGCATCGCCCTGCTACGATCTTCCTAGTCTAGGTTTATGTTTACTATGTTATCTGTAAAAAGACGTTTCTGCGTTATCTGTGCTTGCTTTTTATCTCTCTACAATTTTCTTATTCTATTACTGCTGCGTTACTTGCGTTACTTCACTGCTGCGTTTCTGCGACTGTATTACTTGCTTCATTGTTGCGTTACTCATCGTTTTACCAGGAGGTTATCAATCGTTGTTTCACCAGCATGTCTTTTTTTTTTTGAAATTTATCACCAGCATGTCTTGTTAAATAGAACGAGAATGATAGTGCATGTATTGTTCTAAAGGCAATGACGTTGTTTTTAATAAAACTTTGAACCTGAAGTCTTTTAAATCAACGTGATAAACAACAACACTATTTTAAGTAGTATAGAAGTTGGTTTCAACTCTGTTGTTTACACAGAAACGTAAAAGCTTCTCGGATTAACAAGCAAACTACAAACCATGTTAGGCTCTTCCCTCAAGAGTTGATGGACTTAATCTTGTTGAAGCTACCAATCCCATCTCTTGCAAAGTTAACTTCAGTCTACAAAAACTGGAACTCTCTTGTCACCAGTACTCGTGACTTCATATCCTCTCACCTCTCTGTTACACTTTCGATACCCAAATCCTCCACTTGCTGGTAAACCGCCGGAACAAACCAAGGTGAGTAAGGGTTTAACGTGGATCTCCGACCCACCACCAACGCCATCATCCAGACTGATAAGATGAGAGAAGACACTTCAGAACCTAGTTGCTTCGTACTACTAAATAAATATATAGTGGACGAGCTGGTTTGTGGAAAGAGAAGAAGCACTTCGTAGACAGTAATGGCATATAGAATAATGAGTGATAGATGAGTGTTATCAGACTTATTCGTAGATAGTAATGACATACAGAATAGTGAGTGATAGATGAGTGTTATCAGACTTACTTGTAGATAGTAATGTCATATAGAATAGTGAGTGATAGATGAGTGTTATAGACTTATTCGTAGACAATAATGACACATAGAATAGTGAGTGAGGTGAGTATATAGTAGTGAGATGCAGTGACGTGATTATATAGTAGTGAGAGGATTGAATACTAACGTGAGTATAGTAGTGACAGGATTGAATAGTGACGTGAGTATGTAACAGTGAGTGAGGTGAGTACATAGTGGTGATAGGATTGAATAGTAACGCGAGTATGTAATAGTATACATTAGTGAGACGATTGAATAGTAGAGTGGGCAAAATATTAATTTGTTTAATAAGTGAATAGTAAATAAATAGCGAGGGAAGAACGAAGAGTAAGGAAAAAGAGTGAATTAAAAAATATATTGTATTGTATTTTAATTATTACATATAAGGGTATAATTACAAAAAAATAGAAACAGAATGATAAAACCAAACATGTTTTTGTTTTTAGTTTTTCATTACAAATCTTAACCAAACAGGTTTTTGTTTTTCAACTTTTATATTACAAATATCAACTAAACATGTTTTTGTTTTTTTAAGGAAAAAAACAGAAACCAAAAATAGGAAATAAAAACAAAAAACAACAACAGAAAAACAGAAGTGGAACCAAACGGCCCTTAAACTTTTCTCTAACAATCTCATTGCAACACTCTTAACAAATATTAAAAATATGATGTCATTACAAAGTCTTGACCTTAACATCAACAACTAAATGAAAATCTTCTTGAAATTATTTTACAACTTACTTTTCTTAAACTAAAATCAATTTTTTTTATAATTTTCAAATTTAAATCTCTTCACCATTTACTTTTCTGGAAAGATTTCAATTGATTTTGGAAGTTACATATTTTTGTTAAGATTAGTTAACTTTTTAAATAACAATTGATTACCAAATTTACAAGGTTACTGCTTATTTATATAAAAAATTACTCAGAGTTAATTAGGGCCCGTCATGATGATAATCAATTTCATAGAAACATTACAAACTCATTGAAGATTCACCCAAATGTTTATTTTATTAATTTTAATAAAAATTAAAATTTTAATGAAATTTCTCAAAATTAGGGAGAATGTCAAAACTTCTCAAATTTAGAAATGGACGAAAATAAAACTTCTTACAAAAATTTAATTAATTTTGAGAAGTTTACTCGAAAAAGAGAGAACGGAAATTTTATACACCCATTTTATTAACTTAATATTTTTAATTGAGAAAATATAAATAATTAAAAATATTGTAGATTTAAACCTATAGGTATTTCAATAGAGATACCGAGCAGGGCATTAATTCTTTCTCTCATTCTTGAATCAATTGGATGGGGATAATAAATCTATTTTTTCGTTTCTTTGCCAATAAATCATAGAATCTAAATAGCAAGGTAAAGTTTTATCATCATAAATTTTGAATTAAAGATTTTAAAAATATTAAATTATTTTAAAAAAGACTTCCAAATTATTAGATCTGTCTATAAAGTCTAGGTCCAAATTAATAATTTAATTAAAGGTTAACTAAACAGCGAAACGGACCCCTAAAACCGTCATCTTTGGTGTCAAACAAACTTCCCGCGCAGGGAAGCACTAACCTGTAAACCTCCGCTTGACATTAACGCGAACGGTTGGTGAGCAAAGAAGTACAACCTCCTTCACACCATATCAGATGTTCTTGTCATCCTCTAGCCTGACCAAGCGCTGTTGGTGTCTTCGTCATTTCTTTGCCAACATCAAGTTTTCCTCCTTCTCATCGAAGCCCAGGGTTAATGACTTGACATTAATTTTCTCTTTTCTGTGTCTGCGTTGGATTGAATTGTTTTATGTCTACGTCTAGTTTTTGTTTATCAAAATTTATGATTTACTTGTTCGTATTAGTTGTTAAATCACCAGGACAAGGACTGTGAAGACTTTTTGCCGTGGTTGGAAAGGAAAGCTGGAGTTCAATTTTCTTCGAAGGTTTACATTGGAAAATCCGCCCACGGCAGGTTGCGTCACATTATAATTTTTGGCCCCTTCGATTGCCTCCTGTTATTGCGTACTAAAATTAGTTCATAGCATTCCATTCACGTCACTATGTGCTGTTTTCTTTGACTGTATATTCCTGCAAGTACAGGTCACTATTTGCCGCGGAAGACATACGAGCCGGAGAGTGCATCGTTCAAGTTCCATACAACGTGGTATGCTACTCATTATGTTGACCCTTAATTTTACTATAAAGTATACACAAACTTTATTGGTGGTAGCCGTCGATGTTAAATTAGAAATTGTTTTCTAATGTAATATCTCAGCAAGTTTCACCGGATTGTCTACTTCCAAAAGTAAGAACTTTGTTGGAAAATGAAGTTGGAAATGTGGCAAAGCTTGCTGTCGTCCTTTTGGTTGAACAAAAAATCGGCCTGGTAATCTCTATGTGTTTTTGATACGAAGTCAAATTGTGTAAAGCAATGGTACTGCGTACTGCCTGTAAGATATATTTCACCATCAAGAATTTTGTATTATTTCGTTTGACATTTCTGTACTTACTTTTTAGCTTATGCAGATTTGTGTGAGTATGACTACCAATTGAATTAGGCTAATTACTTGTAGCAGGAATCAGAATGGGCCCCTTATACAAGCCGTCTTCCTCAGCCTGGTGATATTCATAGCACGGTAAAATCTTTCCTTTTCCATCGAGTTTCTCACTCTTGTAAGAGAGAAAATAATCTGTTATCTTTTTTGTCAATATCTGCAGATATTCTGGAGTGAGAGAGAGTTAGACATGATTCGTCAAAGTTCCTTATATCAGGAAACTATGAGGCAGAAGGCTCAAATTGAAAGGGACTTCTCGACCATTAAGCTGGTAATTCACATGCACCTTTTATCCCCTTTCTTGCTGCGAGGCTTTTGTTGAGTTCTATAAGAATCTGACCAACGTAGGTAAACTGTAGTGTCTTTGTGATTGCTTGAACCTGCATCTAATCGAGCCACCCTAAGGGATACAAGAAAAACCTTCTCAGCCAAGTACACGTTGGATTTTAGTGGTAGTCATATTAAACATCCAAGCATTTTTTTTGACAAGTTACAGCAATAAGAACACTTTTACGTAGATGATTTTGATAGAAATGAGAAATTGGCTTTTTAACTGCATGGAAATGCAGCCGTCAAACAATACTTGTGCTAATAGCTTATAAGTGATAATATGAATAAAGTTAAGTTAGTAGCATTCTCTCTGGTGATAGTTTTTTAATATGATTACCATTTCTTATAGGTTCTTGATCGTTTCCATGGAATTTTTGAAGGTGTTACTTTAAGGGACTTTATGCATGCATATGCTTTAGGTGAGTGGCTATTTACGGCAGTAGCTACTTCCACTTTGATATTTTCTCTTTTTTATTTGTTTTATTGTGACAATAATATAAGTAGCAATTTTTCTTTTAGCCTGGTTATATTGATACTCTGGGTGATTATGAGCTTTGTGGTGAAACTTCTATCACATCTATAGCTAGAAATGTGAAAGTTGAGGATAATAGTGGCACCTTTTGGCAGCGCCTCTCACTCCTTGAACTTAGGTGTGGAATTTGCTTCCTGACAAGTAGATTTTGTAGTATGAGGGTGATTTGTACCAAATCATATAAAAAGAAAAGGAAAAAAGTTGCTAAAGCTGATATTTCATTGTCTATGTTGACGGGAATTTTTGTTCTATTGAGATGGTTTGTAAAGTTCTCATGAATAGTTTGTTGTGAATGTGACAGTTGGATCTCGAGCTTGGGGAAGCTCAAAGGGTGCATATCTGGTACCGTTTTCCTGTCATATACATGAAATTTTTTTTTCTGGAGTACTTTCCTGTTTCAATGAACATGTTTATGATTGCATTATTCTATAGATTCCCCTTGCAGATTTTTTGAACCATCAAGCTGATTCTGAAGCATTTGTTTTAAATGATGAGGACATGCAGGTCTCGGAGGTATAAATTGTTTCTGCTGTTTAACTGTGATTTCTAGACTTTGGCATGGTTATCATGTTCCTTCTGACATCCACTGTTTAACAAAATATGTTTTCTGTTGGTAACCTTAACTACAAAGAACCATTAATATTCTCCTAGTTCTGCTTTTATTATTCTAAATTTGAATTATTCTCAACCTTGTATTATCAGGTATGTCTAGAAATCTCCTTAATTATCTGAGTCATTTTGTGCAGGTCATTGCTGATCGTAATTATGCTGCTCATGAAGAGGTTACAATGAAACATAGCTTATGTTCTTGATAGACGATAATCCTCTGATCTTGGAGATTAGTTTAGAGAGGATTCTCTGGTTCAAACATTAGCCAACAGATGATGTATTCTTGTGAATTTTGACACCAGTATATGTTTGTAATTTGCATACATGCATAGCAGGTATTTATTAGTTATGGAAAGTTTTCAAATTCTACCTTGCTGTTGGAATACGGATTTGCACTTCCACATAACAAGCACGAGGAGGTTAGTCTTGGGTTTGCATAGTTGTATCAGTCTTGTGGTTATTGTACTGGTCCAATATCTGATTAGTGCTCCAAGTTTTTGCTCCAAATTTTGCTGTCTAATATGAAAATTATGGTGGTTACTCTCTGGTTCAGGTTCAGATCAGTATACCCCATCATGATCTTTTAACCAAAATGAAGTTCGAAATTTTGCAAGGACATCTATTTCCAGTCACTAATGATGCCAATGGGTTCAATACTTCAGGGAACTCTTTCATAATAAAGTAAGAGTTGAGTCATGGTCTTGAGTTTTTGAATTCAAAGGTTATGGAAAATTCTACATCCAGACATCAATTATCGTTAGCTGGTTAGATTCTACTTCCAATCAACTTCCTAATGATCTCACATACAGATACAGTGTCTCAGATGTTTGCATGACACACAAGTACTTGTTATGTGTATTTGAGTCATTGCTTATTTGGCCTTTTATAAAGCACTACTTCCCACTTAATTGAATGTAGTGTGTAACTCCAGCTTTATATCCCTGGTACAATGTCTTGTATTAGAGCTGTTTCAAGGAAGTTCTTGCGACAAGGGAAAGCAGGTCTGGATGAGTTGATTCTAAGCCCTACTAATCTTTTCCAATTTGTTCATCGGATTATTGCCCATTGGAAGTTCACAATGAAGTGAAAAATAATATTGCTTCAACTCACCTCTGAATTCTTTTTTGCTTCTCACCTCAGAAATTCATTGTACTTAATGCTGTTCCTAGCAAATTCAAAAATTTGTGCACTTATTTCTAGTCTTTTGGCAGTAACTGTGAACCTATTGCTTTTTGTAGCCATTAATAGTTTGTGAACCATAACTAGGCTATGTCTAGTTTATGAACCATAACTAAGGCTATGTGTTGCTTAAATGCATACAGTATAACGAGTAACATGCATCTTACAGTTGTCTTTACTAGTACCTATTCCAATTTCTGATAACATTATAGTGATAATCACACTCAGGGAAGTCAAATCTGTTGAAGGAAAAGGGAAGGGTCTTCCACAATCTCTTCGTGCATTTGCTCGTGTTCTGTCTTGCACCTCTCATCAGGGTATGCTTGAACATATATCTTTTGAATTATATCTGTTTGGTAAAGTGAGAAGGTCCTCATCGGTTATATAAATATTTAGAATTAGAAGATCTGACCAAGGAAGCAGCAGAGACCGATGGGCAATTGGCTCGTCATCCTTTAAAGGATATCAGCAGGGAGATTCAAGCACACGAGATCCTGTTGTCACGGTTTTCACAGCTCACCGGGGGATACAATGCGTCTATTGAGGTAAATGCAAAAGTATGATCTCCCGTTGCTTAATTAGAGTTTGGGGGTAGATTTGGAGATAGATGACTGCATTAGCTAGTAAATTCTTGCATATTTTTTATTGGAGGGCCTCTTATGCTTGATTGTCAGCATATAACCAAAATATTGTGCTAGGATCGTATCGAAGATATGAAACTTAAGCATCAAGAAACTTGATATCCTGGCTATTGTCCCCTCTGATCGGAAGGTTCGCCATTTGTTTCAAGCATCTGTTTGTCCTTTGCAGTCATTGGAAAAAATGTCTTCAGTAACTACATGTGAAAAATTTGCCACGCGAAGGAAAATGGCTCTAAACCTCCTTAGTGGTGAGCTTCGAGTACTTGAATCTGCATCAGCATGGCTGAAGAATTACTGTGCTACGTTGCATTGACACCGGGCAGGTTCCTTGATCAACAACGTGCAAGGTACACGTTTGACTTTGACAGATCAATTGTATTTTTGCTCATGTATGCCTAGTTTTCTTAGGACTATACAAATCAAGAAGTGGAAATACAGGACCCTGAGGTCTGGGATAGAACGCAGTCAGATGTAACCCCAAACAGGAAGAAGAATAGATCATGGTTCATGATGTCATTGGGACTAAAAAGCAGAATCAGAAGTTTTAAGGAACTTTATCAGCCCATAAATAGTCATTATATGGACGTCTGTGGATTTCCAGTTATTTCTTCAATGGCATTATGCCCTGAAAGATGATGGTTTCATCCCTGGGACTTCAACAAAGTCCGTTGAAACGTGAAAGCAACACCTCTAGAATATATTGCATTTAAGATCAGCTTTAGTTTCTTTAATTTGAAACGAGAAGAAAATTACAGGGAACGTTTCAATACGGGTTCAATTGTCTTTTGCGTATATACACGCGACAAGTAGGAATGGACACGGAAGCCCGAGTTGTTCAAGCGTTTTAAGGCATATTAGGACATCAATATATTCACAGATATTGCTGCACCATCATAACTGCTTCAGAGGCCCAGCCAACGAGTTTCCTTTTTGCTCAATCTATGATATATATGCCTTTACCAAATCTGAATAATTGCAGACGAAACCCGTCCTTGGACAGGTTATTTTACCATCATTTTTCTTAGCCATTTCTTCTAGGGCCTGCGGAGTCAATAAAAATGATGTCAGCTAGTTTGGACATATCAAAATTCACTCACCTATGACTAGAAAAATCAGAACCTTGGTGCTGTAGACGAATCCGTTGGGTAAGACTTGAGGCGGGTTCTCCGTGTCCATTAGCTCTTTAGTTATGTAGCAAACAAGCTTCGAATGGTGTTGCTTGGAGAATGGTAAAGGCGATGCTAGTTTCCTGAAACCCTCCTGTGACAAAGGGTCGTCCTTGGTGCAATCATCCTCGTAACAGTATCTTAAACAATCTAAGGAAAGCAACATATAACAAATATCTAGCAACTCTGACACAGTCAAGGCATCTTATAAGAAAGATGCAAGCTCATTGCTCATGTTCCAAGAGGTAAGCTAAAACATATTAGCTCATCTGATACAAAACTTGTTATAAAAATTCTATTTATGCTAGAGTGGGAATATGAAGAGATTCAAGATGCTCCTTTTAACAAAACATCTCATCTGCCTTAACGTATTCTCGATGCTCCTTTTAACAAAACATCTCATCTGCCTTAACGTATTCTCTCTTTCATCCCATACAATTACACCATTAGGAATCACAATATGTATCATAACCTTGGTCAGAGTCCCAGTTGCTAGAGGTTTATGCAGAACTGACATCTAGGTAGTTCTATGCAAGCTTGGTTATCACAGAGCAAATAAAAAAAGTAAAGGATGAAAAATTGCTTTGAACACAAGAAATAAGTCACTGGATGATGGATACGGTGTTTTCAATGCAGATAAGCCTGCCTGTAGGTAAATATTTAGTAAAGGCTCTAGTGTCATGCCATATAATTTGCAGAATTCCTGTTTAAATTGGTCCACCAGGTGGTCCCATTGTTTAGTTTCAAACAAAACCTGCAAATTATAACATAACAGACGATCATAAGGTCCCAACTTTAAAAATGACAATTGCCTACTGAAAAAATCATGAAGTGTGTTCAGGCCCAACAAAAAGATGTTAACGAGAACCTCAATTTCATAAGTAAAAATTTCACCAGAATATTTCATGAAAGTATGAAGTCTCATCTTTTTTCCTTTTTCTTGATAAAAGAATAAGGATAGTATTGTCTAACCAAACTTCGAAAACAAAATGGCCATTCACAGTAAGATGATAGTCAGTCCTAATATAGGATTATACCTTGTATGTCATACAATCAGTGGTGCTTCTAAATGCCACTGTTGCAAAAACATGTTGCAATTCTTTCATATGTGTGGCACCCCATGGTGCGAGATATTTCCGACAATATGTAATGGCCCACAAGTAGTTTTGTGCCCGAACCAACTCTACAAAATCTTGAAGTCTCAGCTGGAATTCCAATTTGCTCTGTCATCAAGAAGAGAGTAATAAGCAACCAAAATGATCAAGTCTCTGCAGATTGAAGGGATGGAATCATCTATTCTTATGGAGACAAGTAAGCTTTGATGACAGCAGTCAGAATTCAAATTTGTAAATATCATTCATGGACAGCCTCCTTTCAAAATTTTAAAAAGTTTAGTTGCAAAAACTCGGCATCTGGTTTCAACTTCTTTCTAAAGACCCAACAATTACCTGCTCTGGGTGAAAAAGACAAGACCGTGGACTTCTCATCCTATAGAATAAGGGTCAACTTTACGGTTACGTTCAGAAGATAAATCCAATCAAAATTTACTAACAATTCCAAACGTTTATGAGACAATACTTCACTCAAACATTATTGGCTACTAGATGCATTAATCTTTTCTCCTTTCACTCAATAAATGTTTTAATACTCATGAACTATAAAAATCTCTATCTTGCTAGTTAAAACAGTCAAAGAAGTTCCTAAATCCTAACTGATGAACAAAAATAAGAAATTTGTTCAGTCAATAAGCTTGAACCTTTAGGTTCAACAAGATTTTGCATAGTTGAAATCAAGAAGGTAGAGATATCAATACCGTGATTCTGACTGCAAAAACCAAAAAGTTTTAAAAAGGATAACACATTTACGTGCTATGAAGTTTACCTTGGTCTTCCTCAATCGTGATTTGTTATCAGCACACCAGGCCAGAGCAGCACCAACATCCCTGTTATGAAGGGCGTCAATCACCTTTTGTGCTTCTTGGAATACATCAATATCAACAAGATCCTGAAATATCCAGCTTATCACATGAATTGCATCCTAGTGATTGAGCAGTCTAAAGCAAGTAATACGTACATACACAGAAGCACAAGTCCACAACTTCCAATTCGCACCCAGCCACTTAAGAAAGCAACAATTACTGGGAGAAATTGCATCCTAGTGATTGAGCAGTCTAAAGCAAGTAATACGTACATACACAGAAGCACAAGTCCACAACTTCCAATTCGCACCCAGCCACTTAAGAAAGCAACAATTACTGGGAGAAAAACGAAAGGAAATGGGCAATGACGTTACCAGAATGTTGCTGTCTTGAGCTAGTTTGACTCCCGTCTCATAGTACGACATACGCAACATGTAATCCACAAGAATTCGCTTCAGGCGAGTGTTGCTCCACTCCGATAAATTCTCTGCGTCTGCCGATTCCAGATGCTCAAGCCGAGTTCGGCACCTTTGCGCTTGCAAGTTCTCCGTTTTACTTCCCTCTTCCAACTGAACAATCCAGAAGAGCCATTCTCATTCAACCGTCACTTTCAAGAAATTGTTCAATTCTATCGTCCAAAGATGTAGTATTGATAATAGAGGAAAGTTCTTAGTTCAAAGATTTGTGGGTTACCTTTCTTTTGAGGCCTTGCAATCTGGTGACGAGGGAGGTGAGGTGGCTAACGGTGTCGTCTTTGGACATATCGGAATCTGTGGCGTCATTAACGGCGGATATTACGGAGGAGACTTCTTTCTCGACGGCACGGTGGTTGGAACGGATCGTTTCCTTGTAGTGTTCGAAGGGGACACGCAAGAACTGGTGCTCTAGCTTCAGGGACTCCGTTAGTTTTGACGAGGGAACTGTATTGGGCGTAGCAGTTGTGACGGAACTGTTGGCGGTTGTGGCGGTTCCGTTAGGGAGGGAATCGACTTCCATGTTGTAGAAAAAAATAGGATTCTTTCAACAACGGCGAGTAATTCGATCGAGAAATAAGAGGGGAAGATGGGAGTGACAACAGCTCAGAAAACGGCACCGTGTAGCTATGTTGGATATTGAGTTTTGTCAATCGGGCTTATTGTTTAATGTTGAAGCTCAAAACCCCGTAGTTTGTTAGTCAAATAGAGTAATGCTTTGGGCTTCTAGGTTTCTTCAATTTATGTCCCAAGAAAGAGAGATATGGAATTGATTTTCTTTGGAAGGGAAAATTTCATTAATTCCAATCATTAGATAATAACAAATTGAGCTTGTTTGTCTCTATTTAAATTATTTTTGATTTTTAATTTGTTAAAAAATTATATTTGTTTGAGTTTTTAAGTTTCAATTTTTTTATAGTTTTTATAACCTGTGAAAACTATAAAAGATTGTTTTTGGTTTCAGTTTATACTTTTTTGTAATATGATTTACTATTTATTAAATATATATTATGTAATTATTTAATATTAATTTATAATACAAATATAAATAATTTAAATTTAATTAATTTTTAATA
>JAOQMS010000180.1:19080811-19095892 GCA_027563885.1 Erythroxylum longipes | reverse complement strand
TAAATATGAAAAATAAAATAAAAAGTTTATAATTTATTAATTTTAAAAAATAAAACAACAATTTTTAAATTTATTTTTAAATTTTAAAAAATTATTAAAAATTCGGGCCAAAAACAGCCCGCGGGTTGCCCGTGGCCTTGCCGGGCTAGGCGGGCCGGGCCATAGGCCTCTCCGCGGGCCGTCCATCTGCTGGCCGAAAACTGCCCAGGGCAATTTCGGCCCGCACAGGCCAGGCCATGGGCCGGCCTCCTGCGGCCCACGCGGGCCATGGGCCGAAATGGCCCCACGCCATTTTTCAATGGGCCGGGCCGGGCCATCGCAAGCCCAGGCCCAACCCGGCTCGTTGACATCCCTATTTATTGCACTCATATAACACCATTATAATGCTCATTCTACCTCAACATTATCTCTATAACAATTTATAGGTCATTAATGATCATACACATATACAAAAGCAAGACATTTACATAAAATTTTCATCACCCATGACACACACGTAAAAATTCACATAATCAAGTCATCAATCTTAAATGTACTCATCATTCTAGCTTCATTTAACCATACGCATGATATTTGAAGCATAACTTACTTGTTTTAATTCAAATCTTCAAACACAACAAAAAGCCCTAGCTCCCAAGCATCTCACAATCTTCATCTTGAATGTTGGAAAATCTAGATTTTCTTGTGGTAAAGAAGAAGACAACCAGATGGGAGTGATAAGTGAAAGAAAAGAAGGCAAGGTTCAACGTGTATGGAGGTTGGAAAAGCAAAAAAAAATCGTGAAGGAGAGGAGAAATGGAGAAGATCACAAAAATGGAAAGAAATGAAGAAGAGAAGCAAGTGAAAGACAACATTTAAAGTGGTCTTTCAAATAAAAGAGTGGAGTGTCGTGAGTAGGGAGGAGTGGCAAATGGTGGTGACACTTGTCACTACCACTTGTCACATTCCTATGGTCCCAATTGGACCTCTTTTAAAAACTAGTCCATTTAACTCCAATTTCTATCACTAATTTTTTCTAGTCCAAAAATATCCTTAATTTTTGAAATTTTCCTAAAATTTTCAAAAAATTCTAAATCACTAAATACACTCTCCAAATCAATTTTCAACAAATAAAAGCCACAATTTTCAACAAAATTACATTCACAATTCAATTATACCCAGAATGTCAATGAATGCATGTACAATCATTTTAATGTGCAAAAGTTTAATATTTACATGAGTGTGTATGCTATATGGTGCATGAGCATGAAATGTAATTTCTAACTTCTCAATAATCTCTTATATTTACGATTCTAGCCTCAACATAGGTAACGGGATGTTACACTCATACTTTAAGAATCCTCCACATCATTACATATCAAAATGAGCACAACATTTCACAATAAAATATGTATACATATGTCAATCCATATGTATGAATATCATGCATATCTATGATATTGATGATGATTTTCATGATGAATATGAGAATGAATTCTAATGCATGTTCATAACTATGAATATTAACTCACAGGTAGAATGCGCTCCTTTGGGGTGAACCTAGTTTCTCAAAGTGGAGGGTTCTACTCCTGATTGATTTATAGAAAGATAAGTAGGAATAACTATTAGGATTTAAAACCTAAACGAATTATAGACGTCTTGAGGATAAGACCATGACTCAATATTAAGGAGCTCTATTTTCTATTTAAAAATGATGATGTCATGTTTACGAAGAACCTACTAAAAATTCACTAGAGTTTTCCCTGTAAAACGGACATCCCCATTCTTGCAATGAAAATACACTTCAATAACTACCAGTAATCACAGCTCAATTTGGGCCTCCAAACTACATGTTCATGCCTAATTGAGTCCACATTTACATTGCAAAAATTCATAATAAATCCAATCGTAATTCAAGTATACCAACTTTTAACCCATACACCCTCATTTATAATCACTACGTCAAGATATTCTCAATTATGATTTTAAAAAAAACAACTCAATTTAATCAATTTCATGCATTTCTATAAGAACTTAACCCTTTTTAAATTTTTATCTCACAAACTATGAAGAATTTCAATATATTGCTTTTATGGAAATTGATCTACATAATATTCTGGAATTTTTAAAATTATTTTTGACCATTTTTGGGCTGGTCAGAAAATCACCACCGACCCCATGCGCAAGAGGGACAGTGACCTTCATCACCCACTCAGAAATAATGAGCTCACATCTAGGAATCTAATGGCACTAGTCTCATGTAGAAACTCCTCCCTATTTGTAAGAATCGAAGGTTTAAAGCTCAATGGTGATCTATTTCTGTTCACCAATAAATTGGTCCGATTGACGTTGAGTTTTCCTCTTTTCTTACATTTTTTGGGTCACTAGACACGATGGTGGTATTAGTTTCACCAAAAAATGACTAAAATAGGAAATCAATGACTTACATAAATGAACCAAAACTTCCAATCATGATTCCTCCAAATTCAGGTCGTTTTAGCCTTAGCTTGTCTAAAATGGTGGTCGGATAGTGAAGGTATAAGTGTCGAAAGTTAGTAGTAAATAGTAACCTATAGGGAAAAGAGTTTAAGAGAGAATTGAACTTAAGCATTATTAAGCTCAACTTAAACTTTTATAGGCTTTTCTCCTTATTAGTCCATTATGTGTAATTTAAAAAAATTTTGGATTACAATAAATCCTAGAAAATACGCTATAATTTACACCTGTTATGTGCTTAATAGTTGACAAACCATCTTCACTATAAAACAAAGTGAAATTAAGAATTTTATATCCACTGGGATAAGGATCCTAGTGGTTAATATGCTCAAAATTAAGCCTATGAAATTGTAGGCAACCTATCTATCTCAAGCCAAGTCCATATAGTTCTTAAACATCTTCTCTCACAACTTTGATAACAACTTGAAATCTCATATATGGAGGAGCAACAATAGGAAAGTCCATATCCAAAGTCGCCCCTAGGCTATAACTCGGTGTATTAATTTCAACTTCAAAACCAAATCTATTTCTTTTAAGGGCTTAAGTTATGATAACTTGTTGACCACTTTTAGGGTTAATATGTAAAGGTGCAATAAGAATATCATCCCTCTTATAAGGTGAAACATATCTCTTCCATAGAAGAAGAAGCTAAAGGATGACTACACTTGCCAACTTCCATCATATTTGGTGTAAGCTATCCCTCGAGCCCTTTAGAAATCTATCTTATTAGGGAGGGAGAATTCAACCTAGCAATCTGTACTAAAGCGACAAATTTTTTTCCATCTTCTCAGTTAATATTTTGATTACTTCAATCATATAGGTCAAATTGGACTTTAACTCCAAAATATCATTTGCAAAAACAACATCATTTCTTGTGGATATCTATGTTGATTATGAATTTTCACCAACTGGAGACTTAGTTGAAAGCGATGCTACCTTCTCTATATTTTCAATCATTCGGGATATAAAGCCTTCGTTCCCTACTGTAATAGCTTCTTCTTTTAAGGCTAGAGGCAAAACAACTTCTTTTTCATTCCTCATGTGCACCATCATGGTCCTACTAAGCATGTCAAATTATTGATTACTTTTTCTAATCAACTTGAAATTTGTACATGCAAGAGAGGAATTCTCCTAAAATTGTGTCTTACTTCTTATCATCTATATAAGTGGGCTTTGGAAAAATTAAAGAATAGAATTATAAGTTAACTAAATGCTATAAAGTATTGAAATAAAATTTGATTTCAAAAGATAATTATATTTAATTATAAGATGAGTACAAAATAAAAAGAAAGCTAAAACAATGACAAGGTTATTATTTAAGTCATCTAATTCAATTTTTTTCTATTGAGTCCCCCATGTTTGTCCTGCTAATGTGCTTATACACCTCTCCCAACTTTAATTGCCTTGACTAGTTTTCTTGTAGTTGCTTAACTTCTAACTATCATCCAATTTTGGGCCATGTCCTAATTAATTGCCTTCATATGTTCCTCATGTTTTCAACCATCCTAACTCCCAACCTAGACTTCTATACTAATTTCAGTACCCAAGAATTTTCTAGTCAATCTAGTTGACTTTTTGAAATATTAGCAACTGGGCCTTTTAATCTTTAGGCCAAATGGGCTAAATTCCACTTAGGTTATCAACACACTCTCATAGAATTATGGCTAAGATGAGGATCAGAGCTAACAAATACATTTACAATATCTGACCAGGGATCCTTGAAAACTAAGACATTCTTTTTTGTCCTCATATACTAGTATGTTTTACTAACCAATAAGCCTTCTGCTGGCTAAATTCCTTTTCAATAATAACTCAAGTTGTTGCCAATATCCATTCCAAAGAGATCATTTTCAAGGCAATACCATACTCTAAAAACATGAAAGAATAGTAATTCATGTTGAGAACAAGCCTCTATGCTTACTTACAAACCACTATCAAATTGAAAAAATGAATTTTCCAGAAACCGATACCACCATATTGCTTTGGAGCGTAAAGATTTTCTACCCTTTCCATCTAATACTTGAATGATATCTCCTGGATGACCACCAAAACCCATTCATTTTTTTTCTTCTAAATCTTCATAGATACTTAAAGGAAACATATACACGTTTGTAGTGCAGTTAGGCAAAGATTGAGTTACAAACTTTAATAAAACCTCTTTGCCCATTTTTGAAAAGAAATGTATGTTTTATCCCACCATTTTCTTGTATATTTTATCCTTAAGAAAGCCAAATTTCCCTCTTTTTATCATGACCAATAATAGAAGACATACAAAAATACTTTTCTTGACAAACAATATCCTTTACACCCTACAAAGAATACAAATATCTTCTTACATGACCAAGAGTATTCTTGCTAAATGAACATGCAAATTTATTGAAATTAATAACCCAACTTGATACTTTCTCATACCTGATGAGGATATCCATTAAAGTCCATACTTCCTTCTCCTTAGCTTTGATAAAGAAGTATATATCATCTGCAAATAAGAGCTTTATGATTTCGGGAGCACTCCTAGTAATGCTATAATTATGGAAGAGGCCCTAACTTTCCTTCTTACCCATCAAAGCAACTAAACCTTCAATAAATATCATAAACAGATAGGGTCTCAATGGATTTCTTTGAAAAAGGCCACGATGCAAAAGAATAGGGCCAATAGAGTATTTACCATTTTTCACCATATAGGAGACAGAGAAAACATAAAGTATCTTCCAGTTAACTTATCTACTATTAAAACATAGTTTGAGCATAATTGGCAGAAGATACTCTCATTTAAAGCCATCATAAGTTTTTGACATGTTGACCTTCAAAGCCAAGTAATTGTCCCTATTCTATGATTTTATTTTTGAGTAATGAAGAATTTCCTCTATTACCATCACATTATCTCTTATCATTCTCCATGATACAAAAATGCTTTGAAATTCATAAATAATTAAAGTCAAGGCTCGTTGCAATCTATTAGTTAAAACTTTAGCTACAATCTTGTAACGAACTTGGAAAAGAGAGATAGAAAATCACCCATAATAATCAGAGACTTCATTTTCAGGACTAAAATAATGGTGGTTTCAAGTTCTAATCTTAAGAAGGAACAAGACCATGACCAATCAACATAAGCCTGATGCCCACCAACACCCACAAATGGACAAAATTTTTAGAAGAATGCATGTTTCATCCCATCTAAACTAGAGGATTTTTTCAACTCCATATAAAAAACAACTTATCTTAACTCCTCCATTGACACTCTCTTATAAGTTCCTTATTTTGCTCCCGTGTTATCCTTAGATGCAAACGAGCTAAAATGTCGCTTATCTTCTTGTATGAAGAGATGAACATAGATTTAAAATAGTCCCTTACAACATCCTCAAACTAATTAGACCAACCACAACAATTATCATCCATGTCTTGAAGCTTAAGCAACTCATTTTTCTCCGGTGTTTTAAAGCCAACATATAAGACAATTTCATATTTGCATCACCATCCCTTAACCAACCTACTTTTCAATGCTACTTCTAGTACAATTCCTACTGGTACAGTATTTCATAGATCTCCTTTTTAACCTAAGTTAATTCCTCCAAAAACAACACACCAAACATCTACTCTAGCAAGCATAGTTAATTATTCAACCACTTAATTCAAGCTATGAATCTGTAAATGAAGTTAGATCCTTAAATGGGCAAATCCCTCCCATAAAGATTCCTAAGAGCTATTTCCCTAATTGTGTCACATAATTTCATCACACCCATCCTCCACCAACCACGCATTTTCAAAACCAAAAGAATTATTTCCCAACCGAATAAGCTCAAGCATAGTAAGAATGAACAAAGGGACATAGTTAGAACAAAAGAAGTCAAGAAAGTGTACTTTATAATTTGGGAACAAATCCATCCACTAATTATTAGTTATAACTCTACCAAGATTTTTAGAAACCTAACGATCTAACCATCTACCACATTTTCAAGTGAAATGCTTCTTTATCATACCTAAATTGATTAGCACACCACCATTTAAAGTAGAACGAATCCTTTATACCATAATTAAGGATGAAATGCGTCAATCTCTTCTCAGTTGCTACTAAATGTTGAAATCCCTATCTCAACAGCACAACATACTTAATCTGACAACTAAAGAACAAAGCAAATATCCTGACTTCTACCAAGCTCTTTTCAAAAATTTATAGAAGCCAATTAAACATTATTGATGTAGTCTTTATGTTCTAACTTTAACATCTATAAACTTAAGCCTATGGATAAGTCTGAGTGACACTATTACGTTCTTTCAAAAAGATGACCTTTTTATGACGAATTGCATCAGCACAAAAAAGTCCATTAAAAATATTTAGACCTTATTATCGAAAAATATTAAAAACTTAACAAGCTCCAATCAAACCCTTGAACAGAATGATATGGAATTGATTTTATAGATGAGTGTGAAAAAGAGGGCATGTCTTGCTAATGATGCCGAGTCATAGAAAGTGATTAAAAAACGCATGAATGATGTTTGGATTGGCCCCACGCATCACCAAACTCCAACTCACGACGCCGTCTTGTGTTCTTCTCCTTCCATCATCGCCGTCGCCATCGCCCACGCTCCTATTCCGCCAAATCCGCGGCACCCAAATATTTAAAAGGGGTTTTTATATTCGGACAAAACTACCCTCATCTTTGCAAGCAAACATTTGGCCACCTTTCCTTTCCTTTCCTTCCCTGTCCTTTCCTTTCCTTTTCTCTAGCTTATATTTGTTTGTTTTTTTTTCTCAGTTGTTACTTTATTCTACGACTCGCTCCCTACTACTGTATCTCTCCCAGTCTTCCTATTCGATTACCAGAGAACTATTCCTGTCTCAGACTTTCAACGTCTTCGACGCCGCCCGTTACACTTCGCCCACTTTCATGTTCAATTCAGAGGTTGCTATTTTATTTTATCTCTTTTTTTTTAAATTTTGAATTAACTATTGATATCGGTTATTAATTTTCTAATTAAAAGACGCATCATTCAAGGCTGTGTCTATTCGTATTTTTCAGGCGTTTTTACTGTTGACCGTTTGAAGTGGAGGAGAGTGAAGGAAGGCTGCTCGTGAGTGATTTTCTTTTTTCTAGAAGAACTCCTTCAATTTTTTCTTTTCCTTTTGGGTGCTTGGCTGGTGAGGAAATTCGAGGAAGAGGAAGGGAAAACAATAGAAAAGTGTTAGTACTTGCCGTTTCTCGTTTTCCTTTCTTTTGGATATTCAATACTCTTCTTATTTGTCGTTTCTCAAGAATCAGTCATTTCTCAACAATCAATCTGAGTACCATGGTAAATCTTGTTTCTTGGAATAGAAGAATACACATTCTTGCTCGAGAGATGACAACTTAGTTATCTATTGTTCGTTCATGTGTTCTTTTGCTTCGTTTCTTGTTTCTTGTTTCTTTTTTCAGTTTCTATAATGACTTTTGAGTCTGTTTGATTTCTTATTCTTAATCACGCAGTTACATGGTTGGTCCCTAGAAGATGAGGGTTTATATTGTTTTTCTAAAGACGCAGGGTAGTCTTTAACGTTTAGTTTTGTTAGATCGAATCAGAGCCCCTAACAATTTTATTTATTTTTATGGTTTCGTTTCGGGTTCTGTGATTTCTTTATTTAAGAGTTCATGGCGCTGTAAATTTTCCTACTATATTTCCAATGATGCTTTTCTATTGTATGTAATTGAAGTGCATCTCCAGTTTATGAATAATATATAATTGTTAGGCTGGATGTATTAACGTTATTATACTCATTAAAACAGGTGTGCCATTTCAGTGATTATTGTCTTCAACGGTCTTCTAATTTTTGTTTCTGCAATTATGCTCCAGGTGTAGTGACACCCTCTTCAGGATTGAACCACACCATTTGTAATGCGCTCTCTGGTTTGAGGCAGAGATGAAAAAGTTATTCTTCTTCCGATCTTCATCTAGCAACTGTAATGGCAATACTGGTTCTCCACTATCTGCCGAGAAGCAAATCTACTGGGAAATGCCATCTGAGAGTGGGCTGAGCAATCAAAGTGGTAATAAGGCTGACAGCAATTTAAGGAGCTCCAGGGGCTTATTTTCAAAGTCTCGAAAGCAAATATCTGATAACCAAAGCTCCAGTGTCATTTCAGGGCTTAGAAGAAGTCGATCCATGTCATCAACAGCATTTTTCAGTGATGTACCAGAGCAAAAAAAAATTCTTTGGGCAAATGATCAAAACGGATCTCCTTCTAGCTGTTCCAATGGTGCTTCTCGGCAGCAGTATAGTGTTCATTCATCTAGGTGAGACATTTAATCGACTAAGATGGTTCATGGATTAACTCATTGTCCCATTTTGTAATTTGGAGAGAGAAACAATTCAGTATGAATAATCTTTGTGTTAATATTTATATTATGACACTTACTGGGATTTGGCTGCTGGTTTCTGATATTCTAGGCAGGTCCTTACACCTGAGAATCAATCAAAAGTAAAGAGAACTGATGTGACAGTTATTCAAGATCCATGTGTACTGGAGAGGCTTGGTTCTTCTGCTTCTTCTAAGTCTCATCATGATTCTTTGGCAAACTCTTCCTCTAGTAATGGCTCAGGTAAGGTTTTGGACAGATACATTGATGGGGAGCAGCTGTGCGAGGAAAGAAGTAAGCCCAAAAGCAATTCTTCACACAGACAATTTGCTGGGAATGGAAATGCTGTTGGAAGACTTCCTCCACGAGTCCAGTATACAGCCCCTTCCTCACCAACAGATAGTGCCAAGGATAAAACCAGGTCTTATTCCTTTAGGGATGCTAAAACTACCCGTTTTCCTTCTAGAGGTCTGGTGGAGAATGGCTTTGGTCATGAATCTCCGCGGAGTATTGCAAAGAATGTAGTTGAAAAACTCTCCCAAAGTCATGCTTTTCCCAGGTCAAGTCCTAACGAGTTTGACCATGATATTCCGATCACAATTGAAGATATCTACTCTGGATCGATGAATAGATGCTTTAATTCTAAAGTAGATGAGCCTGCCCAAAAAATTTTCTCTCTGGATGAACTTTATGAAACCATTAATGACTACCATGGGGAAGAAGATTTTTCTAACTGTGGAAAACAGGATAGTTTTTGTCATGAAAATATTGGTGATATGAACTCTGTTCAAAGTAAGGGTGCTTTAGATTTGGAATTGCAGCAAAGATCAAAGGTAGCTGAGGAAAGGGTTGTATTTCTTTCTGAAGCACTTGATCAGGAAAGCTTTCTTCATGATAGTGGATTTGATGTTATGTCATTGCTTCAGACTATTGGGAAATTAAAGGCTGATAGGTTAAGCTTGGCAATTGAGGTTTCGGGACTTTTCAAGGCTTGGATTGCTGAGAGGGATTCAGCAACGGAAGAGCTTAGGTTGGGAAAAGCAGAACTAGAGTCTCACACTCGGAGACTAGAAAAGGAGAAGAGTGAGTTGCAGTCAGCATTGGAGAAGGAATTGGACAGAAGATCAAGTGACTGGTCTAAAAAGCTTGAGAAATACCAATTAGAGGAGCAGAGGCTTCGTGAAAGGGTTCGAGAACTTGCAGAACAGAATGTCTCCCTCCAAAGGGAAGTGTCTTTGCTTAATCAGAGGGAAACAGAGAGCAAAAATGTGATATCGTACTCAGAGCAGCAAATAAATCACCTGACTTCAAGGATGGAGGAAGTAAGTGGGGAAAACCAAGATCTAAAACAAAAGCTCTCTGAATTCCAAGAGAAATACACAGCAGCACAGGACGATTTATATTGTGTCAAAAGAAATTTTGAACAGAAGGACAACGAATGCAAAGAGATGCAGAAGTCCATTACTAGATTATTAAGAACCTGTAGTGACCAAGAGAAGACAATTGTTGGGTTGAGACAAGTTTTTAGTGAGGAGTTTGAGACGAAGCAGTCACTGAACAAGTTTGATAAGCAAGTGGCAAAAATTCAAATGGAGCAAATGAGACTGACTGGGCTGGAGATGACTTTGAGGAGGGAGGTGGAATCTTCTAGGCTTGAAGTTGACTCTCTTCGAAATGAGAATATCAATCTGTTGAACCGGTTGAAGGATAATGGAAAAGAGATAGATGCTTTAACTTTCAAGTTAGATAGGGAAGTGCAGACCCGGGTAAGCTATCTGCAAAATCAAGGGCTAGGAATGTTAAATGAAAGTGCCCAACTGTGTTCCAAGTTATTGGAGTACGTCAAAGGAAAAGCTGGCCAATTTTCAGAGTCAAAGCAGGGCACTGAGTTTGCTGTCAACGGTTTAGATGGGCAGTTTCTTGTTGAATCTGACATGAAGATTCAGGGCTTCAAGCGTAGAATAGAAAGCTTGACGAGGAGTTTGCAGACAATATCTTCTTTGCTGCAGGAGAAGGCTAATATGGTTGCTTTAAAACCTCAGACACAACGGACCAGTGAGTCGGACAAACTAGATGATCAAACTGCTGATGTAAGTTGCTCTGATATCTACCTGGTGTATTTTCGAGCAGGGATAAAATGTTAAATTAACAAGCACATTAAAGTTAAAATTGTTTTTAACATGAATTTATTTGTTATGTTGACTTCGTGCAATTTGGAAATTGGAACACAAAGTTGTGAAAGGTTATCTTTGTAGAATACTTCTTCTCATGTTTCCTTCCATTTGGACACCAGAATGTAAGAGTTGAGCTTAAAGCCGAAAGCTTGCTTACTACTTTACTGAGAGAGAAGCTGTACTCAAAAGAAAGTGAAGTTGAGCAGTTGCATGCTGAAATGGCAGCAGCTATCAGGGGAAATGACATGCTCCGATCTGAAGTCCAAAATGCTCTGGACAGCCTTTCCTTAGCCAATCATAAGTTCAAAGAGTTGGAACTTGAGGTATGAATAGCATCTCTACTTTAATGTTAATATGATTGGAACACACTTTATATACCGTTCATGTTTAGGTACATTTTTGGAACTAATAATATTAATTTATGACTGCATGATATTGTAGCTTGAGGGAAGAATGGTCGTTTAGTATATTTCCTTGTAAAGGCTTGATTCTGGTTACAAAAGAACAATTCTTTGATTATGTTGACTACTTTATGAGACTTCCTTGATGTTATGCTGCACTAATAGATGTGTTTTTAACAGGTGCTGAAGAAGGACGATAATATAAGCCAGCTTCAAAGAGATCTGCTAGAATGTACGAAGGAACTAACAATAGTTAAGGGAATTTTACCGAAAGTTTCGGAGGAGAGAGATTTGATGTGGGAGGAAGTGAAGCAATACAATGAGAAGAACATGTTGTTGAATTCAGAAGTCAACATATTGAAGAAGAAGATAGAGGCCCTTGATGAAGATATACTTCTGAAGGAAGGTCAAATTACCATCCTTAAGGACACTCTAGGAAGCAGACCTTTTGACATCCTTGAAAGTCCTGGTTCTATACAAGAGTTTTTGCTAAAATGAGTTTCTTGAAAACTTCTCGGTTAGAGCATGTCTATATTTTACAATCCCATACATACAATCAGAATGCATCCTTTAGGATCCTATACTTCTTGAAAGATCTGTCTAGTTTACTTCAGCAGTAGCGGGCAAGAGATGTAGAGTTCTCTACTTGTCGGCATGGTTCTTTCTGTACAAGACCGGTTTTTACAAATGTATGTAGTTTTTGGCATTTTCTGGTTACAATCTCCCATCCTTTGTAAGTTCAGCCAACGTAAATTGACATTGGCTTCATCCTCATTGTTTGTCGACTTTTGGTTAGTTGTCAATTAAAAGTCTGTAAATTGAGATTTAGCCCATTGTGAGTCTTGATTCACAAGCCTTTAATCATCTGGTCCCTTTCAAGTCCCAACTAACAACGGTGATTCATCATCAATAATTGATGTGCTGATTGTTTAATGTAGAAAGGTAAAAAGAACGTTTTAGATTTAAAGATTTGGTGAACGGTTAACTAGTCTCCGAATGTTTGGCAAAAAATTTAAGATAGTCCTTACGGTTATCATTGATGCCAGTTTTACTCCCTAATATTTTAAAATTGAGCAATTTGTTTCAAAAATATTCACTCTTTTATTTTATCCCTTTATCAAATAAAAGTTAAAAAATAGACATACTAGATAAGGTTAGCTGCTATGTAATTAAATATTAATTTGTTATTTTAAATTAATTAATTAATTTAAATTATTTTAAAAATTTAAATCCCAAAATTAAAACCAAAATCCTAATTTTATCTATCCCTGATTATATATATCATTAATTTTCATCAATTTTTCGTAATTTGCAATAAATTGCTAAAATCTTCGTGCTTTCTATATCTTCTTCAGTTCAAGCAAATCCCCAATAATCATTTATTCTTCTTACTTCTTCATCTATCTTCATTAGTTTCTTAAAAATTTTTGGCATCTTAGATCTTCACTTTAATTGCAACTTTGTCTCTAGTCCAGGTACGATATTCTCATTCTTTCTATTTATTTTATGTTTATAATGCTGAAATTTTTGACTATAGAGGCGGAGACAGTGGAGGAAGGTACTGGTTACTAAATTAAAGGTTAATGGTCCAACATTTTCATCTTGTGGTCCCTCGTGTATCATATTATGATTAAGTTCTATGATTATGTTAAATAAGTTCTATTTTTAAGAATTTAGCAATATCTTTAGTGGATTACGAATACCACCTTAGTTTAGAAAAGCATAAGTTAAGCATAAATAGGAATTGCAAGTTCAACTCTTACTAGAAAATAAATAAAAAAATATACGATCAACTCTTATATTGGATATGTTTATATGAAATTATAATAAGGTGATTGGTAAGTGTTCATTAGCAAGGTATAACCCAACTTGGAGTGAATAAGTAGTAATGCACTTATGTACTTTAGTGAAGCTAAGATCTTATAGCATAAGGTTGTTTCCTTCTTCTAGTAATAGCTAGGTGGATTTTGCTAGTTCTTAATGTTTTGAAGTGCTTTTGGATTATAATATCAGGTAGATTTTGCAGGTTTCAACATTTTATCTTGTAATGCTCCCGATTTAGAAGATAAAGAATAGTTATACTTCTATATCTGAAGATAACTTTAGTAACAAAGTAGATACATAATAAAACAATTCATTTAGTGACACTAAAGTTGTTGCAAACTGATATTAATGGTAAGTGTCTGATCTATTGATTTATTAGGTGTTGAGGTGTAAAAAAGGATAACAAGTGGAAGGGTTGAAGTTGAAATGTGATTACTGATTTATCATGTTACTTATGATCCCCTATCAGTTGGATTTGGTATAGGTTTTTTAACAAGCATTGTAAGTGGCTATAGATTCAAAGTTAGCCATCTCATAAGATTGAGTAATTATTAGATTTATAAAAAGATATTGAACATGCTTAGATGCACATCATATAAAGCTATCAATCTCCTGAATGGGATAAGGCAACATTTTGAGTTAATGGGATGGGAGGGATCTGAGTCTTTCGAAATATTTTGTGAGGAATGTTTAGTATTTTGTAGTTCATCATAGGTGCCATTAGAAATACTTTGTGAGGAATGCTCAGTAACTTAGTTTTCATTAGGTAATTTGGTTTCCTTTTATAACTCATCAGTATTGCATCTTCTTTCATATGGCCTTTAAGCAGATGGAAATTTTATGTATACTTCAATACAAACATTGACATATCATATAGGATGTTATTTTCTTCTTCCAGAATATGTAATATAATGTTTAATATGCCCAACACGTTGTTTTCTTTGAATATGGGTCATTATTCATAGATTAATTTTTAATAGCATGTTGTCTATATGGTAACTTTTTTTTTCAAATTTATCTACATATGATGACAGTAAATGAAAGAGCTAGTATGATGATATTTTATGGTGGAGATTTTATTCCAAAGGTATAATGAATTATATTGGTAAGCCACTGTAAGTTTTTGACAATGTGGATTTGGATTATGTAAGGTTGAGAAAGGTATATGAAATGTGTGCAATTTTTGGATATATAAATATTGTTAGTGCATGATATTTGATTCTTGAGAAGGATTTGGAAGAAGGTTTGCGAAGATTAGAATCTAATCAAAGTGCATTGGCTTTGATTAAATTGTTAGGTGCAAGGTATAATTGATATTTATTTGGAGCATGTAGATGAAACAAAACTATCCATACCTATGTTAATGTAACATGACAAATGTCATAAAACTGAGATGGTTGCAGAATTAGGAGGTGATATTGGAGTGGAAATGGGTTCTTATAGTGGTTTAGGAGTTGATTTGAGATGTGATCATGTTGACTTGGAATTTCATCGCGAAGTTAATGCTGATTTGGGTTGTGAGGAGTTGATTTGAGAGGTGATAGTGATTTTGGTGTTAAGTTGAGAAGTAATACTAATGTTGGAGTGGATATGGGAGGTAATACTAATGTTAGTGTCGGAGCCCGATTTCGGAGTCTGACTCTTACTTGCTTGCTTGCTCTGATACCATATCTGTTAGACCCCGTTATCGGAGTTTAACTCCTACTTGCTCTGATACCATATCTGTCAGACCCCGTTATCGGAGTCCAACTCATGACTCTTCATGCATGCTCTGATACCATATCTGTTAGACCGTTATCGGAGTCTAACGCTTTCATGCATACTTGCTCTGATACTATCATGCATGCAGACTATCGTAATACGTAAGTTATCAC
>JAOQMS010000180.1:19070025-19080711 GCA_027563885.1 Erythroxylum longipes | reverse complement strand
AGACATGTCCACCATACCTTACCCAAAAGTCCACTTTACCCTTGTCATTTAAGCCATATACCGAAAATGCCCTCAAACTCTTCTCATGCATTCTTTCCATAAGCTCTTATGCTTAAATTAATGGAAAAATTATTCATAGGGCCGACAGTTAGCATGCGTGATAGAGGTGATTTTGAAGATGAAGAATCATATGGTAGTAAATCTAAAATGAGTGATGGTGGTGATTCTGATATGAGTGCTCAAGATGGAGGTGAGTTGGGTGCTCAGGATAGAGGTGATTTGGGTGGTCATGATAGAGTTGAATCTGACTTGGATTTTAGCATTAGTGTTAATGCATGTCCAAATATAATATATATTGACTCTTTTAACATTGGGAGATCCCAATGGTGAAGAATCATATGCTACTATGAGGTAACCTAGTGAAACTAATAGATATGTTACTATAGTTGTTGTAGGTGAATAGATGTTGGGGATGGTGTATGATAGCACTAAACACTTTAAAGAAGTGATTGCTGACTATGTAGTAGTAACATGATTTAGCTTGAGTTTCAAGAGGGATGAAACAAAAAGCATAAGATACGGTTGCATCGATAGTTGTCCATTTGATTTGTATTCTTCATGTGATAGAAAAGATAAATGCTTGAAGTTAAAACTTACAATCTAGAGCATATATGCAATCTGACAAATAAGCCAAGGCTAGTTACATCTAACTTATCATGAGGCACTTCAAGAAAAAAATCCTAGACAAGCCAAGCATTAAAATAAAAAAAATGGTAAAAGAATCTAGGGATAAACTAAATTTTTCTGTTAATTCTAGCATGTGGAAGTATGCAAGAAGGAAGATTCCTAAAGCAAAAACAAAAAAGAAAAATAAAGAATACATGAAGCTTTATGGTTATATTTCTAAGTTGAAAAAAAAAGAATCTAGGTCTAATGGTAGAGCTTCAAATTAGAAAGGAAAAAGATAAATTGGTATTCAAGAGAATGTATATGTGTTTTGATGCAATAAAGAATGGGTATGGAACTTACCAACTTCTTATATTTGCATGGAAAGATCCAGTTGAAGCCTAGCTTTGAAGAAATGATCACATGCAACCACCATAACATTTAGTAAATCAAGTAGATGAGTGAGTGAATATGAAAAGAAAAGTACAGCGAAAACTAATATAAACTATACAATAAGAAGACATGACAAATATATTTGTGGTTTACAAACTCTTTACCTACACGAGGGACATATAGAGCTTTAAACTTACCATTTCTAATATTTAATCTTATAATAGCATGGTCTATATATTGGTCCCTTATTATGTTAGATAGGGCCATCTTGGCTCACTAACAAGTGATGGTTATATAATGTTCTTAATCCTTAGTTATGAAATTATTTAATGTTTTAAAAAATTGGTATAGATGGATATTTTCCAAAAAAAAAGTACCAAGGACAACTTCTAAATGATATAGGAGTTGATGGCAACTGAGGCAACTATCTAATTGCAAAGGAAGAAGCTAAGGTAGAAAACATTGAGATATGAACATAGTGTATAGAGCAATTATCCATTAATTCAGAGCTTGGAGATGGTGAAGGAATAACTATGAATCCTGATATGCAAAAGGTAATTCATCCAACTTAAATTTATTTTTACATACTTTCATCTATGAATGCTTTAACTAGTTGTTTTTAATTTACAGGCATTCATGTGATCCAAGAATGAAGTATTATCCTTTGCTACACATAGGATGTCTTAGAGACACTTTGGAATTGTCCCTAGGCAACATTCCCACAAAAATTTGATGATAGACTCATCAAATTAAACAAACTTGCACTTGGATATTTATAGTGCTTGCTTAAATATCGAAAGGAAACATGGAGTAGGGCTTTCCGAAGCATTAAGTCCAAATGTCCATTTGTAGACAACAACATGACTGAGAAATTAAAATTTTGGATTTTGGTGGCTATCATTAGCATATTGGAGATTGTTAGAACCAAGTTAATGTAGAAACACTCTAACCTCAAGGAGTAAGCTAAGATATAGAAGGGGGCATAACACCTGAGGTGATGAGAAAATTGAACAAGAATAAAAATAAAGCAATGAAATGGAGAGTTATTTGGAATGGGGATAAGAAGTATGAATTAACTAATGGACATGACACACATGTTATCCAATGGGGAAAGGAGCAAGTTTGCTATTATACGAAATGAAAAGTCTATAGGTATTGCTATGATAATGTGATTAGTGTCATTTTTCATGCAAAACAATAACTACAGGTGTATGCAGATGAGTGTTATCATACAGGAAGGTTCATGAAAGTTTATGAGAATGTCTTACAACCAATTAGAGTGCAAAAATTTCACCACCAAATACTCATGAAGAGATACATCCACCTTTGAAAAGAGTTAGGTCTGGATGACCTAAAAAGAATAGTCAAAAAGATAAAGATGAATAAAAGTGAGTGAAGAATCCTCATAGACTATCATAAAAGGGGAATTCCAATTATGTAGAAAATGTGACAAAAGTGGTCATAACAAGAGAAGTTGTAAATTTGGTTGACTTCCTATTAGTTAGAATGGAGTTGAGGTTTATCTATGTATTTCTTGATAACTAATAATTGATAAAATGTCAATATTGGACAGTCGTTTAGGCTTAATGAAGATCTAACAATAACAAAAATTTTGTCTCAACCAAATTCTTCAATTTCCAATAGACAACCTTTTAAAGTTAGTGGGCCTGAACTTAGTTTAACCCAATTGTCAGTTATTATATATTATTATTTATGTATATTATTTATTTCTATGCCTTTGTTACATGAATAATTTATTGTTTTAACCTTATTCGTAACATCATTTACATCTTTACCATTAAGGAGAAAAAGAACATTTGGATCAATTGATCTAAACACTTTTTAACTATCATTCTAACCAAGAGGGATGAGGGGGAAGGTAGACCCAAGTATTACATAACAAAAATTACAAAATCGAGCTTCTAAATGAAAAGTTTTTTTTTAATTCAAACTAGTAAGCTTTTAACATGCAAATTAGAAGTCAACTAAGTTTAAATGACAATTAGTTGTACATTAGTTAGTTTGTAGAGAATTATGGTTGGATATAATATCTTTTGGGTGCATAATTGTCAATTTTTTACGTATTTTTGGTTGGACCCAGTTTTGGTTTGTAAAAAAGTATGGTTGGATCCAGTTCTCATTTTAGAGAATTTTGGTTAGATCTAATATACAATATTTGGTTAGATCCATTTTGTATAGTTTTATATATTCTAGTTAGATCCAGTTTGTTTATTTTGAGTTTATTATGTAACATTCTAGTTAGATCCATTGTGATTTAGAATTGCAACGTTGTAGCAAAATGATACAACTTGGTAGCCATTATATACATGACTCAAACTAGCATACATTATTTTCCTTTGTATAATTACTTTCATTAAATGAATCTTGTTCTTTTTAGTGGTTTACATTATATGAATATTAAAATTAATGACCTATATTATATGAATCTCAACTTTACAGGCTTATGAATATTAACATTACAAGCTTACAGGTTTATGATTTTCATATTGGTTATAAGCTTATCGAATGGAACTTAGGATATTATCTTTTTATGATTGCTTTTATAAACATATAGTCATAAGTTGAACTTCAATTTGAATTTAATTACATATGTACTTACATTTGAATGGAATTACTAACATATATTAACTAAAGTTTCATGTATAATACAAGTACGTCTCATATTAGCCTTATTTCATATACAACATTTTTAATATATAAGTTCTTATAAAATATGTCAAATTATCCACATAATTTCAATAATTAGAAACATATATATAACAATATATATCAATATGGAAACAACAATAATATATTTCATAAATATCTTTTTTAGCTCTTTATTATCATTTATAGCAAGCTTCAATTCATATTTATAGCAAGCTTTAATTTATTCTCATTTGATTTATTTTTTCATCTAATTCAATTTATTCCTTCTATTCCTCCTTATTTGGTCTTCTAATAACTCCCTCACATACCTCATCTTCAATTGTTTCTTTGTAACTCAATGTTAGTTGGTGTTTTAACTTGGCATTATCATTCATCAATTTTTGAATAATATAAACAACCCTATTTAGGAAGGGTTTATCATGCCAACGAAAGGACCTACAACTCTCAACCTTGTAAGCATCACCAAAACATTATTTAACAAATTTATTATATTTTTGTTCCCGTATTGAATATCATAACAAAAAAATTTTACTAATGGATATTTTGGGCACTTACAAAACCTACGATTGGTTTTCTTTTTTACTTTATGAAGTCTTTAAACAAGCATTGAATCCAAATAAACTTTGAATGATAGATGAAGAACTATTTTTAGTTAAAGACAAAAAATGAAATCCCTAATCCAGACTGCTCCATTTTTCTATCATACTCCATAACAAAACCAGGCAATAATAAGAAACATAACTATCAATTAACAACATAGAACTAACCATCAATTACTAACAAATAAATATCCTATTCTTAATGAAAACACAAAATATAACAGAAACACGTGCATTTAACAAATAACAATGATATTAACTATGGGTTTCACACTTACTTTGTATAAATGACATTATTAACTATTTTTCAGAAATTATAAATCAGACAAAATAAGAAGTCATTTTCTTTATTTGGAAGAAAACAAAAATGAACATATGGCAGCATTTACTCTACCAATACTCAGTTGGCCATTAAAAACATTTATCTGATTCTAGGATGCTAAATTGTTCTTTTCCTTTCTTCATCACTTTTGTCAAGCTACTAACAAATATGTGCATATGTTGAAACCTCGTTACCCTCCAAAATTTTCTCAATGTCAACACTCTCTTCATTTAGTTATATTTTCCATACTATATGAGAATTTAAAATGTAGATAAAGGTGGTATAACTAAAGTCATGTTCAGATAAAGATGGAATTATAGAGACTAATCGAGTTAACATAAACACCTTAGTCATACTCTAATGCTTAATTCATGGACAAAAACAATTAGCAATTGAAAAATTGAAGGATATGTAGGATTACCATGAACAAGCTGCCCTAGAGGAAGAAGAACCAAAAAGAACAACACTTATTAGCTTAAGAACAATCGAAGATGATATGGGAAAAGAAGAAACAATCGTCTTTTGTCCTTAGATATTAACAACTTGCTGCAAATTAGGGAAAATAGACAAAAATAAAGTATAGATGCAATCAAGGTTAGGTCTTAGGGAAATTTAGGTATTGAGTTTTCATTTTTTGAAAACAATTAAAAAATAAATTAGTTAATTTAAAAATAAGAAATTAATATTTAATTACACATTGTCGATAGCTGACCTTATCTGGCATGCTCATGTGGCCTAACTTAATAAGATGTAATGTTTACTCGATGGAGGGATGAAATAGTGAGTATTTTTGGGGCAAATTGTTTCATTTTGGAAACATAAAGGGGAAACTGGTGTCAGAGATAACAGTAGGGGTCATCTTAGATTTTTAGCTAGATTTTTACCTTAATGTTTGATAAGGTTAAAAATTAATATTATAAAAAGTTTTGTTAAAAATTGATATTATGAAAAATATTTACTTAAATTTTAGACTAATGCAATGTTAGAATTTTATTTATTTAATTCTTAATGTTTAGAAATAGATCACATTAACTATAGAATTTTATTTATTTAATTCTTAATGTTTAGAAATAGATCACATTAACTATCAATCCTTAATTATATTATATTCTTGTAAAATTTATGTTAATATATTCTCTTAAATACAATATCTCAAAATTATGTTAAAATAATAATTAATTATTTTTGCATTATTTAGCATAATTAAAAATAAAAATAAAATTAAAACACTGAAAATCACTTAAGTAAGTGAAAATTAACATATTCCCCCTAATTTGAAAATCCCATCCTTATGATTTGGTTAGTTATGGTGCCTAGTTAGACCAAAAGGTGCATAGAGTTTTATATTCATTATTTGGTCACAAGGTCTTTATGAACTACGTTTATCAAATTTTTTAAATTTTTTTTGATTTTAAAGCAATGAAGTTAGAACAATATTGTTTACTTTCTAGAGATGATAATGATAACATTATATTATGGGAATTCTCAATTAATGATAAAAGAGGAGAGAGAATTAGAACTACTAATGTTTCTTCTTGTTAAAAACTTCTAATATATCTAGACGTTTTTACTTTTATTCTTTTGGGTTTGATTAGGAAAGAAAGTGACAAAACTGTTGAATCATATTGGGGGCTTATTAAGACCTAGGTTCTTATACTAGATCGAAAGCACTAATAGTTGCACCTTTCTCGTAATTGACCACCATGCTTTCAAACAACTCTTCTTTTATTATAATATTTTCCTCACTAGTGCCTCTTAAGGTGTTAACAAATTCATTTATGAACTTTCTAGCACTCAAGTCTATTACAAGTTAATGGTGTAATAACACTCATATAATGGTCAATTTAGACGTTGCAAATCTTAGAAATTATTTTTTAGAAGGAAAATCTTCATTAATTCAAATTTGTGGACAATAGCAAACTAATATATGGACTAAGAGTGACATAACACACTCTACAATCTGAAACTGAATCAAACACCTTCCTAAGAGTATAAGCAACTCGGTTCACAATTTGTTTGACAAAATTGAAGCTAACATTTGGGATGAACTTCTTTAGTATACAAATAAAATCAGTTATCAAACTTAGAGTGGAATTAAACATAGAACAACTAGTATTCACATGAATGACAATTTGAGCATCACTTTCAACAATAACATTATTCAAATTATTTAACTTTAACCAACTTAAGACCTCTTTGATTCCAAGAGTCTCAGTTAGCTCTAGATTGACAATGTACTGAAAGAAGAAATAGCATGCAACCATTAGAGCATCACTACAATCTCTCAACACCTAATCACTACTAGATCCTCTCTAAAATGATAATATCGTTTTGTCAGAATTCAACTTTAACTTGCCAATCGAAGGCTTTTTTCCATCTCATAGCTACAAGAACTATGGGAGAATTAGAGGACACTGCATTCTCTTTTAGTTGTGTCGTTACCCATTGCTATAGAGTATAAGTATCCATTCTTATAATTGTATTAACAATTTGAACTTTATCGTTCTAAATTGCTTGATTATGAAAAACCACAAATTTTAAAATAATATGGCATTTTAGCGGGATTTCTACTGGGTTTTGTTATTGTTGTTGTTTAAAATAATATGGCATAATAAGAAATAAAATTCTCATCACAGCAAGATGTCATCAATTAAAACCAATCAAGCGTAACTAATACTCCATCTTTGAAATAACTCATACCCTAGTATATGAAAATGTGAATATTCAATTCATCAGCACCCCTAAAAAAAGGGTAAACATTCTTAATCTTAAAATATTTTTAGACTAAGCAAGTTTTTGTAGGCAAATAATTAGAGTACGTTCTCTAAATAAAACATTGCACTATAAAGAGGATTTCTATATTCCACAACTAAGGATGTCATTAGACTGGAAGCCTAGTGTAGCGTCTCACTCCTATCAGACATTTGTGCCCGTACATTAGTTAGACATTCGAGTACATGCTCGACAGTAGCGGCGCACTATTTATATCACTTTCACTAACTCATGGTATCATAATTTAAAACATAAATCTCATGGTCTCCAAAACACAAATTTCCTCATTTCATTTCATAAGACATAAGATACAATGTAGCATTATGTACAACGTCCCTGTATATACAATATCGACAACCTATCAAAGTCTATAGATCTGTCTACAAATATGCTACATACATGAGGAAGTATACAAAAGTTTATTCTAAATCCTTCAATCCAGTTGACCGACCTTTGAGCCATGAATTTAATCCAAAAGCAGTACTAGATCTCTTTTAAGCTGCCTTAGAAGCTATGACATCTCTCTCAAAGGTCAAAAGTCAATGTTGCAATTTTGGTGAGTTTTGCGAACTGAGTGAGTTAACAATCCTCGTTGGTTCACCCATAAAACATATCACATCAACACTTACAAACACATAATTCACATCATTTCATTTTTCATGTATCATCTCAAGACACTTTGTATATGATTTTTCACATTTTTCATTCAACTCAATTCAACATTTCATCGCAATCATTCAAATCATACAATTCATATGTATATGCAATGCTTAGAAGACTCACATTCGTTTATTATGTTATTGTGACCGAGTGCCTTTTTTGTTGTCCCATATCTGTTGTGGATACCTAGCTCATTAATACTTTCCCTTATCCATTGGGGATACAGGGCTCATTTTACATAGCAAGCTAGAGGTTCTTACCATATTCTAAGCTTTAAGCTCTTTTTTACTTGCGACTCTGGTTACAACTGCCTTTATGTTTCATGCATTCATGTAATGAAATGCAATACACCTATTCAATCATTATGTTCAATCAATCACATTCACATTCTTTTTCTTATTCACATTTGTCATCAGATCTTAGTCCGACATTCAACATTTAAATTGAGAACACTTATTCTATCAAATTAACATTCAATAAGCACTTCCAATGTGTTTTTCATACATCAAATGCCTTAGACATTCAATGTCTAGAATCAACACATACTGTTGGGACCCCGCCCTTGCGAGTCACGTGCCCGATGTCCTAAGTGACATCTGGACGCGCATCCCACAAAGGTGGCATACCCACACCAACCAATCCTAAAAAAGAACTCACTTTACCTATTTCCGGACATATTTGTGGGAAAACTCAAAGTAGAATTTCAATTTGACCTCTTCAGAACATTTTGTTCCCCCTTTGTCTTAAGTCTCTAATGACACCAAAATCATTCAATTTGGTTCTGTCCTCAATCATATTGAACCTTTTTCTATTGGGGCAACTAGCATAACTTTTGTTACAGGTATCGGATCAAGATCCTTGTTAGCTGGTTTGAGAGAGGACTTATAGGTCTATAAGTTTCTTGAAGACTTTAGGAACAAATTCTATCGTCTATAGGGTCAAAGATGGACTAGACGATACAAAATGAATAGTATACAGAAGAAGAAGTTTCGGTCACTTAGGCAGAAAGTAGACGAATGCAAAAGCAGAAGAATGCAATAAAAAACGAATGCCGTAAGCAGAAGAAGAAAAAAGTAGACGAAGCAAAAAAGTAGACGAAGCAAAAAGTAGACGAAGCAAAAGTTAGAAGAACCAAAAGGTAGACGAAGCAAAAAGTAGAAGAAGCAAAAAGTAAAAGAAGCAAAAAGTGGACGATTCAGATGGTCAACTTAAGATGATGCATCTTTACAGACGAAATGATTTCATCACAGAAGATGTGACGTCATCACAGACAAACTCTCATTATTCATCATAGCTATCATGTACATACCTCCTACGCAACATCACCGCTTATAATTCTCATATCTCTCAACTCCAATGTCCAAAGATTTCATAACGTACTACACATTTCCCCTAAGGGTCCTATGTAGCCGTGAACAGAACGTACTATTGTATTCCCACAAAATAGTTTTTGCGTAGTCGTGAACTTATGGGAGTTCGTGAAGGAGCTCCATGCCACTAACGAGTAGGCGAGTGAAGCCTTTAGTCAAAGTGCACTTGACATACTTAAGGGACCAAACCAAACCCATATAACATGCATTTCATAACTTGTAAACATGTTGCCCAAATGGCTCATTTTCAAAACATGTCTTTCATGAACATAAAATATTTCATGTGTACTTACATCATCTTTTTCACAATCTATCAACCAATAAAAATCATTTTATTTTCTTGACTAAAAAGAAAACATAATGGCTCATTCTCCCATTATAAACATGAAACCTACTTGAAAGCTTTGCCTAGGAATTGGCTTAAGGATGTCTTTCCTGTTGCTCCCTTGGCCTCTCATGATCCCCTCCTTGATTTCCTTCATAATAGACGCAATTCCCATTCAACAGGAATTCAAATTTGAGAACCCATAAAGCACCTTCACTAAAATTGATCATAGAATTCTTAAACCTATACATTTCTTAAGCTTTATAAACTAAAACCGTTTGAAAAATCCAGAAGATTTAAACAAATCAACTTACCTTGAATCTTCACCAAATAATGAGATTTTTGGCTCTAAAGAAAACTCTTCCCTTCCTCTTTCTTTTTCCCTTCTTGAACAACCTCAAACTCTCTCTTTAAGACTAAGAAAAGATGTAACCTAGTCCAAAACTCTATTCTTTCTCAACTTCATCGAAACCTCTCTTCTTCTTTCTCTCTTTTTCGATTTTCTCTCCCTCTTTCCTTTATTCACGTTTTTGGTCTTCTAATTTACAAGACAACATTTTCCTCTTCCCATTCTGCCCTTAATGAGTGAGAAAAGTCCACCTTACCCTTCCTTTAATGCCTCAGTGCTTCTAACCTTAAGTAAACCACCTAAAATACCCCTTTATGAATTTTTTCTACCTTTAATTTAACTAACCCAAGAAATAAATTCTACTAACATAAAATAATAATAATAATAATAAAAACTTAACTCCCAAAATTTCCTTATCCAAACCTCGTAATTATTTAAATAATGCTTAACTAAAAAAAATATGGGGGCCAACATTTCTCCCCTTCTTAAAAGAATTTTGTCCTCGAAATTCTTACCTGAGTCATTGAAGAGGTATGGATACCTCTCCTTCATGGCTTCCA
>JAOQMS010000180.1:19050163-19069925 GCA_027563885.1 Erythroxylum longipes | reverse complement strand
AAAGATACTAAATTGTCACAATTATCATTGTATCAGTGACAAAAAAATAAATCATCACAAATAATTCAAACAATAGTATCAATCAATTTTCTTGTCACAAAAAAACTCTTATTTGTGCCGAAACAATAATTAGTCACAAAAAAATTGTCACTAAATGTCTTAACTCTTGTAGTGTTCATTACTTTCCACATACACTCCATATGCTATTTTTTTCTCCAAATAATAACATAACACTTCATTTAATAATTCCAATACCACAAATATACTTAATGACTATCCTTAATCACATTCACATGGTCATTGCATCATAACCATACTTTTATTCCAAAAATGCCTTTAAGGCTAAACTTAACATATTTTACATTACACTTTTTCCAATTCAATTCCATTTGACTTCTAACACGTAAAACCAATCCAAATTCACTTTTATGACATTTTAATATACACATTTAAGCCATAAAATTTCATTAACAAATTTTTACATGACCATGCACCCTTGATTGAATTTCAACCAAAACCAATTCCAAACTAATTCCTTTTCATTTCTTTATTTCATTAGCATCAAAATCATGCTATGAACAACATAAAATATCAAAGTAGAATTTTCGATCATAATAAATTAAAAATTCGAGTCGTAGCCAAAAATTCATTTAGTCATTTCCATGATATTTCTTTCATTCTTTTATCATTAAACTAACTTCCTAATGTCATTCATTAATCTTAAATCATCAAATGGAAAAATAAAACACTCTAGGCAATAGATCTCACCTTTGACCAATTTTGACCAGGGTTCCACGTGTAGTTTTCTTAATTTTTCTTCTAACAATTGCTTTCAATGTAATCAAACCTTGTTATCACATCAAAAGGGTGCAATTTACACCATTAAAACCAAATCTAACTTATAACACAACAAATCCAACTTTTCAATAAAACTAGTAAGCTTAATAACCCATTTTCTTCTTCCTCTTCACTTGGATGGCTATGGGATCATGTTGGATGCTTGATTGGAGGTAGAAGAGCATGGTAAATTCTTTGGATCACTTCTCCATCTCATGGCCGAAGCTCCCTCTTCTTCTTTTTCTTTTCTTCTCTTTTTCTCTCTCTCTTCCTTCCTTTCAACAACAATGGCCGTCCACATCTTCTTTAAAGAGATAAAAACGTTGCTTATTTATGTTGTTTCCCACCATTGCCTTTAGTAACATCTTATATTACAACTTTATTGAAAATTTTCATATTTACACTTTAATCCTACCACTTGTCACCATTTAATTGTTTACTTCTAATGACTCATCACCTTACATATGTCATTCTCTTATTGGTCATTAAGTGTGAGTCACTAATCCACTCACACTATTTTTATGCAAAATGACTTAATTGCCCTTTCATTCATTTAAATCACCAACTAACCGACTTAAATTCTGAAAATATTTCACAACCATTTTATCATCAAATTGACCGTGAAATACTCTAATTAGGTTTAATACTTAATGATTGGTTGCTTTAAAAAATTTCGAATGGGTTTAAAATCCTCAATACCTATTATTTTCCAAAAAGGGCATTGTAAATCCTAAACTTTCGGAACTCACGAAGTTCATCGAATGAGACTTATTTTTGATCCCTTTTAGTATCATTAAATTCTAATACCTATTTTGAGTTATTTTTTTCTAAATTTGCAAGGTGGGATCCTCAAAATCACTATTCAAGTGAAAATACTATTCACCTAGATTCACTATTCATCCAAAAATACTATTCATCAAAATCGTCTGAATTTTATTCAAAAGTGTCACCTAATTCATCAAAGCACATTTAAGGGCTTTTAAAGCTTATTCAGACTCATTCTGTAGCTTTTCAGAGTTTTCAGCAATTTTCTGAGAAATTTTCGGTCGAGTCTAGAACCATCTCTAGTCTATCCTTGATCTCCATTATAACCTCAATAATACATTTAAACACTTAAAATACTCTATTATATCATAAATAGAGCATATTCTATAAAATGGATGTACAACACATTACATAGTACAATAATTAAAGTAGGATATTACATAAATGTTCAATCATCATTCATATTACAACTGAGTACTAACCATCATACTTCACATGAATTATTCCTTATGATTCATGTCACATATGTTATAAGATATCAGCATATGTCTTCATAAATGAACAAGTTGAATATAATTCATTACAATATATTTCATATAACATAATTTGTTTGTTCAATACACAAAATGACTATAAGTAATGAATCATACATGGAATAATGTTTTGAGTTAGTGAAGCTATATATGAAGTGTTTCTATCTATTTCTATCGGGAAACCTATGGGGTACAAAGTTTGATTAGTTCCCTTCTTCAAATTTCCTTCATATATGTTGTCATTAGCCAATCATATGTCTTCGTTTTAGTTGTTTCCAATTTCCAAAGTATTCTCAACAGTTCACCTTCAGGTTGTAGCAATGTTGAAAATAAAGTCATATACTTTACGTCAACTTATGTGTAAGCCAAACAACTATTGAAATAAAATTCTTGCATTAAATTATTAACTGTAATCACGGGTCGGGTTGTCGAAGTCCTTAAAATAATTCTGATTCTCCAAACTTTTGTAGTAGTCTTGGAATCAGTTCGAATCCCTAGAGAACTAACACTAGTTTCTTAATTTCAAGCAACAAAAATAAATGGAGGGCTGGTTGACTAAACTTAAGATGAAAACATTGAATTAATTGAATTTAAAATTAAGAAAGTCAAGATTACCAAATTCCGATTCAAGGAAAAGATCTCATTTAACTGTAACATTGATCATTGGTCTAAAAAGAATATTTTCACGATTCAAGCAACTAGTCTGAAATATATTAGGATATCTATAATAAGTCTCAAATTTTCCTAAATTAATTGGTTCAAACCTAGCATCCAAACCAAAACTTATTATCTGTTGACTATGTGTGATAGCATTTCATATCAAATAAATGATAGTAGTAAGCTCCGTGAAAAAGACCAAACCCTAAATTAAATAATCAAGATAGCTACAACTATTCAGTTTAGTTTTCTTGTTTATCATAGGTTAAATATGGAAATTCATAAATAAACTATTTGCTACTTGCAACATTCTTTCATGACAATTAAGGATCATTGAATTCTTGGATAGCGATAGAATAATCGATATTAAATTAAATGATCAGATTAATCGAATATCAATCATTCATGAAATATGAGAACTCAAAATAAGGAATACTTGAATTAAAATGTGAATAAAAGTTTGGAACACAAAACCTTACAAAATTACAATTAAAGTATTGAATCCCCTTGAATAAGACGATTGAGTTTAGCCACATATGGCTTTCGCTCCAATAAAAAAATAGAAGAAAGACTAAGAATTGCTAAAAACGTAAAAAGAGAGAGAACCTTTTCTGTCGTGAGGAACATCCCTCTTATAAGATTTTTGATCTAATCTTAATCTAATTCTAACTTGTAAAGATGTCTATCTAAAACAAATTTAAATTTAAATTCCTACATGATAAGGATAAGAAGAAGTTTTCCAATTAAATTCCAACTCTTCAGGTGATCAGCCTTATCCACTGCATCAATCTCTTCACTTTATCTAAAATTTGTTATTAACATCAATAGAGTCCCAATTCAATGTAATATCCACTTTTCATCTCCTAAAACAAAACAAACATTAATTTCCATATTTAAGCATCAAAATAAATCCAAAACAAAGGAGATACTATCAACTAATATAGCAAGATGAGATCTTATCAATCATATGTTCTGTTAGGGCTTCTCCATATATCATGTGCAGATTGAATAACCATGTTAACATGATGATGATACGTCTCATTGATGTTGTTGTACTGAGAAGTCTGTGTGCCTTCTAAATAATTGACATTACCCTAGAAAACCAATTTTTAGTGATCATTGGCTTATACAAATACCTATATATAAATGAATTATTTTACTAACACAATAGAGAAGCCTTGCTCTTAGAATATAGCTCCTAACACTAATTATAAATGTATTTCTAATTTAATTTAACATTTAAAGAATTTTGATTCAATTAGAAACTCGTTTATAATTATATTGAATAATTTTTTAATGTTAATTGAATTAAAAACTTATTTCTAACTCTTATTATTATTAAACTAATCATCAAATTTCATAATTTTTTAAATCAAAAACTTATTTTAATTAGAATTATACTAATCAATTTTATAATAGATAAATTAATGATGTCATGGATATAAGATATCTAAATTTAGAAACTTCTAAATATTAGTTTTAACTCCAAACTCATGGCCTAAATTGATTCATATACTATTTTAATTTTAGGCTAATACATTATACTACTAACCTATTTAGTGTTTTTTGTTGGCCCATCCATCTAGTTTGCAAATCTGGTTGGTCCAATTTAAATACTTTATTCTGGACAATTTAAATATTTTATTGTGCCGTCTTCTTTTCAGCCACATGTTGCCGCCTCATTCAACCAATGGGAGGAAAAGCCACCAATGACAATGACCATAGGTGAAAATTTTCTCTCATGCCACCACCTGCCCTTTTCAACCGATTGGTGACAAGAGGACTCCCTTCTAGGTGATGACACGATGGTAGGGAGAATAAATCTCCATTTCACCACCAATTACCGTTACGGTTCAACCAGAGGAACATCACCGACAACATCGTCTTTCAATCCTTTCAAGACGATGGGAGCGACGACTGTAACTCCACCAGTCTCGCAATTATATCGACGGTAACACCCATCTGTATGGTTGTTGTGTGGATTGTTAATTTTCTCTGCTTTTTATTGAATCTTAATCTACAGTGTTGGTGTTTTGTTCTAATTAATGTTTTTATCTATTTAGTGCCTTTGTGGATTTATGGTCCACTGTTTGTATCATGTTTGATGATGCTAGAATTATGATTTTTATATCTATTTGTGAATTTCTTCAAGAGTAAAAAATAATTATTGAAATTTATAATATGTCTAAGACATAAAACAAAACTTAATAGAACAAATTCAGAGAGAATCTAGATAGTTAATATTTCAACAAAATCACTTTAACACAAAAAAACTCAACTTTACATTGTCTAGATCAAGGCAAGTACAATTTCAAATTATTGATAAGAAGCATATAAAAGTGCAAATTACAAGATATGCACAATCATATGTAATATCTTGAATAATCATACGTAATATATAATATTATTTACTTGCATATTATGTTGGTTCGATGCAAAACTCTTCTGAGAGGAAAAAAATATCTTAAAATTTTTTATTTTATAAATTTAAATATGTAACTGTTTCTTTAGCAATTACATTTACTGACTAAAAGATGAAAAACGTAAAACTTAAAATTTGTCATGTCTACTAAAAATCTATGATTTCTAGTGTAGCACTATCTTTGTTTTTGGCATGTATTGGTTGTTCAATTGTTAGTTGAGATAAAGGCGAAATTATGTTTGTAATAGAACAATGAAATACCTGAAAAGATTTTAATGAGACATTTTCACAACACAGAAATTGTTTTTTTAAACTAAAAATATCCAGCTTCGCTCTTGCGTGCTTATTATGTAGTTTCAATGGCGTGTGCATTTGAAATATAAACGTTAGTATCTGGCCATAAAGTGATCTTGTCTAAATTTAGAGTAATCTGGTAATGAGTTCACAAACCATTTTTCTCATATTTTTCAAGTTAAAGTTAAAATAAAAAATATGAAATTATTAAAAAAAATTAAGTAAACTTGCTTTCTCTAGTTATGGTAAAGTTGATCAAACATAAATTTATTTTTCTTCTCAAACGTTTACCGAAAATATTCAATATAATTGTATATTTAGCTATATAATATTTAAAGGAAGAAAAATTTATAGAATCCAAGAATATCTTATTCGCATAAAAGTTAAATATTATTTCGTACAAAAAAGTATCATAATGATCTTTTAAAAGTGAGGAAGCACAGCAAATATTAGAACCAAGAGTGTTTTTTTTTTCTTTAAAAAAACACTCTTGGTTCGCAACTAAGTTTAAAAAGTAATTTGATTGATAAGGATATTATTTTGCGAAGTAAAAGAGCTAGCATTAGATGGTTGTATTATTCATGAATTCCTTTAAATACTTTAGATTTATCTTATTTTCAGAAAGCAATAAATGTTACATCAACAATAGATCCAAGATTTAAAGCACCTTCTTATTATGAGATTTATATAGCTTTAGCTTAAGATTTAAAAGGAAAGTTAGTAGATTGAAGATACATACTAGTCTAGTTGAGGAATAACAAGATGCACTATTATGACAGATGAGTAGATTAATTAAAACAAAGAACATTGATTAATTTATTAGTTTATTAAAATATTAGAACAATTTTTATCAACTTTTTTTTATGCTTCTGGTATGGTAAAAAGTACTCATATTTTATTTGAATTATGTCATGCAATTGTCAACTTGGTTGGATTGAAAAATATTGTGCACTTTACTATAGATAATGCAACTAATTATGTATCTATTGAATACTTGCCACAATCAAAGTAGAAATATACTTATTGGTCTCTATGTGTTGCTATTATACAAATCTCATTTTAAAAGATATTAAATATAAGAACAATATTTATAAACTTGCTTCACGTGCATATAATATCACAATTGTTTTGTATAATCATCTTACATTTTTATCTTGGTTAAGAAAGTAAGAATGTTGGGTTAAGATTGTGTGTCATACTGCTACTAGGTTTGCAACTACATTTAACTTTAAAAGTTTTTATGATCATAAACAAATGCATCAATTTAATGTCAATTAAACACTTAACAAATCATAAGTTATCAAAGGTTGCAAAAGGAAAAGAAATTTCTGTTATTGTTTTAGATAATAAATTTTAGGATGCCTATTTGATATTTGAAGATTATGACTCCATTTATAAGGTTGTTGAGGATTGATGACTCAAATAAGAAGTTATCTTTGGATTTTATATATTGACATGTATAGAGTTCACAAAATAATTATAAATATTTTAAAAGAAGAAAATGTACAAGCCTCATACAGATATTCTTAACCAGTGATGGAATAAGCATCTTGCTCAAAAGATCCATTTAGGAACTTACTTTCTATATCCTTATTGCTTACATGGTGAAGGTGCATGTCTAAACATTGATATTATGGGCAGTCTTTTTAATATGATTGAATGTAAAGAAATTTTTTTAATGAAGAGTAATCAAAAGTAATAAATAAAATTATATTGTATTGTAAAGGTGTACGGAGTTTTGCTAGATCAAAAAAATGCAGAATGGTACGCTTTCATTATTAGCTTCATTCTTTACTTATTAATATATGTTTATATTGTAACTTTTAATTTAAAATATAGATAAATGGTGAAGATTGTTTGATAAAAGTGCTCTAACATTAAGAAATTTTGCTATAATATTACTTAGTGAAATAACATCCGTATCAAATTATGAATGTAATTAGAGTATTTTTCTAAAATATATTCATACAAAAAAATAAAATCTTTCAGAGTATCAAAAACTCAATGACCTTATTTACATTACTTATAATATGAGAATAAAGAATATGTATTTTATTGACTGAATTTTATTTTTAAGTATTTATACTTTGTAGTTTTATATTAATTTTATATTTTCTCTATTATGTATTTAGAACACTTAGTAAGAATAGAACATATGATCTAGTTGATATTGATGTATTGATTATACCAATTTTTGGATCAAGAAAAAAGAGTTATTGTTTGATCTTAACTATAGTGAACTTGGAAAGATAATTTATGAAGAAAATGCATTTGTCATAACTAATGAATTAAGAAAATCAACTGTTGGTCAATTGATATCTTTTTTAATCATATTTAAAATTAAAAGTGTAATATGTTATAACAAAAACAATGTCATACATTACTGATTTATAGTTTATTTAAAAATAAAAGAAGATGTTAATGCAAATACTTTGGATAAATGAAAGTGATGTTAGAGAATTTATAAATTTTGAGGATCATGAGACTCAATATCTTTAAAAATACACTTTAATTGTTATTATTATTTATAATTTTATATTTGATTCAATTTTAGTTAGAATTATTAATTTTTTATTAGACAATTATATATTAGCAGATACTCAAGATTTATTTTTATTTCAATAAAGTATTTCATTTCTAGATTATATTTTTGCTTACTTATATGATTTCTAATTCTTATTTACTATTTATCAATTTCTTGACAGTCTAATACCAGTTGAATATTTAAACCTTAAACCTTTACTCCTATTGGTTTGATGTCTGATCCAATTTTTAGAACGTTAGTTTTATAATGTTAAATTTTTTAACTTATCAAACATTTAAGAAAAAATTAACCCTATAAAACATTAAGGTATAAATCTTTTAGCATAAAATGTCTCTTTATATTTCAACATTTAACAATTAGAACATCAATTATAGAAGTGTAATCATTGTTGTTAATTATGATTTTCAAGGGACCATATGATCAAAGGCTAGAGAATTAAGACTTACAGTTAGCCAAATAAATCTCAATTTAAAATTTTTTTATTGGTAATTAAAAAGAAAAAGTCAAATAAAAAATGATGATGAAGAAAATGATAATTTGCATTCATTGAACATATAATAGGAAAAACAATTTCACAACCAATTATAAAATCAGACAATGTCACCATGGAGATTATCAAATGGATTGTCAAAGAAGATTTTCTTGTTAGTTAATTCTTGCAAACAACATAAAAGAGACTATTGAAAATGAATGTAAACTGTTAGATGTTAATAAGTAATATGAAACTTATTTTTTTAAATTAAAGGATCTTATGGTGCCAATTGAGAAAAGAGGTAACACAACTTATCCTTAGTGGTTGTATAAGAGATTTCATTTTACTTTGAATGATAGTGCTCTAATTAGTTTAGGTATATTAGGGAACCATTTCACTTGGAACATGGTAGGGTTTAGACTATCAGATTTTTGAACATCTTGATATAGCTACAAGTAATAGTTATTAGTTGGATATGTGTTGGACTTGTTTTTACGTTATCAGTTACACAATCTCAGCTTATGTTGCTCTTGTCATATCCCTTTGTTAATTCTTCTTATGCCTAAGGTTGTTGGATTGGGTAATAGTTCTATCCGCTTTGTAAATACATGGCTGGTGGAGGATGGGTATGTTGAGGTTAAGTGATGTAGTTAAGATAATAACTCAAGGGAATATCTTATTGAGAAAGTGTGTCATTTTGAAAGAGATTTATCCATTTTTGGATCTCATTTGAGTCATATATTCAAAGGTCGAATTGAATGGCTAAGGCATCAACTATATATGTTATAATAGGGGTCTAATGCTTCATATTTTGAGGAATTAACGTAGGTTAAAAGGTAACTTCCTAAGGTAATGTACTAGCAAGAATTATACTAAAAGCAACACTTAAAAGGAAGCCGATTAAGGGATCATGATGAAAACAAGAAAATTTTTGTATGTTGGCTGCAAAAAACCAAAGGAAAAATGAGTTACTTAACCTTCAAGATAAGGATGGTAATTGGTATGGTTGTTTTAATGTGCTAGTGAACATCATAAGGGGCTATTTTGAATCATTGTTCACCTCTTTATATTAGCAGGCGAGTGATATTCTAGATTGTATACATCTATAGATGACACGAGAGTAAACTAAAAGACTCGTGAGAGAAGTGTCACTGGAGGAGGTGAGATAGGATGCTTATTATATAGGGTCAGATAAATGCCCCAGTTTAGATGGGATGAAGCTTGTATTCTTTCAAAATTTTTGACCAATTGTGGGTGTTAATGTTTATTTGACTTGTATTAATTCGTTACAATCTTGTTCCTTCCTAGTATCATTATTTAAAACCATCATCATTCTAGTTCCAAAGTGTACTTTTCAATTACTATAGGTGATCTTCGCCCTATCTCTTTTTGCTAAGTCCTTTACAAGATTATGGCTAAAGTTTTAGGAAATAAATTATATCAAGTCTTGCCTTTAATTATTTTTGAAAAAGAGCTTTTGTATCTGGGAGGATGATAATAGATAATATAATAGTAGAAATGGAAATCCTTCATTTCTTGAAAAGAAAACCACAGGGTAAGGATGGTTACTTGGTTTTAAAGTTTGACATGTTGAAGTTTTATGATTGTATTGAGTGGAAGTATCTTCAATCGATTATGCTCAAACTGGGATTTTATCATAGATGGGTTAATTAGATATGCTTTGCATTTCCTTAGTCTCATATATGGAGAAAATTGATAAACACTTTACTTTTCCTATTCTTTCGCACTGTGCCTACACCAAATTGATCCCTTGAGACCTTATCTGTTTATTATATATGTCAAAAGTTTAGTTACCTTGATCAATAAGAGGAAAAGTTAGGGCCTCATTTATAATTATAATCATACCAAAAATCCTCCCAAATCTTAAAACTCCTATTTGAGAGCGTTAATTACTTTGGTATCAAAGTTAAAGAGAAAGTACATACTATAAAAGATAACTTTAAGAGGTAGGAAAAGGCGTAAAGTAATGTTATTAATTTTAGTAAGTATATATGTTCATTTATATGAACCTTTTCTCATATAAATAGTCATTTATGATCTTTATTCTATGTAAAGGAGATCTTCTGTCATGAAAAGCATTTAGGTACGCCTTCTATTATTAACCATGATAAAAGAAGGTGTTTGGCCATCTTAAGGATAAAATATAGAACAAAATGCATGACTAGAACAAATGTTTTTTTTTCAGAGGCAGGGAAAAAGGTGTTGTTAAAGTTTATATCTCATCTTTACCCAGCTACATCATAAGTAGGTATATGTTTCCTTTAAGTCTTTATAAAGATTTGGAAAAATTAAGGAACAGGTTTTGTGGTCATCAAGGAGAGATTATTAAACTATTGGATGAAAAGGGTCAAAAGATCTTTAGGCTCCATAGTATTATGATGGTATTAGTTTCTCAAAGTTTCATCTTTTCAATTATAGTTGGCTAGTAAGTAGGCATAGAGACTTATGACTCAACCTTAATTATAGTTATCTAAAGTTTTCAAAGCAAGATAATGGCCTAGAAAGGATTTCTCTGGAGTAGATATTCACGATAAACTAAGTTATTGTTAAAGGGGAATTCGGTCAGCAAAAGATTTGTTGGTTAATATGATACGCTGGCATATTCAGATAAGAGATAATGCCATAATTTTCAAGGATCCCTAAATGCCAAATAATACAAATCCATTTTTTGACTTTGATTTTCATTTTGACTATGAATTTACTAGACTTGTTTCTACCTGGCTGTTTAGTGTGGAATGAGAGTTAATATTAATAATGTGCAACAGTAACGATAGGGACCTAATTCTTAGTATCCCACTTAACAATACTAGACATGAGGATATTCTATAATGATCTTTAAAGAGGAGGAATGTCTATTTAGTTTGTTCAACCTATCATCACTTGACAGAGGTACGTAGTGATGTTGTTATGAGTAATTCTTCTAGCTTTTACCTAAAGTTATGGATAGAGATGACATTTAAACCTAGCTTGGTCTTAGTCAAACAAGCTTTAGGTTGGCTCAGACAGCTTAACTTGACCCAACCTGAAGTCTAAAAGTTATAAATGAAAACAACATCCTTTTGATTAAAACAATATCATTTTTTAAATTTAAAATAAAAATTAAGTAGGTTTAGTCTAGATATGATCAAGCTTTAGGCTACTCAAGCTTAATAAAGCTTGGACTCAGGTAACATTCCTCAGGCTCGATCAATATTTGGGCTAGGTGTAACATCCCGTTATCCTATGATAGGGTTAGAACCCTATAATACTATACATGAGAGATTATTGAGAAGTTAGAAAGTGCATTTCATGCTCATGCATAATATAGCATATGTTCGCTCAAGGTTACATATGCTAAGTTTTACTATTTATAACCTTGGTAATTACTGTAAGTGCACTGGTCGTTCACGTAGTACCTAAAGTGTCGATTCCACGAGGAAGGGAACTAGTTCTAAAATCTAACGATAGCTAAGTTCGTAATACCTAATTAAACAACTACTGCAAAAATTAAAATTAATCAAGAATCAAATATGAGAAACTAAAGCACCAAAAGAATGAACAAAATAGCCAGCTCACACAAATACTCCAAAACTCAACCTAGAAATGACCAATTGAGAGAAAGGGGGAATTAATTCGAAACTAAAGAAGATCTACCCAATTATGTAATTTTCGACTTAAAGGGCCTAGACGGTCATAGGGTGAATTACTCTCTTTCGAGTTATAATTCTTAACCTTGATTAATAATCCCTAATTCAAATTATGGAAATTGCGATCTCTCGATCCGCAATTGGTCCAAAACCTAAATTAGTTCTAAATTTGTCTATTAACTTACCGGGAATCTATGTTCGATCTCTCATTACACGACTTTACCAGTTTGATTTAACTCTCTACTTATCGATTTAGGCTAACGAGTCAATTTACCTAACTCTCGTTAGCCTAAATCAATGATTTTCAACTGGCTCACCTTCTCTGTTTGTTGCCAAGTTATGAAGAATCAAAATTGAATCACAAATAAATTGAATAAAACACAATCAAATAAATTTTATTAATCTCAAGAACAAAAAACCCAAAGGTGAGTTTAGACAAAAGATCAACACTCAACGACAATATTCCTAATCAATATCCAAATCTCATAAATTAATGAAATCGAAATAAAAATAGAAAATATTGTCAGAATGGATCTCAGAGGTAGCGACTGCGAGAAACTGCCTGTCCCGGGAAGTATGTCGCGTCAAATATATCTCCGTGCCTCTCTTCCTTTTTCTTCTTCCTCAATCGCTTTATCTCTCTTGATATCTCAAATTTTTACAGAATCTCCCTTTTTTGCATAGCTCTCTCAGCTTTCTAAAGGCTACTGGTGGCTACTAGGTATTTTTCTATTTATTCTATAGCAGCTCTAGGTCAAACTCAGGGTCGAAATAGTTCAAAAAATCACCCAAATTTTGAGTTTTCGTGTCATCCTGACGTAGGGCATGATCGTGGCTCTGACTGCCATGATTGTATCATGGCTGACACTTTAACCTTTCTGTCACGATTGTGGCCTGAAGTGCACGATCGTGGCCTGACTTGACTCTCTCTGTCACGACCGTAGCCCCTAGTGCACAATCGTGGCCTGGTTGCTGCTGACTCTTTCTCTTCTGTCACAATCGTGTCCAATGTGGATGATCGTGGCCTATGTCTTTTAGCTCGAAACTCTTTAAATCTTCATGTTCTTCACTGTTTACCCTGCAACACTAGTACATATGTCAAGGTACCTCAAAAATATACAAATTAAGCACAAAGATTAATACTAACCCATAAAAACAATTAAACATATAAACTAACACAATTGAAACCTAAATACACACTAAACATTCAAAATAACACCAATTACTTAACAAGTCAAACCCTAAAACACAATGCAAATCACAACTATCGACATCCCCACACTTAAATGTTTTTTTGTCCTTAAGAAAACAAAACAACAAAACCTAATAAAACAAACACACCATGCAATAGTGTGACAATGGTTCTAATCTTCATGAACTAAATTTAATCTTGGACACACCCATTCGAATTATGTCAAATCATTAACATGCAAAATATGCGTCTAGGGGCTTTGAACTAAATATACAACTAACCCAAGACCAAGTGTTAACCTATTTACCCATTTCAATTGTGCACACACCTTAATAATTTTTTGATCCCTAAGACTTGGTAACTATTCCTAGGTATAGTTCCATGAAACTTCAAGCCTATTACAAGTCCGATAGGTTTTTATTTAAACACACAATTTTTATTTTTATTTATTTATTATTCTTATTTTTAACCCAGGACTTAGCCTTTTACTCGGAGGCAAACATTTATGATGAATGTCGATCTGGTTACTCGACTAAGTCATTTATTAACAGCTTGGTTGAAACGTCATTATAATCTTTTTACGCGAAAGCACACATTTATGATGTGTGTCGATCCGGTTACTCAGCTATATCACGTTTTCAACTGGCTGCTAGCTCTATTCATAACTCGAACGCCAGCGGAATAGTGATTATTGAACACTTATTAAACACTTTTTTATTGCCTACCTTGTTGCTTTAAACATTCGTTTCCATTGAAAAATACTAGTTAAGCTACTTAGCTAAAAGGCCTCAAATTATGAATGAATGTGATAATCTATAGGGTGCTAAATTTACACTAAGTCCTAATTAGGTTGTACATTTATCCTAATTCACTAATCTCGTAGGTTAATGATTGTTCACAACCTAATAGACTGTGTCCAAAATTTAAAAAAAGTTCACTCAATCTAATCCATTGACACATTGACACACTTCACACTATGCAACCTAATACTATCATATAGTATGCAAAATTCACATACAAAAGAAAAACACAGAATCCCTCCCCACACATGAATAACACATTGTCCTCAACGTGAGAAGGAAACAAACACGACACATACATAAACGAAATGTGAAAACGGAAATTAAAATAGCAAAGAACAGATAAAATTAACGATAAAAATAAAAATAAAAATAACAGAAAAATAAACAACACAAAACAAAATGGAATTGAAAATTTTTTTGGGTTAGACTTGAATCCTAAGGAGATGGAGGTGATGATGGTGTGGGAGGTGGTAATTGGACACCCTGAGCTTTGAAATACCGATGGAGTCGGTGGATCTCTCGGCTCTGACGCCTTTATGTACGCACCACTTCCTTTAGTGTTCTGTTGGTTTCGGAGATCGCATCCAAAACCTTTGTCCAGCATTGGTCTTCTTCTTCTGATTCCTAGCTTGTTGATGCCTCCTATGCCCGCCTAGGAGGGGTAGAGCTCGAGCTTGCCTGACCCACCCTGGTCCGTGCATGTGTCTTTTCATTGATTTCTTGTAGACTCATGTTGGTGTAGTGAATGATCTCTGCCCAAGATAGATGACGATGGTCAAGGAACTCGGGCAGATGCACTATTAACCCCCTTCGTTCCACAAAAAAATGTTCTGCAATGGAAAAAACCAGGTACCTCATTCCAAGATGGTTGCTCCGCTTTTGCAGAGTCGCAGCAAGAGCATTCAGCATATGTATGGATGTGCATATCGGAATACTATGGTCCTTGCACCATAGTATAAATAGTTCCTTGGTGGAACACTTATTGGTCTCTGATTTGTCAAAGATCAGCTGACACATAAATTTATGCAGCAGCAAGTGTTCATGGGACCACATAATATTGTTGTGGGCATTTTTGGCATAAAAGCGCTCAATGCCAGTAAACTCCTGCCAGTATTGGGAGGCACGAAGTCATCATGTTGGTCGAAAATGGTGGATTCGGGGAATCCACATATGTCACACATGATCTCTACCGTTAATTCATACGCTTGCCCCCTCAATCTAAACCATAATTCCTTAGTGTTTTAGGGTCAAAGATCAAGGACGTGAAAAACCCTAGGGTAAACTCTTCATAAACGAGAAATTGGAATCTAATGAATTGACCCCACTGGATCCTCTCTGTTAAGTTCTCTACCTGCTCCCGCACTTCTATCATATCCAATGTATCAAAATCAAAATATTTAGGCACAACAATTTACCTAGAACGAAGGGAACGAAAATGAATACCTTCCTTCTCAGTGTAGATAGGAAAACGAGCTCTAAAGTCCGCTGCTCGGTTTCTTCTCCTGCGTCCAGCAAATTATTGTGCTCTGTGAGGCTCCCATTGGGCGGTTTGCTTGATATGAGGCATGATTGGTTTGAGTTTGGAAAGTTAACGGTTGAAGAATTCTAGAGAGATGTTAGAGTGTTTGAAAGTTGGAGTTCTAGAGAGATAAACTAAAAATGAAAGTGAAGGTGAAAGTTAAGTAAGAATTGAATAAATAGGTGGTAAAAAGGGTAAAATGGTAAACATGTCAATTAAAATTTGTGTCCTCCCTTTTTTGTTCATAGTTGTAGGCCATAATCATGGCATGCGGCATACCACCAAAGGAAATATCAATTGTAGGCCACGATTGTGACCTAATAGGTCACGATTGTGCCCAATGCCTGTATCCTGACACCAAGTCCTTCTTCTTCCAATTCTTTTTCTCTCTCAGTTCATAGTTCTTTTTCATTTTTCTTAATATGCTTGCGTACTCTTCCCTATGATTCTGAAATCCTATTCATCTTTTTGCTTTTATTGAACCAAAACAAGAATGAACCTAACTACGAAATTCAACTAATCTAATAAAATTAAACAATAAACTAATTTTTCCATGGGTTGCCTCCCACGTAGTGCGTCTTTTAATATTAGTAGCTCGACCCTCCTTTAAAGCTCATGGTGGTTGGAATGACTGATTCGATGGTAGTGTTGTTATTAATCTTAAAATCTAAATATTTGCTACCATATTCCAACTACCACCTTCCTTGAAATTTTCCTTACCTCGCCTTCTCCTTCTCCTTCGCAAGCCCTTCTTTCGGAAAGCATTTGTAGGATCCTCAATGTCTTCCCACTCTCCTCGAGGTTCGGGTTTATTGCAATCCATTGGAGTTGAAGGAGCTCCGTACTCTCTAACAGTCACCTTGAAGGTTAGTTGCTCCTTCCCTACTCGTAGAGTTAGTTCGCCATCCACATCAATAATTGAGCACGTAGTGGCTAAGAACGGTCGTCCAAGAATCATCAGAGTATCCTCATGCTCATTGATATCCAAAATATAGAAATCCGCAGGAAAGATAAAATTACCGACCTTGACTGACACATCTTGTATGATTCCCATCAGTTTAAGTGAAGTCCTATCGGTCATCTTAATCAAAAACTTTATGAGCACTAACTCTTGTAAACCTAATTTAAGACTGAGAATGTAGGGCATCGCATTTATGCTCGTGCCTAAGTCTACAAATGCCCTATCTATGATGATCTTGTTGATACTACAGGGGATGAAAAAGTCCCTTAGATCATCCTTCTTTACTATATTAGGGGTGTCTTCTAGTATTCACTCCTTCCCCTTCCCTGTGACGGACTCTTGTAATTTCATACTGGCCTGTATTCGTTCCGTCACTTCCTCAAATTTTTTTGGCTTGATTTCTTGTGACGTTTCTAATTCCCTCCTAGCATATAATTCCTTTTGAGCAAAAAATTGGTGCTGGAATATCTGTCAAGTTACTTGCACCGATTTACTCACAATCTCAATTGGAAGGTCGTCTTTAACTACTTGACCTTCTCCTTTGTCTACCTCTTCTAGCTTCTCTTTCTACATCTGGATTATAACCATAATACGCTCCTTTGGGTTCGATTCAGTGTTGCTTGGAAAAGCTCCAACATTCTGAGTCAACATTGCTTCTGCGAGCTACCCCACTTGGACTTCTAAACTGTAGATAGACGAAGCATGATTCTTTGTGACTTGCTCGAATTTACTCTCGAGCCTCATATGTGCTTCCTCCATTCCTCCCATCTTATCCAAAATTTTGTCCAATTTTGAATCTATCGAGCTTGTTTTGTCCTGTTGGAAGCTCGATTGCCCTTGGGGTCTGAACTGCCCTTCACTGTTATTGTTAGATCAGAAGAAGTTTGGGTGATTCTTCCACTCGAGGTTATATGTGTTGGAGTAGGGATTATTACCCCCTTCGCATCTAAATTAGGCCCCCATATAATTAACTTACTCCTTATTATCGTCTCTCATCAGATAGTAGTCCACCGTATCGTGATCTAATTAGCCGCATAGCTCACACTTCAATTGTGCGACAACTTCCTTCTGTTCCCTAAAGTTAATAGGTTGTCTACTACATTCACTAGCCCATAAACAGCTATAGCTGGCCATCTCCTCTATTAATTCCTCTGCTTCATCTACAATCTTTCTTATTAACGATCCTCCTGACGCCGCATCAATGGTGCCTCTAGTATATGGATTCACTCCGTTGTAAAATGTCTGCAGCAGGAACTCCTTGGGTAAATTCTGGTGTGGGTATCTCCTCTGCAGGTCCTTGTAACACTCCCATGCTTCATAAATAGACTCCTTGTCACCTTATTAGAAGTTTATAATTTCCTTAATAATTTTGGTGGTCTTTGTTAGTGGGAAGTATTTATCTAGGAAGGCACGCACTAGCTGGTCTCAAGTCGCAATGTTAGCAGGGCTCAGTGAATGATACCAAGTCTTCGCTCTATCCCTAATCGTGAAGGGAAACAACTTAATTCTCACTGCATTGTCCGACATCTGGTGATACCAGAAAGTATCACAGATCTCGAGAAAACTCACGATGTGAACGTTCAGGTCTTCATTTGTAAGTCCATAAAATTGGGCATTCTATTGAAGCATGTTTAGGAGGGCTGGTTTAATTTCAAAGGAGACCGCTTGAACAGGTAGTCTAGCCACTGCTTGGTTCGCAATATTGAACCTTGGCCTCATAAAATCCATGAGGGTCCTCTGTTGTTGCCTGCTAGGGTTGACTTCTTGATCCATGTTTCTTTGGAATTCCTCGACCATTTATGCTTCCTCGATCTCTTTTGCTTCTTCTCACTAAGTTTTCCTAAGGGTTCGTTCTAAACGTGTTGTCTAAATCTAACGTCTCAATTATGGGACTCGAACCCCTCGTGACTCTTATGTTCATACAAGACCACAATTCCTAAGGAAAACGAACGAAATAAAAAAAATAGAAACTACTCTAACACCTTAAACTATAGAACTAAATTGCCTTCCCTAGCAGCGGCGCCAAAAACTTGTTTGCTCAAGGTTACGTGCGTTAAGTTTTAATATTTATAACCTTAGTAATTACCACAAGAACACAGGTCGTTCGCGTAGTACCTAAGGTGTCGATCCCACGAGGAAAGAAACTAGTCCTAAAATCTAACAACAGCTAAGTTCGCAATAACTAATTAAACAACTACTGCAAAAATTAAAATTAATCAAGAATCAAATATGAGAAATTAAAGCACCAAAAGAATGAACAAAATAACCAGCTCACACATAATCTAAAACTCAACCTAGAAGTGACCAATTGAGAGAAAGGGGGAATTAATTCGAAACTAAATAAAATCTACCCAATTACGTAATTTCTGAATTAAAGGGCCCAGACGGTTTTAGGTTGAATTACTCTCTCTAGTTATAATTCTTAACCCTAATTAATAATCCCTAATTCAAATTATGGAAATTGTAATATGTCGATCTGCAATCGGTCCAAAACCTAAATTAGTTCTAAAGTTGTCTATTAATCTACTGGGAATCTATGTTCGATCTCTCATTACACAACTTTATTGGTTTGATTCAACTCTCTACCTATCGATTTACCTAACTCTCGTTAGCCTAAATCGATGATTTTCACCCGGCTCACCCTCTCAGTTTGTTGCCAAGTTATGAAGAATCGAAATTGAATCACAAATAAATCGAATAAAATATAATCAAATAAATTTTATTAATCTCAATAAGAACAAAAAACCTGAAGGTGAGTTTAGAAAAAAGATCAACACTCAACAACAATATTCCTAAACAATACCTAAATCTCACACATCAATGAAATCGAAATGAAAAATAGAAAATACCATTAGAATGGATCTCGGAGGTAGCAACTGTTTGACCCCGAAATTTTTCTTAGAAAATTTCGAGTAGTACATGAGAAGTATGGATAAATTCATGTTTTGCTTTGGTGTTTGGTGTGTTGGTAGTGAGAGACTATGAAACGGGAAGAATTAGGGTGAAAGTGATAAAGAACACGTAATATATATATATATATATATACATACATACATACATACATACATACATACATACATATATATATATATATATACATACATACATACATACA
>JAOQMS010000180.1:19039765-19050063 GCA_027563885.1 Erythroxylum longipes | reverse complement strand
TATTATTATTTAAAAACAAAAATTAAAAATTCACAATAATTATAAAAGTTAAAATAAATAAAATAACTAATTAAAAATCTTTGAAAAAAAGGGGGGAAAGAGAGGTAGGAGGGAGGGAGAGAGATTTTTAAAAATTTTGAAATTTTTGCAAAAAAGTCCCCTAATTTTTTAAAATTTCTAGTACCGGCCGATATTTGACCGGTATTGGCCAGTACCGACCGGTATTTACATCCGGTACTATAACTTATATATCGATATTAGTTTTAGTCCGGTACGTACCAGTATTCATAACAAGACTCAGGACCACACAGATTAAATACAAGGGAAAAAAAAGATTTTAGTAGTGGAGCAATAACTCATGCAAAGGATAGAGATGTCATGATATATGAATACTATATTGGTATTGGATTTGGATTTGGTTTTTGCATAATATTATACCGGTATAGATTAATGCTGAGTATCGTTTCAGTTTATTTTTAAAATTTATAAAGTACTTTGAATTTTTTTAAAATTGTAAAATAATCTTTCAATGTATTGAACTGTATAATTTATAATTTTACATGAATCTAATCTCTAAAAATTATAATAATAGAAATTTAAAATATCGACTTATTTATGTTTATTGATATTAGTTTTCACATATTTTACATATAAATAATGACTACAATTAATATGAAAAAAGCATTTAATCATTATACAAATATAAAATTAAGAACATTATAAAGTATTTAAAATATTATAATTTGATCATATATTAAATAATAATTATAACAAAATATCAAATAAAAAAATAAATATCCATGACTAACAATTACAATTATAACAAGATTTCACTAAGAAAATAACCAATTAAAAGTGAAACTTGAAGCAAAAACATTTATAATTATTTTTAAATTGCATGTATAGAATTTAATATATATATCAATTATAAGTGAAATTAAAAAAGAGGAAAAATAAAAATGTCAAACTTCATGTAATCGAATATTTGCTCAAATCACAATGACCTCAATTCTCACTTAGTACAAAATCTTCATCATTAAGAGGAGCCTCGTCATCATTGTTATTCAAATTCATTGCACCAAATGACATGTCAATATTTTTTCATCCAAGATTATCTTCTAAGTCACTTTCATCTATCAAATTCAATTTCTCAAAAACCCAATATGCTAAAAGATCGATATAATCAAGGGAAATTGAATCTATAGAACTGTTTGTTCTATTAATAGATCTAGTAAATAGTAAAATTAAATTATTAAAAATTTAAAAAATTATATCCAACTTAATAATGATAATAACATACATTTTTTAGAGTTTTAAATTGTATCGAATGAAAACCAAGTACTTCAATCTTTTGTGTTCTAGTCTATTTCTTTTCTTATAATGGATAAATTCAAATATGTTCCAATTCCTTTTACATGCTGTTCTACTCACACATTAAATTAAAATTCAAATTGCATACCTTTGTAATTCTAGAATACCACTTCCATATTGGTCCCACCAAGCAACTATAAGACAATAAAAGTAGCATTATAAACAAAATAAAGTGATGATTAATTTTTAACATGTACGAAAAGTGAAGAAAGTATATATCTAGATTAAGTTTATTATATATCTAGATTAAGTTTATCTCTTTAACGAATAACAATTGACATCCCAAAATCACTAGAAGCATCCTTACAAATCTCCATTTGTGAGCTTAGGAGATCTTGCATCTCCTCATGGACAACAATTGTTGTAATAATTAATAGCATTCTCCTTTTAACTTCAGCTTTCTTTGTGAAACTTGGTCTGAAATAGACACTATATTAAAAAATGTCCCAACTGTAAACAACAAAGAGTAAAGTTGCCTTTTCCATCTCTCATTAATGACTGCAAGATAAGGTGTGTACAAAGATGACTTATTTTTCATATTGACCTTGATTGTTTTCTTCTGTCTCCATATGACAACATAAAAGTAACCCATTGTTGCCTTCTCATTACTATCAATTAAACGAATTATCCTTACTAAAGGCTCATAAACTCGGATGAAAGATTGACATCGGAACTAAAATTCATTATCTTCAAATATAATTCTAGATACCTATAGTAAGTTCAGATTTTAAGTTGGTTAGCCAATTTACTTTAGTGGTAACAATTGCAATGACATGGTATTTAACTTTAGTAGAAGAGCGAGCTATAATATATTTTTTTGACCTCCATGTATGGGATTAGATCTAAGGAATAAAATATAGAGAGAAGTAAAGCAATGTTTATTAGCATTGCCAAACTAATCTACATCAAAAAAGGCACGAAGAGCATATGGTGAATGAGCTATGAGAAAGATATCTAATGAGATGTTTCTTTAAGATATTGAAGGACTCTTTTCATAGCAAGCTAGTGATTATATTTTTTGTTTATGAATTAAGTTAATTTATTGACAATATATCTAACATGAGGTCATGTGAGAGAAAGATACTGAAAAGAGCTAACTAATTGTCGATACTTGTTTGGATCATATCTAAGAGAGCCATCAACAAGTTTAAGTGGTATACATGGAGAAAAAGGAATGGTAACTTCTTTAGATTTATGAATTTTACTACACCTGAGAAGATTGATGATATATTGTCGTTGAGATATGAACATACCTGTAGACAATTTGGTGTTTTCAACTAGGGATGGCAAGCTTGAGTCTAAGCCTAAGCCCACCTTGAATTTTATTTTTCTAAAAATCGAGCCTTGCCCAAGCCAGGATCGGGCCATCTGCCATCCCTATTTCAATACCTAGGAAGTACTTTAAGTTACCTAAGATCCTTCAGAGAAATTTGATTAAAGAGGCAAGTAATGAAAATTTGAATATTTGGTAAATGATTTTTAGTGAATATGATATCACTTAAGTAGGTATATACTACAAGTGCCCAAATTGTATATAAAAAGAGAAATGTCACTATTAGAATTGGTGAGGCCGTAGACAATAAGAAAGGATTAAATTTCATTACAACTTGCCCTAGATTCATGGCAAAGATCATAAATTGTTTTTTTAAACTTGTACACACGAGTTAAATATCGAGGATCAATAAAGCCTTAGAGTTGTTGTAATATCCTAGTTCGATTATTGTACTGTGTAATGTGTTGTACATGTATTTTATAGAGTATGCTCTATTTATGGTATGCTATATTATTTTAAGCATTTAAATGTATTATTGAGGTTATAATGGAGATCATGAATAGACCAGAGATAGTTTTGAACTCGACCAGAAATTTGTCAGAAAATTTTCGAAAAATTTGAAAAGGTACAAAAGGAGTCCAAGTGAGCTTTAAAAGCTCGGAAATGTGCTTTGAGGATTTAGGCATTACTTTTGAATAAAATCCAGACGATTTTGATGAATAGTATTTTTAGATGAATAGTAAATCTGAGTGAATAGTATTTTTGCTTGAATAGTGATTTTGAGAACCCAACCCTGAAAATTTGAAAAACACCTGGAATAGATATTAGAATCTAATGATATTGAAATGGAACGAAAATAAGTCCAATCAGATGAATTTCGGGAATTCTGAAAGTTTAGGACTAAAATGCCCTTTCTGGAAAATAATGGGTATTAATGATTTTAAACCTATTTGAAATTTTTTTGAAGCATCTAACCAATAAGCATTGACCCTAATTAGAGTATTTCATGGACAATTTGATGATAAGACAGTTGTGGAAAATTATCAGGATTTCATTTAGATAGTTGGTGAATTAAATGCAATAAAAAACAATTTGGTCATTTTGCATAAAATGTTGTGAGTGGATTAGTGAGTCACACTTAATGACCAATAAGAGAATTGCATGTGTAAGGTGATAAGTCATCAGAAGTAATCAATTAAATTGTAACGAGTGGTAGGATTAAAGTGTAAATATGAAAAGTTTTGTATAAAGTCGTAATTATAAGAAATTCTTAATGGAAATGGGGGAAAACTTGTAATTAAGCAAAACTCTCATCTTCTTTAAATTTGGGTGGTTGGAAATTGATGGTAGAAAGGAAGGTAGAGAGGGAGAAAAGAAAAGAAAAGAAAAAGAAGAGGGAGTTACGACTAAGCCATAAAAACTGATCCAAGGAGTTTTTCATGCTCTTCTATCTACAATCAAGCATCCAACAAGATCCCATGCCCATTCAAATGAAGAAGAAGAAGAAAATGGTTTAGTAAACGTACTAGTTTTGTTGAAAAGTTGGATTTGTTGTGATATAGGTTAGATTTGGTTTTGATGTTGTAAATTACATCCTTTGATGTGATATCAAGGTTAGATTGCATTGGAAGCAATTTGGAGAAGAAAAATCAAGAAAACAAACATGTGGAACCTTGTTCAAACTTGGTCAAAGGTGAGATCTATTGCCTAAAGTGTTTTATTTTGCCATTTGATGATTTAAGATTAATGAATGACATTAGGAAGTTAGTTTAATGATGAAAGAATGGAAGAAAAACCATCACTACAAGAAAAATGAAGTTTAGCGATGGAAATTACAGACGGAAAACCTCACATTTTACCGACGGACAAAAGCGTTGGAGAAATGACTGTAGGCAATAATTTATGACAAACCATAGATTTTTCGTTGTAAATTTAATGACGGACATTTTGTGTTACTGTCAGTGAATATACTAACGGTTATTTTGTGCTGTCGGTAAGTTTAATGATGGAAATATTGTTTCGGTCGGTAAAGTTACAAATGAAAAAATCTTATATGTCAGTAATTTTACCGACAAAATTGGTTATTCCATCGGTAAGTTAACGAAAACATTACTAAAGGTTCTGTAAGTTAACGAAAACATTACTAAAGGTTCTTAGTTATCCGTCGGTAAGTCGAATAGATTTTATTGACAAACTTTGTTTTTTGGTCTGTAAATTTACTAAATTTTTTAAATTTTTTTTCCTATATTTAATTTTATTTAATAATCTTATGGTTGATACATAATTTATACAATTAGCAGTTATCTGTTGATAATATTTTGATTTGTTTCTATATTTAATTTTTTAAAATAGAAAGTTGATTGATGATATAAAGTAAAAATTGTCTTAATTGATGATAAAAAATTATTTTGTACATAATAAGTATTTAATTCAAATGAAATGACTACAAGTACGCTATTCATTTTGTGACCGCAGATGCTCTGACTGCTACGATGAGATGTTCCCTCTCCCTTTCAACTCATCTACCTCATTACGGAACTGAGCTATATACTCCATCGACTGTTGTAACTGAGTTGCCAATGTCTGTACTGTGCTCTGAAGCTCATAAACTTCATTGGTTATGGAGCGCCTACTAGATGCTGATGTATTGGATGTGGAGGATTGTGAATAACATGTGTTCGCAAATGAATCTAAGCCGAATATCCTTCCACGACGGTCCTTACCACCCACTGCAAAAAGATAGGTTTGACTCTTATCAACATCTTCAGACTGCTGAGACTATCGTTGAATGCTTTCTTGTATTTGGTCCTATCAGAAGGAAATGTTTATGTTAGTAAGTGATAATTATTAAGCATCAATATTAAAGCATAAATTTCATATACATTTAGTTCTCTACATTAGGTGTTGATGAAGGTCACACTATCATGCTTCTTAGTGAGAGTGTGCAAAAAGAGCTGACGGGGTGTAGGTTTCGTGCCCGTAGACTTTTCTTGCATTAGAATTAAATGTTATAAGTGAATTACAATTTATAAAAATTTCGGTATAATTTCCTCTATTTTTATGATATTTTCCCCTGTTGAACAAAGAAAGTAACTCAACAACAAAACCATATATGACACCAGACATTTATAACATTATCATTCTCCATAATACACATATTTTCATTCCAAAATTCACACATTAAACTAAATTGAAACACACCAAAGTAAAAAAATTAGAATATAAATGTAAAGTGTAGATATTTATAAGTCTCTCTGCATGCTCGTGGTGGGTAATAGATCCTCCAGTATATATGGAAAGACTCTCCCCCCTGATCCTCTACGTCTGTTGGTATAATTACACTCTGAAATGGCATTGCCTCGGGTGATGTCTAATATAGCTGCCAACGACTCCATATTTGTTTAGAAATATAAAGAGGTCGTATATAGTCTCGCGTATCGCACCAATAAAGTCTCGATAAAGTATACGTGTTCGTCTCTCCCATACTTTATAAATGATTGCGTCAAATTTAGAATCCCAAAAAATTCTTTTTGAAACAAAAGAAAAAATATACGATAAGTACTTATAACGTAATATTTATCTAATTAATGTATAAAAATCAATTAAAAAATACAAAAAATATTTTTTTTTATACCTCAAACTCCTAATAGTAAAATTCCTTTATCACCTAAAAGATATTCTTCTATATATAATCCTTAAGATCAATCTTTTCCTTGAATTTGGATGTCATGTTTCTTGAGCACGATTCAGACAGAATCAACCTAATATTAAATCAATTCATTTTATACCATTTTTTAAATTTAAACCTACAACTTAATTATAAACATATGGTGTTTTATGTATTTTTACTTACAGATTGTTGAAAATTGTGATATAAGTTCTTCCATCAGCTACCTCAGCTCCAAGTTGGAGGCCGCTTGCTTCATCAGCATCATTTACTCTGATATCTCTGTCGGTATAGGGGTGGTGATGGTGTAGCAGCAGGTACAAAAGGTGATGCCTCATCTGCAAGTACAGTAGCTGGAGGTACAACATCTAATTTGGTTGTAGCTGCATAATGTTATGCTTCTCTTGGATAGTAACTGGCTCCAAATCGTGGTCTGAACCTTGGTCGCATCATATTCTGTTTTCTCTTTTGTGGCATATTTCAACCTGAAGTTCATATTTGATTGAATATTCTAGAAATATAATAATTTCAATTCAATATGTCACACAATATATTGAAAATTCAATAATTGATTTGTTGAATATATTCTATTACAAACACAAATTAATCGCTATCAACACTTAATTGTAAATCAAAATCATCATCTTTTTTTTGAAGAATTAGAATCAAAATCAGGCTCCTCTTCAGAACTCTCGCCCTCCTCATCCTCTTCAGATGAAATTTCAACATATTCATTATTTGGATCATTTAAAGGTTTATTCTCGTCATATGTAATAGGTAAATTTATTTCATACACAACTTCCTGAAATGCTTCACTTTTAATTCTATGTTCTCCTTTCCCATGTGATTTAAAAAAACCTTTAGGTTTAACTTTGCAAATGACCAACTAATCTGACTTATCTCGTCGTAAGTTGGGAAAAGGGACATAATACATCTAAATCGCTTGCATTGCCAACATGAAAGGTTTAAATTGGTTATTTCAACTAGATTGTATCGGCTATGCACTTTTGTACCAACATTTGGAGTTGCATTAAACTAGTCATACTTAAATATCACATTTCGTTTTATTGGCAATGCAGGGTATTCAATTTCAAGTATCTCACAGTAATCCATGAATTCTCCTCATATGCAAACTCCACTATTTACTGTTGCCATGCTATGACCATGATATTCTATATGATATTTATATCCATTAACAAAATACACCAGATATGATTTAACAGTTTACTAAGGTCCCTTCGCAAGATCACATATGAACTTATTCTTTATTGGGTTTTCTAAGGCCTACACAAAAGAAATTATCGTATTAAACAGTATAATGTTATTTGGACATTTTAATCTTATAATTCAATCATTTTAAAATTGAAGTGAAAACTTAGATATTTCTCGAACCATCGAGGAAAGCGTTCCAACTTCTTTATTGATATCATCTTATGTTCTGACGGGCATTAACTTGCGTAACCATTTCTCGTGTAATCTAAAAACATTATTATGTATTTTAGTTGTGAATAACATTAAATTTCAAAACCTAAATAATAAATTTCAACTTACTGTACGAAAGGCTGAACCTCTTAACAGTTCAATAAAATGTAACCATGGGCATCCTCAATTTCTTCCTTTGTTAACATTCTTCTTGTTGAACGTCAATATGTTTGTCCAAGATTTGTGAGAATGGATAAGTTACCATCAACATCACTAATAGACCATATCAAAGATGCTTTCAACACAAAATTTTGTTTCAAAGACACATTATATGTCTCAACACCATATTCCCAAAGATGCTGCAATTCATATATCAATGGTTGTAAGAATGCATTAATTTTATACTTTAGATTTGTAGGCCCTAGCACAATCACTGTCGAGAACATATATGGCTCATTTATACACATCCATGGAGGCAAATTATAAGGAGCAATTATGATTGTCTATGATGAATATTGTTGGCCTGATTGACCAAAAGGTTGGAATCCATACATCGACAATCCCAACCTAACATTTTGACTTTCAACTACAAACTCATAATGGGTGTTATTAAAACGTTTCCATGCCAATGCATCCAATGGATGACTCATTATTCCATCTTCATGTTCATGTTCATTATGCCATCTCATGTGAGATGCAGTAACATAAAAAGCATATAGTCTTTGAAGTCTTAAAGTTAGAGAAAAATAATATATCTACTTCCAGGGTACTAATTTATGTTTCATAGAATGCTTTCTAGGCTTGAACCTAGACTGACCACAAAATTTGCACTCTTGTAATTCCACATCATCTCTTAATACAACATACAACCCAATTTGCAACAACCAATCTTTTCAACAGGCAAACCAAGACCCCTAATAAGTTTCTTCATATTGTAAAACTATCCACAATTGTATGATCAGGAGGTAATGATTCATTATATAGCAAGAATTTTATCAAAACTATAATCAGAAATATTCCCTTCAGCTTTTATTTCAATATTCGAGAAATTGAAGACAATTGAGTCATTATCTCACAATTTAGCTATAATTCTTAGTCACCTGAATGTAATAAGTCAAATTGTTTTATAAGTGGGTTTGGTTCTTGATCGTGGTTTTTCGATGTGTGCAAGTTTTAATTGATTAACCTCAATAATCTGCAAGCACACGGGTCGTTCGTGTAGTACCGAAAGTGTCGATCCTATAAGGAAGGATAATCTAATCCTAAACGCTAAGGCCAAAACAAATCACAGAATTTCAAATGTAATGAAACCAAAACAAGAATGCAATTCATTTAAGCAAATCAATTACAAAAATTTTAACAATTTAACAACTGTAACGTTTGCTCAAGAATCAACCTAAAGAACTACCAATTGAGAGAAAGGGAATTTTACCTACCTTTAACGCTAACCTAATCGATTATGAATTACTAGATTATTGGTTTCAGACGATCCTAGGGTTGATTACTCTCTCTCGAGCTATAACCATTAACCCTAATTTATAAACCCTAATCAGATTATGGAAGTTGCAATTTCTTAATTAACAATCTATCTAAAACCCTAATTAGATCTGAAGTTTTCTAATAAACTATCGGAAACTATTGCAAGATCACTCTTTACACAATTTACCGATTTGATTTAATTCTCATTCTATTAAATAGCCTAACTCTCGTTAGCCCAATTTAATTATTTTTCACTCGATTCACCCTCTCAGTTTGTCACCGATTTATGAAATTGCAGAAATTAAATCACAATAAATCCAATAAAGCGCAAACAATCAGATTTCATTGAATCAAAGATAAAACCCTGAAGGTGAGTTTAGCAGTAACATCAACATTTAAAAATCCTATCATTAACTATATTCTAATTCTATACAATAATAAATTGAAAATAACAGGAAATACGAAATTGAACGGACGAAGGGAGGTAGCGATGTCCAGAAACTCCTGATATGGGAAATACGTGGAGTTAGCTTCTTCTCCACTTCTCTCTTCCTTCTTCTCTTCCTCTATCTCTCGATAATTCACTTCAGGGTTTCTCTCCAAGTGGCTGATACAAAAGCTCCCTCCTTTTCTTTGTCTTATTCTTTAAATAGCTTTTTTGTTTTGAGCAGCCCTAGCATTTTTCCAAGGTCCAAAAGGTTCAAAAATCTCTCAAAACTTGACGTTCTTTAGTGTTTACGCGTCTACCCAACATGAGCCATGATTATGACCTTGTATGCCACAATCGTGGGCCACATCCGAGCCTTCTGTCACGATTGTGGCAAGCAGGCCAAGATCATGGGCCATGTCTTGGGCTTTTGTCACGATCGTGGCATATGGGTCACGATCGTGGGTTGACTCTAGTGCTTTTGTCGTGATCGTGGACTGTTGTGCCCCAATCGCGGTCCCCAAAACTTCTTCGTTATTTGATGTTAACCCTGAAACACTAACAAACACATCAAGGTACCTTAAAAACATAATAATTAAGCTCAAAGACTTGTACTAACCCATAAAACACTTAAAACATAAATAATTAACAAACTAACA
>JAOQMS010000180.1:19007244-19035600 GCA_027563885.1 Erythroxylum longipes | reverse complement strand
CTTTTATTGAATAACAATAATGTCATACAAATAAAATTACAACCAAAATAAATTGGCTGCAAGGGCATAAACTAACACATACAACCTCTGACCACACTCTATCCTTTCACTATATAGGTGTAGAAGACCCCTCCAAGCACGTATTGCTTTCTTAGTTGAAAAGCAACACCATAAAAACCCCACCTTGCCATTCTCTTGTTATTACACGTATCGATCATAAAACTCACAAAATCATCATTAACTTGTCATTGGAGAGCCTCATTTTGGAGAAAGTTTATGATGTCAGTGAGTGGCGATGATGGGGGAGAGTAAACAGAGCAGAGATGGTGGCAGTTGAACTAGAGAGAGTAGTGGAGAGAGTGGTTGGGCAGGTTGTTAGAGAGAGAAGTTAGGTAGGCGGTTTGATGATAGAGGCACATAATGCAATGATAAGCGGTGGCCAGCGATTAGGAGGTTGGGGCTAGGTTAGGGACAGTGGCACGCCAGCTGGGGACCAAGAGAGTGTAAATTGTAAAGTAGTTTTTAATTAAAAAATTTTTATTTGCAAATAAGTATCTTAATTTTTAAAATTTTACAATAATAATTGATATTTGACCAGCATTTTAAATATTAATCGGTACTGACTACGAGGAATGGCTTAAATGGTGTAAACTCCTCACTTAATACTCTTCTTTATAAGAGGTCTTGAGTTCGAGTTACGCAAAGGAGGAGAAATGGGAAATTTTCCTATTAATGATCCTCTAGCCACCTGGGCACACCTCCTTGATCGAATCAATTATGGACGTCTCGCTTCCAAGCGACATTGTCGGAGTTGAAGCTCCCAGGGAACCCGAGGGATGCTGGGAACCTAATGCTTAGCAAGGCTAGTGATCAATCAGCAGTTGACCTATCAAGTATGTGACGACTCCTTGTGCGCAGAAGTGTACAGGCTATGTAGGAACCTGAGGGATCTTGGAGTTCCAGATTTACATCCTCCAGGACTTTTAGAGTGGGGTCTTAGGGGATTAGGATTAGTTCGGCTAAGCTAGGATACCTAATGTAATCAAAAAAAAATTAGTCGGTACTAATGGCTGATAATCGTACAGTACCTTTTCGCCAGTACCAGCTAATATGTAACGAAATTCAAAACCTTTGTTGTTTTATTGTGCAAAAGATAACAAGCTTTATTTCTTAGCTTAATAAATAGAGCAAGTGTCTTACAAAGAATAAGAAAGATCCCGTATATTTAGCAACTACTAACAACTTCCTAACTTGAAAATATAGAAAATGTTATACTATTTTCTAATAATAAGAAAATAAACTTGAAAATGAAACAGTAGCTTTTTAGACACGTCTAACACTCCTCCTTGCCTCAATAGCTGTTGATGCCTAACTTGAATCACAAAGCTTCAAATCTGACTTTAGAGAGAGCCTTAGTGAAAATATCTGCATTTTGAATTTCAATCCTACAGTAGTGTAGACTGACTTCCCCTTCTCTTTGAGCTTCTCTCAAGAAGAATAATTTGATTTTAAAGTGCTTGGTCTTGCTATGGAACACAAGATTATTAGAGATAGAAATTGTAGCCTGATTATCAATAAAGATCTGTGTTAGCTCAGTTTGCTCCATATATAAATTTGAAAGTAATTTTCTAAGCCAAATGGCTTGATTTACAGTAGCAGTTACTGCTATATATTCTGGCTCAACAGAATTTTGCGCCACAACGTTTTGTTTCTTTGAACACTAACAAAAAACTCCTGAACCAAAACTAAAACAATAACCTGTTGTACTTCTCATATCATCTACTAAGCCTCCCCAATCACTGTCAGAAAATCCTTGAAACTTAAAATTCTAAGAATAAGAATATTTAATACCATAATTTGTTGTACCCTTGACATATCTCACAATACTTTTGGCAGTTTGAAGATGCACTTCACTGGCATAATGTATAAACCTTGAGAGTATACTTACTGCAGACATAATATCAGGTTTAGTTGCAAAAAGATACATCAAGCAACCAATCAGACTTCTATAATTATGCTCATCAACTTTACCAGCTCCATCATCCTGACTAAATTTCTCCTTTTGATTTATTGGAGTGGAGACACTTTTGTAGCCTTCTATGTGAAATTTTTTCAGTATCTCCCTTACATATTTTCTTTGGTATATGAAAACACCACTGTATTCTTATTTAACTTCCATTCCTAGAAAAAAGGTCATTAAGCCAAGGTTTGTCATCTCAAACTCACAAAGCATGTCAACTTTAAACTCCTTCAGTAATTTTTCATCATTTCCTGTAACCAGTCATCAACATAGGTAGATACTATGGTTATATCAAAATTTAGTTTCTTTACATACAATGTGGTTTCACTTAGACTTTTGACAAATCCAAGATTATGGAGATAATCATCAACTCTACTATACCAAGCCCTGGGGGCTTGTCTAAGACCATATAAGGCCTTTTTTAATTTGTAGACCTTCCCTTCCATGCCTTTGACTTGAAACCCTTTAGGTTGTTCAACAAATATCTCCTCCTGCAAATAACCATTAAAAAAAGCAGACTTTATATCTAAGTGATAAACTTTCCAACCTTTTTGTGCAGTTAATGCAAGAAGCATTCTAATTGTATCAAGATGTGCGATAGGGGAAAAAGTTTCTGTGAAGTCTACTCTAAATAATTGAGCATATCTCTTCACTACCAATCTGGATTTGTGTTTGTTTATAAAACCATTCGCATTGAACTTGGTTCTATAAACCCATTTAACACTGATGGGTTCTTTGTGTTGTGGTCTCACAACCAATTCCCATATGTCATTTTTTTCTACCATCTTAAGCTCCTCTTTCATAGCTTCTATCCACATGTCATCTTTTTCTGCGTCATCAAATCCTATAGGTTTTAACACAGCAACATTATAATTTTCATAAATTTCAGATAACAGGCAAGTAGCACTTACTAGAACATCATCAAAATTATCATCAATATCATTTCCAGAACTTTATAAGTTTTGTGGCAACTCCATTGGTACTTTCTCCTTCCATTTCCATTGCTTGTCCTCAATAAAATTGACGTCCCTGCTTATTAGAATTTTTTGATGTTGAGGTTGAAAATTTCTATAAGACTTAGATGTGTTGCTATAACCAACAAAGATAACAGGTTCTGCTTTCTTGTCTAATTTGTCCCTTTTCACCTGTGGAACATAGGCAAACCAAATATAGCCAAAGATTTTTAGATTTTTCAAATCTAACTTGTACTCAAACCAGGCTTCAAATGGAGTTTGTTTCTTCAAGGCTCTAGTTGGCAGCCTATTCAGTAAAAAAATTGCTGCTAGTAGCTTCTGCCCATAATTTCTTAGGCAAGTCCTTCTCATGTAGCAAACATCTCGCCATTTCCATGATACTCCTATTTTTTCTTTCACTCACATCTTTTTTTGTGTCATATATGGTGTAGTGAGTTGATGTTCAATACCTGCTTCAGTACAAAAACTATCAAAAGCATCATTTAAGTATTCTTTCCCATTTTCTAACCTTATTGTACACAGCTTACAACCACTCTGATTTTCCACAAATGCTTTATGCTTCTAAAATATATTGAAAACCTCAGCTTCGGATTTTAAAAAAGAAACCCAGCAAAATCTTTTATAATCATCTATAAAAATGATATAATATTTGTTACCACTCAAGGAAGGTGTTGCCTGAGGTCCTCCAACATCTGTGTGAACTAATAGTAGCTTGCTTGTTGCTCTCCATTTAATTTGTTGAAATGATTTCCTAACTTGTTTGCCATATTGACAAGCAACACAGTCAGACATTTTGTCTTCTAGCTACGACACACCTCTAACTAACACATATTTATTCATATTGAGAAGTCTATTGAGATGACAATGGCCAAGCCTCTTATGCCATAATTCAACATTGCTAACAGTGCTTAAAAAAACTATTTGCTCATCCTTTAATAGATTCAAAGTATAACTTTTAGATCTTCTTTTCACCTTGATCATTTCTCTGTAATTTGCATCTTTAATCCAACACCATGGACCATGAAAGAAGAGTTTAAAACCCTTTTCTGTCAACTGTGTAATGCTAAGCAAATTTTGGTCAATATCAGTAACATATAAAACATCATTGATATATTTCAAACCTAACAGACTTTTTATAGCAACAGTTCCTTTTCCTTTGACTAGTATATAATCACCATTTCTAGTTTTAACTTTGGAAATAAATGGCTAGTCAAGCTTCGTAAAATGCTCCTAATTGTTGGAAATATGATTTGAGCAGCCGTTGTCTATTAGCAGAGAATCATTTGAGTTGTTGTTGGTGGCATAGCATGTTGCAATAAATAGTTGCTCCTCTTCTTGTTTTTCAGTGATAACATTTAACTCTGAAGATTGTTGAGACTTGCAAATATGTTCTATGTGCCCCATATTGCCACACTTCCTGCACTTCACATCAGGCCTCCACAAACACTTCTATGAAGAATGATTTGTCTTTTTGCAGTATAGACATGGCTGAAAATTTCCATCCTTTTTCTTGTTGGAATTTTCAGGTTTTTTGTGTTGCTTCCCTTTATTATACTTCTTGTCTTTGCCTCCACCTTTTGAATGAAAAGCACCTTGCACTATCACTTCTTGTCTTATCATCCTTCTTTGCTTTTGTGCCTGTAAAGTATTTACTAGTTCTCCCAAGGAATATTCGACAAATCTTTCAGTTCTTCTAACGATGATATTTTGGCTTCGTATTTTTTAGGTATAGTGACAATAATTTTTTGAACAATTCTTTCATCAGGAAGATCTTTACCAAGAAGTTGTACCTTATTAACAATTCTAAAAAGTCTATCATCATAGGCTTTGATCATTTCTATCTCCTTCATACTCTGCATTTTGAGCTCTCTAATCAAGTTGAGCACCCGCATGCCTTTGGTTCTTTCACTACCTTGATATTTAGATTTAAGATAATCCTAAATATCTTTAGCAGACTTCAAATTCATAATTATGGTGAATATGATTTTGACACAGCAGAAAAAGACAAGCTTTAGCTCTAGCTTTCTTTGTCTTTTTCTCTTTGTGGTTTTTCAACCGAGCCATCGTAAGATTTGCAGGAAGTTGAGCAATTTCATAGTCTTCTTCTACAGCCTCCCAAAGGTTTAGTGCTTTAAGATGAACTGTCATTTTTTCAGCCCATTCTTCATATTTGTCACCTTTAAAAACTGGTGGTGATGACATTACAAATAGTGTTTCACTCTCTATGATTTTTCTAAACTCACAGATCCCTCAAGAAGAATGCTTTGATACCAATATGTTGTTTTATTGTGCAAAAGATAACAAGTTTTGTTTCTTAGCTCAATAAATAGAGCAGCTGTCTTACAAAGAATACGAAAGATCTCGTATATTTAGTAACTACTAACAACTTACTAACTTAAAAATATAGAGAACGTTATACTATTTCTAATAATAAGAAAATAAATTTGAAACTGAAACAATAGACTTTTAGGCACATCTAGCAACGTTGCAAGAGACAAGAGTTGTTATTGGGACACTATGATGATCGATAGAGCCTGTAGTTCACGATGGTGGTGATGGTGATGAAGGTTAGAATGTAGGTTAATAACACCATAATAGGCGAACGATAAAAGAGAGTTGGCGAGTGGCAACTGCCAATAATGAGACTTTGAAGCATACTGGCAATGAAAGTGGATGGAGAGGGTGACTGGCTGACTATTGAATGGGAGTTGAGATTGAGAGTGAGACAGGTTGAGGAGTTCAGGGTTGGGTAGCAGCTGTAAGAACGTTGCTTGTGTTAAGTTTAGTAGTAGTAGTAGTATATTGTTGATGGTAAAACCTGTCTGCTTGTTTTACGCTTAAAAACCGCAAGTGCACAGGTCATGACTTGTAGTAAAAAGAGCAGTTATCGATCCCACAGGGATTGATTCCTAGATACCGCTTAATTTAGGCACAACTTTGTTTAAGAAACTAAATTTTGAAATGCAAATAATCTAGAAAATTAAACTAAAATTAAACGACTAATGTAAACAATGGACAATACCGAATTGCAAAAAATCTGAATTTAAGAATCTAAATGCTAGAGATTACTTTTTCCTTATTTTTCCTCCCTCCTATTTTATTCATTGAATTGTGTCTCACCCTAGATTTCCAAATGTACCAATTACCCTCTCTCAAGGTGTAACTATTTGTCCCTAATCGAATTAACGAGAATCGATTGAACAATCTCTCAACCTACCCAATGACTCTACCGATTCAACTAGTTATTAAACTATCCTATGGGTGATCAATTGATTAATCGACATCTCTCTTCTAAATATTCAATTAACATGATTATTGCTAGTCTATAGGTCACCAACTCTCATTGTACAATCCTACACAAATTTCATCTCACTCATTCTCTCGATTTGTTGCAAGATGACGATTAAGAACAACAATCAACAAAGACAATTGTATTCAATTCAATCAAATAGGAGTTTTGACAAAATAATTCAAAAGCAATCCCTAAAATGAAATCAGCTTAACATGGTCTCCATAACATCATCAACAATCAAACAAACCGTTTTTACAAAGAACAGAAGAGATTAAAATGACATAAAATTGAATAGAAAGACTCCTTCTCTTCTTTGCCAAAATCTAGAATTTTGGTGTTGATGTGCTATTTTGCCCAATCTTGATGATGATCCTTGTCTTTAATCCTTCCTCAATGCTCCAAACATGTGTTCTTCACTCAAGGATGGTGTTTCTACAGGTGGGTGTAGTCTCCTTTAAAGATGGACGCTTAATGATGTTTTTATAGTCCAAAAACCCTAGGTTTAATGAGGCCTCGCAAATTACATCGGATTACAATTCCTACGTTCGTGGGAATTTGCATGATTTCCATGAGTGTGGGAATTACACACAGATGCACTCCTTATTTCTTCTACGATTCCCATGTCCGTGGGAATTTGTCACAGATGCAGTCTTCTTGTCTTCTCTTCTTTAATCTTTTATTCAACCTCCAAGTTGCTCCCTCATCTTTCCTACATAAAAATAGTCAATTCTTACCCTCAATTAGCATCAAACACATAAGAACAACAATGAAAATTTAACTTAATGAAAACATACAAAATGAATCCTAAACTAGAACAATAAACAAAAATTATGCTAGAAAACAAATGCCAATCACCTATAAAAACATATCCTAATGCACACCTATCATATCTGTATATGTTTGTATATATATATGATAACCTTCAATAATATACTGTTTAATGGTATTGGTTGGTAATGGTTGATATTTTTAATATCGGCAATATACTAGACGAATTTGTAAAACAAAAATAATGACTAGATTAGGACTTGTTTGGGGTTGTAATATGGTAAGGGTTAAGGTAGGTCAAAATAGGGGAAAGAGGGTTAAGCACAAGCATAAGTAGAGTACAAAACGGATAAAATGGGATAATAAAACATAACTACGAGACATACAAATATAACTAATATTCTGCACTTATTGATGCTATTCAGTTGTTCTTCCTTTTTCTTTTCTTTTCTTTTTAATTTTTCAATTTTTTCAATTTTCTTTCTTTTTCTTCACACATGGAAGAACTATGAATCAAAACTAGCACTATATACAATGTACTCCACAGGCAGAAATATACTCAACTTGTCTCCGTAAAAATTTCACACAATCCCAACTAATGTTTTACTTAATACTTTACTAAGCTTGTGAAGAGGTGGGATAATGGGGTTTAAAGTATTAAATTTTAGGTCTTTTCAAGAAATAAAAGGTTAAAACTCAATGGGGGTAGCAAAGGATTATACAAAGGTGGGTCGTTTAAGCCAAGGTTAATGCAAGAAAAAGGGCCTCTTTCATATCTATTAAGCATGCATCTAGTAGACTCAAACCGATTCAAAGCAAGTTCTGAAGGTAGTAACCTATGGAAGTACAGTCAACAAGGAAATAAAATGACTATAGATGGAGTCATATGGCTTAATTCTCACTTTAGCTCTAATGAAAACTCATTATGCATCTCTACACTACCTCATTGTTCAAATGTCAATTTATGACTAAGCTTATGTAACTAACTACTTTTCATCACTTTATATGGTTCACTTTCTACTTAAGTAACATAATCTAAGTTCAAACATGCATTCAATCTTATTCCAACTAAGATGATAAAATCTCATGGTAATATTTATCAGAGTGACTCAAATGTGGTTCCATTGCTAACACAAAGCACATACAATATGCCTAAATAGCTAGGAGTAAATATTGCTCTATTCCTAAAGTAAAGTGCGCACCTTCTTCTTTCGAGTAAATAGAAAATGGGGGCCGATAGGTTGCCGCTAAGTTAGGTTTTCCTTTGTTGGAAACTTAATGGTGGAACTTGTCGACCAGTTCCTAACCCTCATCTTCCTTGGTGGAGCCATTGTTAGAAGACAATCTGTAAAAAAACGAAAGAGAGAGAGTGAAATTTTTATTTTGGAGAGAGAAAATAAAATCCCACCTAAATCTTTATGTTTTTGAATGATTGATGTATGAAAAGAATGAAGGAATGTAAGATTAATGGAAAGGGATGAAGAAAATACCAAGAATTTAGATGAAAAATGAAGAGTTTTATAGAGTGGGAGGAGAGAAAATCGTGTTCTAGAGAGAGAGGGAGTGAAATTTTGAAAGATGAATGAGAGAAGAAAAGGGGGGAAACTATAAGTTTCCTTCCGGATGGGACAATTCCCATGAGCGTGGAATTCCTCTCCAGAAACTCTCTAGAAAGGATTCCCACATCCGTGGAAATCACCATAATTCTTATGAACGTGGGTTTTCTCTCCAGAAACTTTCTGGAGAGACTTTACACGTTTGTGGGAATTGGTGATCCTCACAATTTCAAACCTTGTTACAAGCTTATATGCATTCTCCATGATCCCAAAACCTTCAAACACATCAAGATAATATCATCAACAAGAAATTTGAAAAGAAAACAAATTGAAATCCAAACACAATCAACACAAACATCAATCAAATCCAATTCAAACATGATCATAACAAAAGAATTCAAATGAACCATTAATTGAACAAAAACAAGCAAAGGCTAATTGACTCCGATAGGTTGCCTCCTATGCAGCGCTTCTATTACAGGCGATAGCACAACTCTCCTTCTTACTCATAGCGGTTCAAATGACTGGAATGATAGCGGTGCATAAACTGATCTCAGACTTTATACAGGGGCTACCTTATTCTGGGCTCCAGCTTCATTATTGTTTTCCTTTCTTCTCCTTCTCCTACGCATTCATTTCTTCCTGAACTCATTTTCAGGGTCCTCAATATTTTCCCATTCTCCTTGGAGTTCAGGTTGCTTGATGTCCATCGGGGTAGAGTAAGACGATAATTCTTCTTTGACACCTTGAATGTTAACTGCTCCTTCCCTACTCTCAATATTAACTCGCCCCCATCAACATCAATAATCGCACGAGCAGTAGCTAGAAACGGTCGCCTAAGAACCATCGGGGTTTCCTCATCTTCACTAATATTCAATATGTAAAAATTCGTAGGAATGACAAATTTATCAATGTGTAGCTGCCCATTCTTCATGATCCCCTTCGGTAAATGCACTGTCCTGTCAACCGTTTTCACTAATGTCTTAGTCAGCTTTGACTCTTCTAAACCTAACTTCTGACTGCATGAGTACGACATCATGTTGATACCTGCTCCTAAATTTGCAAATGCTCAATATATCTTAACTCCATTTATACTACACAGAATGAAAAAGTATCCTGGGCCTTCTTTCTTCTATGCTACATGCAAACTTTCTCCTGATATGTGATTGATAACCTCTTCTTTCAATGACCGCTTTAACATGAGCTTTGTCTGGAGTTAATTTGTTATGTTTGTCATCTCGCTTAACTCCCCTTCTTTAGAATTCTGAGTTACTTCATTTGAAGATAGATTCCACTGAGAAAAAATTTGATGTTGAAGTCCAAGTTGAAGTTCCTTAATTGGTTCGCTTACTGGTCCACTTGGAAGGACTTCCAACACTGTTTGTTCTTTTTACTTGTTTCCATCTTTCTCCCCAGGTTTGCTTTCTTTTTTCTCTATCCGAGTAATGAACATGATTCTTTCCTTTGGATTCACCTCAGTGTTGCTTGGTAGACTACTTGCATTTCGCGAAGATAAAGCATTAGCTAGTTGGCCTACCTAAACTTTTAGATTGTGGATGGATGATGCATGATTCTTCAAAATATGATCAAATTTTGCTTCCATCCTCTTCTGATTTTCCTCCTGGCTTGCATGAATCTTTTTATGATTCTCTTCTTGTGCTGCCAATTTGGACCCCAAAACCTCCATCGTCTTATCCATTTTGCTTTCCAATACTCAGATTCGATCTTGCTGGAATCTTGGCAGTCTTTTTGGTCTTTGTTGGCCACCTACATTATTGTTACTCCAGTTTGGGTAGTTTTTCCAATCCGGATTATATGTGTTCGAATATGGGTTATTACCTCGCTGCGGCTGGCCTAAAAAGCTTACCTCTTCGGTCCCGCTAGCTTCCAATAGGAAACATTCCACTGAGTTGTGGTTGTTCTCCTCACATAGCTCATATTGCTCTTGCATTACCGTAATTACTGAGGTGGATGCTCCTTGCATGTTGTTTAGCTGCTTCGTCAAAGCTGTGATTTGAGCCTGCAAGGCAGTAACTGAGTCAATAGATATCATACCTTTTTGTTCCTTCTGTCCTTGTCTACTCTTCTTGCATATGACTCCTCTCGCTCGACCATATGCAACTGTTGCTTGCCAACTCCTCCAATAAATCATGAACTACTTCCACCATCTTCCTCATCAGTGAACCTCCAGCTGCTACATCAATTATAGCCCTTGTGCCCAGATTCACTCCATTATAAAATGTTTGAAGCAGAAATTCCTTCGGGAGTTTATGATGGGAACAACTTCTTTGTAGTTCTTTAAATCTCTCCCATGCTTCATAGAGAGATTCTCTGTCACTCTGCTGGAAATTTGTTATCTCCTTGTTAATCATCTTCTTCGTCGTTAATAGAAAATATTTGGCAAGGAATGCTTGGACGAGTAGCTCCCAAGTTGTGATCTATCCTGAATTTAAAGAATTGTACCATGCTTTAACTCTATCCTTCAACGTGAATGAAAATAGTCGCAGCTTCACTGCATCATCAAACATTCCGTTGAATCTGAATGTGTCACAGATCTCCAAAAAAATTTGTGATGTGGGCATTCAGATCCTCGTTGGATAGCCCGTAGAACTGCACACTATTTTGGAGAATATTGAATAGTGCCAAATTTATCTCAAAACTATTTGCTTGAACTACCAATATCGCCACTCCTTGAGGACTAAACCCTAGCCTCATGAAATCTGTTAATGTTCGCTCTAGTCCTCCATGCTCTCCTTCTTCAGCCATATCTTGATTTGAAAATTTTAGACACTTTGCCCTTCTTATTTCTCTTTCGTGCTTCTTAATGTCGGGCAATTTGTCTTCAATAACTTCTTTCATCCTTCGTGTGCTCCTTGTGTTCATGCACCCACAAATACACAAGGAAAAGTGTCAAAAACTCTTAAATCAAAGTAATCTAAATTAGACACGATGCTCAACAATCAATCCCCGATAATCTACTTGTTTTATGCTTCAAACTGCAATTTAATGGGTTGTGACTTGTAGTAAATAGAGCGGATATTGATCCCACAGGGATTGATGCCTAGACACCTCTTAATTTAGACACAACTTTGTTTAAGAAACTAAATTATGAAATGCAAATAATCTGAAAAATTAAACTAAAATTAAATGACTAATGTAAACAATGGACAATACCGAAATTGTAGAAAATCTAAATTCAAGAATCTAAATGCTAGAGATTACTTTTTCCTTATTTTGTCTCACTCCTATTTTATTGATTGAATTGTGTCTCACCCTAAATTTCTGAATGTGCCAATTATCCTCTCTCAAGGTGTAATTATTTTTCCTTAATCGAATTAATGAGAATCGATTGAACGATCTCTCAACCTACCCAATGACTCTACCGATTCAACTAGTTATTAAACTATCCTATGGGTGATCAATTGACTAATCGAAATCTCTCTTCTAACTATTCAATTAACATGATGATTGCTTGTCTATAGGTCACCAACTCTTGTTGTACAATCCTACATGAATTTCATCTCACTCACTCTCTCGATTTGTTGCAAGATGACAATTAAGAACAACAATCAACAAAGATAATTGTATTCAATTCAATAAAATAGGAGTTTTGACAAAATAATTCAAAAGCAATCCTTAAAATGAAATCATCCTAACATGGTCTCCATAACATCATCAACAATCAAATAAACCATTTTTACAAAGAATAGAATAGATTAAAATGACAAAAAATTGAATAGAAAGACTCTTTCTCTTCTTTGCCAAAATCTAGAATTTTGGTGTTAATGTGCTATTTTTCCTAATCTTGATGATGATCCTTGTCTTTAATCCTTCCTCAATGCTCCAAACATGTGTTCTTCACTTAAGGATGGTGTTTCTACAGGTGGGTGTTGTCTCCTTTAAAGATGGAGGCTTAATAATGTTTTTATAGCCCAAAAACCTTAGATTTAATGAAGCCTCGTAGATTTCTTTGGATTACAATTCCCACGTCCGTGGGAATTTACATGATTCCCACAAGTGTGGGAATTACGCACAGATGCACTCCTCATTTCTTCTATGATTCCCACGTTCATGGGAGATGCACTCTTCTTGTCTTCTCTTCTTTGATCTTTTGTTCAACCTCCAAGTTGCTCCCTCTTCTTTCCTACACAAAAATAGTCAATTCTTACCCTCAATTAGCATCAAACACACAAGAACAACAATGGAATCAAACTTAATGAAAACATATAAAATGAATCTTAAACTAGAACAATAAACAACAATTATACTAGAAAACACATGCCAATCACCTATAGAAACATATCCTAATGCACACCTATCATATATGTATATGCGTGTATATATATATGATAACCATCAATAATATACTGCTTAATGGTATTGGTTGGTAATGTTCGATATTTTTAATATTGGCAATATACTAGACGAATTTGTAAAATAAAAAATAATGACCAGATTATCGTCCAGTGTATTACCGATATTAAGAATATCAATATACATACATACATACATACATATATATATATATATATATAGTCAATTTTTTTATTTTACAAATTGGTCCAGTATAATACCGATATTAAGAATATCGACTAGTGCTAACCAACACCATAAACTAGTTTGGTATTGAAAGTTATCCTACTGTTTTCCATCCATACTACATTCTGGTTGTTACAGTGTGGTAACCTATTCTCTACTTAGCACAAGTCATAAAATTGGTATTAACATATATGAAATAATTAGCAATCCTTTACTTATTATTTTAATTTTTGAAAAATTTCTAGTTAATTTAATATAATATTCACAAAAATATATAAATTATTAATATTTCAGCACTAATGCACTGGATCCTATCAAACTCTAAAGTTAAACATGTTTAACAGAGAATAGTATTAGGATGGGTGACCTCTTGGGAAGCCTTCGTATTGCACCTTTTCATGTGGGTCTATAAGAAACAATCTCTCTACCAGTTAGGGGTAAGATTGCATACTATTGGACTTCTCTAGACCCTACGTATTAGTAGGACTTTCACTTGGTTGATGTTGATGTTATTATTGATATTTCTTTGAATACATTTTTAAGTTTCCAGATAACATTTATGATGAATTTTATGTGCATAAGAATCCAATTATTTGTGAAATTTGTTGAACATTTAGTATTTTATATTAATACAATATTCTATTAATATTTTTGAAGATTTCACAAAACCATGATTTCAATAAATTTAATCAAGTGCACTAGAATAATTAAAATTTTCAATGCGATATTAAATTCATTCACAATATATAAAATCTTTTATTTTTGGTTTATATTCATTTTCTAAACTTCACTTATAAATTTATTAATTTTTTAATAAGTGAAGGAAAACATTCTTAAAATGCCTTAATTTGTGATTAAAAAAGAAACTTTAAAATATTATATTAGCTAAGATGAAGAAGAACCTTAAAATCTTCTATATTTAGCTTTTGCAAAGAGTTATAACACACACAATAACTCCTTTTGGTCAGTTGAAAAGCAACTTCATATTTTGTTTTGTCAAACATAAAGAGTAAAATGTACAGTTTATTTTGTATTTGGGAAAGTAAAAAAAATTATTCCAAAAGAATGTTTGGCTTATTGAGGATCTATACAAAATGTTGAAACATACAAAGGTTTGACCTTAACTAGCTACCTAGCTACATAATGAAGCACCTCCGTGTCAGTTGTGTCAAGATTAAGAAGCAAAAGGGACAGCGATCTCACAACAAGTCTTAGTCTCTTCTTTCCATATTAGTGATTTTTGCTCAAGCTTAATTGGCCTTGATAATATCCCCAATCCAATTGATGAGCTCATCAATTAATAGGTACTTGTGAGTTTCAATTTTCCTGTGCAATTTAATTTCTCATTTGATTGATATCAAAATTCAACAAATACAATCAAAAAAATGTCTCTTGCCTTAATTAATTCACCAAAGGCTTATTTTATATTTACACATTCATGAATGCACCCATATGTCATCCTACAACTTAATTGTGACTTATTTATACTCAATAATTTTCTTTTTCTAGTAACTAAAATAAGCACTAGTTATTATGACATATTTTATTTTTAGTTAAATTGACCTCATTCATCTTTAGTCAATTTTTATATTTGATTGAACTTGATTGATCTATTGGTCCACTTATATCTTAAAAAAATAAGAATCAAATACACTTACATGAAATCCGTCTTACTCTAATGAGTCTACTCAATTGATGAATAATATATTTGGTCAACCTAAATCTATTATAGGTCAAATTAAGTCATTATTCATAATATTTATAAAAACTTTAAGTTTTCTAGGTTCTCAATCCATTCCCTTAACAAAATTTGATTGATACATACTTGAAAAGTCCTCTAATTTTAAAGAGACATATTTAAAAAGAATTTTTGTTTAAAAATTATAAAAATGTTCATATTATAATTGAAATCTTTATGCACCAAAACCTGCAATGAATGAAATTTTATTTTTTCATGCAAACTCTTAAATTTCATTAGAACTTTCTAGAATTGTATGTAGTAATTCATTTTAATTTTCTCTTTAATCACCTTACTTTTCTATTAAGGTTGATCTTTTATATATTCATTGATTCTTTAAGAAATTATACTAATATCACCAAAAATAAAAATAAAAATAACCTATTTTGTTATCTTAAAAAATACAAGTTGGAGCATCTCTTGATTCAAAACATAGAAATAAGAAGAGTTTACTGAAATAAATGAACTGGTATGATAAAAAGTATCTATGACCTTTCACTTAATCTCTTGAATTGCATTTTTATCTCTTATTTGATCTTTCTCTTTTAATTTGTTATGGTTCAATGTGAAGATGGAATTGTTTATCAACTTCGTTTTAAATAAATTATTGCTTAACTGTTGCTTGAATTCCATGTGTGGTTGAAATAACTTATTAAAATGATTTCACGTAATTTAAAATTTATAAGATAACAATATTAGACTTTGAATATTAATGGAAACTTTTGAACTCTTAGTCTTGATATTAGAGAACTATTGACAAACGAAATTAATTTGATTTAACGTGATTTTGAACGTTTGAACTTGGTGAAAACCTATTAGAGTTCTAATCATATTTTAACAAGACTTTGAAAGTAAGCTTAGTATGTTACTTTATCCTCAATTGAGAAAAAATAAAAAATCAATCTTATGATGTAGAGACTTATTCTAGACCAACTTGGGCCATTCCACCCGAGTTCCTGATTATTGAAGTATTTCCCTAAATTGCCTATTTTATAGGGAGATTATGCTAGAGATAATAGTGTTGGATTATTATACTAGGAGAATAGGAGGGAGTCAAGTGACTTAAGGAAAGACTTTAGATTAAGTACTCCCTCAGAGAATCTCTAGCTTGTTGGTTTTGTATCAGGGATCCTTGTCCAATCTAGTTGAGTTAGCTAGTCTTAAGGTTTTGTTTATGATCTTCATAGAATGTACTCCCAAACCTCCTTTTTCCTTAGTTTAAAATACCTCAATCCATTTCAATTTAACATAGACAGCATTCCCAAATTGATTTCCCCGTAAGAATTTTCTCATAATTCTCTCAATTTTTTTAGTAAGGCCTTTGGAAAGGAAGATATGAGTGCTCCAATAAGTGTGTAGAATGCTCAACACTAACTTAATCAACAACAATTTACTAGCATAGGAGAGGTCTTTGTACACCTAAGAGTCAACTCTCTTTAGGATTCTTTCCATTAGAGGTATGCACTCATTATAGCAAAGTTTTCTAGTAAAGATAGGAAAACCTAAATAAAACGTATGAGGGTCCTTTTTCACCATTCCAATTAAACTTCCAATGTTAAGTTCCAATGAGCATACACTTCTTAATAAGAAGTAGTAGCTTTTGCTAAGGTTGACCTCTAATCTAAACAAAGTCTTAAACTGGAGGATTAAGCTTATTAGTGTTTCAATGAATTCTATATATGCTTTTGTAAATAAGACTAATCATAAGTGAAGCAAAGATTTATGAAGAAAAGTTTCCTACATTTGGAATGGTATAAGTTAGGAGCATTTTCCACATTATGTTTGATCAGTTGAGATAAGGCCTCTATACATAGGATAAAAAGGTAGGGAATAGGGGATCCCCCTACTTAATACCTCTTCCACCATTAAAAATTCTAGAGGGAAATTCATTTACTAAGACACTTAATAAAGTAGTGGAGATGCAAGCTTTAATCCATTAGATAAAAGTTCCAAGAAACCCAAAGATTTTCAATAGTTGGAATAGAAAGTCTTAACTAACACAATCAAAAGCTTTATGAAATTCAATTTTCATGTCACAGTTAGGGGGAGATTTTTATCCCAGAATACCCTTTAAGTGTTCCTGGACAATTAAGGTATTGCCAACAACATTTCTATCCTTAATGAATGCCCCCTATTTGTCACTAATTATAAAGTTGAGCAACCCTTTCAATCTATTTGGTAAAATTTTAGCAATGATCTTATAGGCAAAACAGGTGGAAGAGATAGGCCTAAAATCTACAAAGTTAGAAAGGTTTGAGCACTTAGGCACTAAGCTTATCCTTTTGCAAAAATTTCACGCATTGCTTGCTTTACTATATAACCTACTTCATTCCATGCTTATGGTAAATGAAACCATTCAGTCCATTAGGCCTAGGAGCTTTTATTCCATTCACTTGGAAAATAGTAGCCTCAATTTCTTTATCATCAATAGACTTTATAGGCTCGAAAGAACCCTTTCTTGAGATTCCTCTCCTGATGAACATGCCTAACTCTTCCACGGATGAAGAGGCGTCTGTATTTGATCCAATCAAGATCCTAAAAAAGTTGACTTCCTCCCTTAGGATATCATTCTATCCCTTTACAACACTTTCATTCTAAGTTAGGATAGATGTGATATTGTTTATGTTCTTTCTAGTAACTAGAGAGTTAAAGAAAAACTTAAAGCATTTATCCCTATCCTTAATCTAATTGACTCTATATCTCTACTATATTAGGGAAGAATGGACCTTAATAGCTTTTAAATAAGCCTTTAAATAATTTTTTCTCCTTTCCTAATAGCAGGGGTTCTCCTGGATTCAAGGAAATTAATGATTGAGTGGAGGACAAAATCTATTTTTCTTTGTCCATAACTTCTTTAGTGTTAAGACCTCTATTGGCATTAATCTTTTTAAGTTCTTCAACTACCTTTAACTTCTGTACAAAGATATATTGCTTAATTCCTGTTGAAGGACTCTCTAAACCCCTTAGGACTGCATTCTGAAAACCTTCATCCTCTGTTAGGAAATTATTGAATCTGAATAGAGTATGTCTAACAAAATTCTTAAATAGATTCTCTATTTTGATAGGAGTATGGTCAAGCATTAGGGGATCCATAAAAATAGATTTACTTTATGAGTAATCATTTAGCTAGCTAGAGTTTACAAAAGCCCTACCCATCTTCTTTGTAATGAACCAGTTTGAAGATTATTTATAACTCTATGTGTACATATGGCCCTCCATCTTCAAATCGGTGACCTATATACTTTTAACATAACTTTTGAAGTCATTCAATAAGGTCATCAAGTTAGTATTGTCCTCAACCTTAGTTTTATATAAGGTAAAATTAAAATATCCATATAGGCCCATATATATCTACCTTGCACCACCTTCAAGCCATTCCATAAGTAAGCTCTTTGGAAAGCTAGATTAAATCTATAGAAATAAAAGCAAATATTGATATATTCTCCATAGTACAGTGCAATTTCAGATGCATTATCTATGCATTAGAGTCCATCTCCTCCACCTTAACAAAAGTAGTGTTAAAGTAAACAATAATCCCACCATATGCATGATGTTGATGGTTTCTAATAAAATCCCATCGAGGCCCTAGTTTTTTCAACTTATGCGGATTCTCTATTTTAATCTTAAATTCCAAAATACCCAAAACATAAGGCTTTTCCTTTGATACAAAATCCCATAAAGAACTCAACTTATTAGGGTAGTTCAGTCCATGTACGTTTTAGACTATGATTGACATTAAGTATGTTTCCCTTTGGAGTTTTTCTCTTATTGCTTATTTAGGATTTCTTTGTTTTAACACTTTGGAATTACTCTTTATTGCTTATACTCTGTTCTACATTAATGTCTGTTTTAAGGATGTTAGGTGTAGGAGTTTTTACTTCGCTGTTTGTGCACTTTACAGATACTTGCTTAGGCTACTTTGTAGATATTCTCAGTCTCAGTGGCTCAACAACATTTCTAGGCTCCTGGTTTAATTCAAATCATGAGTTTCTTGTTGGAATAGAGTTTCGGTTGTTTTCTACATTATCCTCAAGGCCTATTAACTCATTATAGTCTCTCATTTTGAACAACTTACTAGTGGGTCTCCCCATTTTTTCAAAATCTTTAATAAAAGGCTTCCACTAGTAGGATATTATAACACTGTCACTTTGATAAATGGCTTCCAATGGTAGGTTAATTATGACACTATATTCAACCAATCCATTTCCATCCCTTAATCTCATTATATAAATTTCTACAATAAGCTTCGCCACAATGTCAACTCCTTCATACATTCAGACATAGCCAATTCCTCTCCTTTTTGTAGTGTTCTTACCCATACATATAGGTTTCTGATAGATGCATATTTGACCATATTTATACCTCATATTTGATGTATTTTTACTTAATATTTTATACTTTTATCATATATTAAGTACTTAATTTGCTCCAAGTGTATTTGTACGTTATAATTACCGTTATAGACTTAAACGAGAAGAATTCAGATGAAATTGTGGTATAAAACGAAGATTTGAAGCATAGAATGGATATAAAACCATGTATTTAGGCGTGCAAATCCCTCAAACCATGCAAAAATCATGAATTTTGGGTATTCTAGGTTATACATAATCTAGTACAATGTCGTGTATCAGACTGTCCATCACCCAGAACCTTAAAATTTTCTATAAAAGGACATGTTTAGAGGTAATTAAAGGAAGCAAGCATAGAGAGACGTCTAAAGACTTTGAGAGGAAACTCAAAGGGCGATTTTGATCTAGAGAAGTGGAAAATATGAATAAACCATCAAAAGATCCAAGAGAATACAAGATCAAACTGTTACTTGCAAAAATATTTGATAGGAGATAAATAGGGAGACAACCTTTATTTTCTATTCGTTTTTCTTTCTATTATTGTTTTATTTCAGCTTTATTTATGTGTAACTAAATTCCTTTGGTGTCTAGGTTAGATGAACCCTACGTTGATACTTTAACATGTTTTGATTCTTTTATTGATGTAATTGGTTTGATTGATATATTATGATCCGATTATGTATTTCTATTTATGTTCTAATAAATCAGAAATATTAGATAATAACCTAATTTCATAACATACAGATTGAGAAATCCTTGTTTGAATAGATCTACCGTAATTGGAAGGAGTTGATTGCAACCTTAGAGATAGGATGATATAAATCTTCCAGATTTCTATCAAACCTAGTAGAGGGATTCACAAATCGATAAAAGCAATCCTATAAACTTTAACCTGAGTAATTCGAATGAACACATTAGGATTAATTACTATTAGACTCAAGGTCAGTTATTAGCATACCATAGGAATGTTCATGGTCCAATAAATCAATAAAACAACTGCATAATAAAAGATCAATTTGTTAAAGGTTTAGGCGGATTCGAAACCTAGATAGTAATTTTTTAATATCGATAGTTTACTAAGCGCTTCCTTAATTATCTGATTCAATCTTGTAGCCTTCTTATTTTACTTTCTTTAGTTTTATTTTCTTTTAAATCAAAAATAAGAACCAATTATAATAATGGTAATTATTAGTGCTTATAGTCCTTATGGGATTGATCCGTAATTGCTGGTACTAACTATAGCTACGCCGTGCACTTGTGTCATACTTGTAGTGTTCTTATCTATACATATAGGTTTTTGATATATGCATATTTTACCATATTTATACCTTATATTTCAAGTATTTTTTCTTAATATTTTATACTTTTATCGTATATTAGGTACTTAATTTGCTCCAAGTATGTTTATAGGTTATAGTTGTTTTCATAAACTTAATAAGAAGAATTCGAACGAAAACGTGGTATAAAACGAAGATTTGAAGCATAGAAGGGATACATAACCATGTATCTGGGCGTGCAAATCCCTCAAACCATGCAAAATTGTGAATTTTGGGTATTCTGGGTTATACATAATCTAGTACATTTTCGTGTATCAGACCATGCATTACCCAAAACCCTAAAATTTACTAAAAGAACGTGTTTAAAGGCAATTAAAGGAAGTAGGTATAGAGAGTCCAAAGAGTTTGAGAGGTGACTCAAAGGGAAATTTTGATCTATAGAAGTGGAAAATATGAAGAAACCATCAAAAGATCTAAGAGAATACAAAATCAAACCGCTACTTGCAAGAATATTCGATAGGAGATAAATAGGGAGATTTAGAATTTTGAAATATTTATTTTCTATTCGTTTTTCTTTCTATTATTGTTTGATTTTATCTTTAATCATGTGTAACTAAATTCCTTTAATGTCCAGGTTAGATGAACCCTATATTGATACTTTAACATGTTTTGATCCTTTTATTAATGTAATTGGTTTGATTGATATATTGTTATCCAATTATGTGTTTTATTTACATCCTAATAGATCTGAAATATTAGATCATACTTGATTTCATAAAATACGGATTGGGAAATCCTTGCTCGATTAAATCTACTGTAGTTGGAATGAGTTTATTGCAACCTTAGAAATATGATGACATAAATCTTTCAGATTAGGTTCAAACCTAATAAAGGGATTCAAAAATCGGTAAAGCAATCGTAGAAACTTTAACTTGAGTAATTCAGTTGAAAACCTTATGATTAGTTACTATTAGACTTAATGTCAGTTATTAGCATACTATAGGGATGTCCATGGACCAATAAATAAATAAAACAATTGCATAATAAAAGATTAATCTGTTAAAGGTTTTAGGGGGACTCGAAACTTAGATACTAATTTTTTGAGATCGATAGTTTACTAAGCACTTCCTTAATTCTCAGATTCAATCTTATGGCTTATTTATTTTACTTTCTTTACTTTTATTTTATTTTAAATCAAAACTCAGAACTAACTTCCTAGCTTCATCTCCTTTCTTCAAAGTGTCAATTTCTGGCACTATCATAATCCTTCCTTAAGATGATGTGGCCTCTAGTAAGGTAGCCTGAGTAGAGGAAAGGAGGGAGGAATAAGGGGGTGAGGGTTAATGCTAGTTTGGACAAGTGGGAACCTTGGGTTAAAAGGGTGAGAGTGTTAATAGGAAGAGTAGCTTGTTTTCAAGAGGAAGTATGCTAGGAACTTGGTGAAAGTGGAAGGTAGGTCTGATGAATAAGGAGGGGTAATGGTGGGAAATCATTCTATTTAGTAGCCAACATTATTATAGAGGCTTCTAGTATTGTTAAGGGTTCAGGAGAAGAGGGGGGAAGGATAAAATAATGTTACTTAAAAAAGTAAGATAGGCTTAGGTAGGAAAGATAGTTAAGTAAGTTACCAGAAAGTCCTTTCATAGAGCAACAAGCAAAGGAATTTGACAAAGCAGTCGAGAGGGGGATGAAGAAAACATATAAGGGATGAGGAGCTAAGCAAGTTTGATAGATAAGGCAAGGGAGCAAGTAGCAGGATATTACACTGGAATATAATAAAGAGAAAGAAAGAAGGAAGATACTAACTAGAGAAGATTTAGTCGTTCTTTCATATTTGGTTTTTCTCGCTCCCTCTTTCTCAATCCTTTAATATGATCTACTTCCTTAAAAAGATTATAGATCTCTCTTCTCATTATTTGCAACTACAAGATGTTTTATAGGGCTTCTCTCTTCTGGAAGGCTTCTAATGTTAAACAAAACTAGAATTGATAACCCTGATTTTAGGTAAGGTTTACACATCGTTAAATAATTAATCCCATTATAAAAATGATAGAGGATACAGTCTTATCCCAGACTGTGATCTTTACTATTTCTTAAGAAAATCAAAACATAAACATTTAGGAACTCTTCCTATGCCTTCTATAGAAACTTAAATCATCTTAATCAGAGCTTAGATGAGAAAGTTAAGCTCAATTTAAGAAGTTTTTAATTAACACCTTATTTTATAATGTTTCTCTAATTTTTACTTCTAGACAGAAACACAAGCTCTAACATGCCCATATTATAGGATATGTTTCTTTGAATTTTCCTTTTTCACATGACACAATATCGATTTACTTATATAGCATGCTATATTCTCAACATCAAAGTTTCAGATAGGCCACGTTAGACCTTCCTATCAAATGTTTCTATCCAATGTAGAAAAGACTTTGGCACACGGGCATGTATCATGCCATGTTTAGCCAAAATTGCCTTTTCTTTATGATTTTCCTTGTCAAATCCTCTAATTCTTGGCTAACTTCATTCCTCAAGCAACTTCTCCATAATTATCTAGAGCATAACATAAAAACAGTCAAAGTAAAGTAATTTATTGAAAATATAGTCATAATGTTAATAAACTTCACAAGCCTTTAGATAATTATACTAACTCCAATATCAACTTCATTTAGTAATCCTTTAAATATCAACTCAATATAACAATTTAACCATATATATAAGATACATAAAAAATGAATAAAAAATATATATCAATAAGAACTTAACAAAGAACACAAATCAACCTAATTATTTCTTAAAACTTAGTATCAAGAGTTTATTTGATATGTCATCATAAATTTTTGAGGTGAAGATAAATACCTTATCATAAAAATCTCTAATTACTTTATAAGGTTACACTCTCAAATGACTATTAGCACTACTCATAATTATAACCTATAAATTATAAATAAGTTTTTGGAATAGAATTTGTTAATTTTTAATTTATTCACTTTTTATTACATCAATTCATAATCAATATGAAATAACCAACCACTTTAAAGCTTAACTCTACACTCAAATCATGTCAAAAATCACATATACGGTCTCATAATTTGAATCAAGTCTCATCCTCAAGATTATTAGATCAAGATCAAACTAAAATACTCATTAATAATCATATCTATAAACCTGATATAGCTAAATCAAAAAGTAATTTAACACTAACAAATTAACTTATTCGACTTAATTTCATTGTTTTTTATCTTGGAGTTGTAACTTACTAAGCTAACTGAAATAAAAAAATAATTTACTTAGAGGATTTGTCTTATTCACTCAACTAAGTCTTAAAGTAACCCCTACTTAAAATTAAATAAAGAATGAGAAAATTTAGGTCCCATAGTTGATGTTGCTTGCCATAAGTCAATGATATACATCAAATTTTGAGACTTTCAAAGAAAACCACACATAGCACAAAGAAAACACATAAATAAAAATGGTACATATGAAATAAAACTAATCACATATGCAAACTAAATTTGGTTGCCTCCTAGTAAGCACTTCTGTAGAGTCTTTTAGCTAGAATATATTATTAGTGTCATTTTCAAGATAACATAATCGACTTGTAGGCCTCTTTATAAACTTGTGGATGTTATATAAAGGTCTTACTATTTTAATTTTTGAAGCATTGCATTCCAGTCCTTTCCATTTCTTCTATTAAACCATCTCATCTTGCTTAGTAGAATTTAATGTCTATTATATTGATACCATAGCAAGAATTGGTATCATCCAATATACGAAACTTCTCCTTCACATTATTCTTTTCTTCTTTCTCAGTAGTAACCTTATCTTTTTTTATCATATATTAGCTATTTGCCACTATGTGAACTGACTACCTTAACATACTCCTAGGAATGGCAAAAAATACTGGCCTGGTTAAACTGGGCCAAGGGCCGAAGGAGGTTGGCTAGTAGAATCTTAGGCCCAGTCATGTACCACGAGCTATTGGTCATTGAGCTCAGGTTGGGCCTAGTTTTAAGTTAACTGGCTCGACCCATAGCCCAAAAAGACAAAATGATATTTTGTTTATAGCAACTGGCTCGACCTATGGCCCAAACAGACATAACGACATTTTATTTATAGCAAAACGACATCGTTTTGTTTTAAATAAAATATAAAGTTACCTAGTCAAAATGACGTCATTTTGCCTTAGGAGCGAAACAACGTCGTTTTGCTTCTGTTAATGTTAAAGAAAAGAGAAGAGAAACAACATCATTTTGCTTCTCATAGTCATTAAACATAGATCACTCACGTTTTCATTCTTCTTCACACTTCAATTCTTTAGTTCTTCTTTGTTCTTTGTCAATCATCAATGAATCAATTCTTCTAATTCTTCTTTGTCGTATGTCATCTTCTCTGTTCTACATTTGTTTTTCTACTAACTATTGTTGGAGTTTAACACTACACCCTCCTCATCATCGTCACTGACGCCACTAACTAACATATTAAGGCAATCTCCAACCAAAACCAAAACCAAAACATACCCAGATTCCCGTCTAAGCAGGGTATGGGGAGGGTAAGATGTATGCAGTAATGCCCACATCTCCGATGGAGATACAAAGACTGTTTCTTTATAGACCCCCGGCTAAGGTAAGAGCATAAATAAATAACAAAAAAAAACCAACACACACAAACACAAACAAACACACACAAACAACAAAAACAAACACAAGAACAAACCCACACAAACAAAAAAAATATAAAGGCAATCTCTTTTCTCAAATTTGGTTTATTATTAATAGTTTATTGTTTAGATTGTAGATTATTATGGTTTGATGGGTGATAGTGATTTGATTTGGGTAATTTGTGAACCTTTTATGTTTAATAATGAGAATATTGGATAATGCACTCAGACTGTTAGATGAAATGCCCCACTTATAATATTCTTTATAATCAGTCATAAAAGGTTAATTATGTATTCTATCCAACAAATTTATATATGTCCTAAATTCAGTTTTTATTATGTTATGAAAGTGTTGAGGTGGCTTATATATGTCTGATGGATATGTAATTAAAAGAAGTTAACAGAATAAAGATTTAGATGTTTGGTGTGGGGACATCTCAACACCTATGTATATGTCACATGTTATAGTCTTTTTTAGTGTTTTGAATAAATTTCAGTTAGTTATATTTGAAGTTTTATGGTATGAGTTTGCATTAAGACAGAAATGGTTATTGCTAGCCAAAGGTGATTGTATTCTGACTATTGAATTGGGACTTAATCGATTTCATGGTATTGTATGATAAAATTTGTTGGAAACAAATGTTAGGGAAGGAAGCTTGCATAGTTTGTCTATGAGATTACCAAAATTATCACGAAACTAAATCCTTAAAAAATGATAGGCAGGACTATTAGTAATTTATTTTTACCAAAACATGCTCTTGAACTAAGTAATATATTGCCCAGTAGTCTGCTCAGACTCAATTCTTGCTGAAATCTAATATTAGTTTTCTATTCAACTCAAAATCACTATATTTTGATTTTAAGATGTCTTTTTGATTGATAACTCCAGCTTTGATTATTTATGTGATACTAATCTTCAACTGCTATTGTTTTGATTGTTTGAAAATAATGACATGCTTCTTATATTAATACAATTTATACTTGTATGTTTTGACTACTAAATACATAAGCATATAATATTTCGTCATTGCTTCTTATATGAACATAATTTATATTGCCGTTAAACATGTGTTATGATTTTTTTAATAATGATATGCTTAATTGCTCATTTTGATTGTTTATAACCTCAAATATTTATATGTTGATTATTTCTAACCTCAAGTATTTATATGTTTTTTGTTTTAGATAGATGAGCATTTTCCTTCAGTTGAGAGTTTTAATCTAGTACTGGAGATAGAAGTGGAAACTTCTATTCAGGAACTAAGTCAGGATATAGATTCAACTTGAACTCAACATAAAAGTGAAGTTTGAATCACTTTAACAAAACTATATCGAACGATGGAATTGAAAAAGCAGAGTGTAAGTATTATCATAAGTTGTACTCGAGTGGTTTGAAAGGTGGAACATCTCATTTAAAGAGAAATATCAATTCATATGTTAAAAGGAAGATGGTTTTAGGAGGTCAAACATTTTTTACACCTAACTTAATGAATGGGAAGAATGGGGTGAGTGTAACAACTTTTGATAAGAACATATCATAGTTTTTGACGGCTAAAATGATTATTGGAGATGAACATTCATTGTATATGGTTGAAAGTAAAAGTTTTAGGATGTTTTGTTATTCACTACAATCAACTTTCAAGGTTCCTTGTAGGAATACAGTGAAGAAGGAGATATTGAAAATCTACAAGGATAAGAAGAGGGAGACAATAAGAAGAACATTGTTGAGTGTTGAACAACGGATTGACATAACAACAGACATGTGGACAAACAACAACCAAAAGAAGGGTTATATGATGGTGACGGCATATTATGTTGATAATTATTGGACGTTACATAATATACTTTTTAGGTACTTTATATTTTTTAATATTGTCATCATTTACTTTTTCATTATGTTATGAATTTATGATTAATGATGGTAATATCTGTATATGATAGGTTCATTTATGTATCAGCACCACATAAAAGTGACAAATTGGCAACCGTGTTTAGAGATGGCTTAATGGATTTTATCATCGACAATAAAATATCCACCATCATTGTTGATAATTGTAGCAACATGATCCTATAATGGAAAGGTTAATTAATAAGATGCTGATTGGGAACTTATTGGTTAGAGGTAGTTATTTTATATGCATTATTTTGTGTATATTCTTAACTTGATTGTGAAGGATGAGTTGAAGATGATAAGGTAAGTAATAAATTGTATTCGAAATAGTTTTTTGTACTAGAATGCAACACCTAAAAGGGTGGGTTGAAATTTTTAAAGAAGCTGCACAAATTTTATGTATTTCTAGTTCAAAGAAGATGGCTTTAGGTTATCCAACTAGATGGAACTTAACCTTGAAGATGTTGGAGTTGGCAATCCCATATACTGAGGTGTTTATTAGATTAAAGGATAAGATTTTCAGTATACTTGCGTGACAATAGAAGATCAGTGGGAGTTGGCTAAAGAACTTTGCATGAAGTTGGAATTATTCTATAATGCTACTAAATTTCTCGGGAACAAAATATCCAACTTCTCAAAGTTGTTTTAACACACTGCCAAACCAAGCTTTATCACAGTGGATGTTTGAATCTAATGAGATTATTCGGATTATGACAGAGTGCATGATGGCTAAGTTGAATTCTTATTGGTATAAGGTTGGAGATATTGTTGCAGTGTTAAGTGTCTTGGACCCTAGATACAAGATGGACGGGATTGAATATATTTATAGTGCATTGTACAGTGATCAAGCACAAGAGCATATAGATATCATTAAAGAATTATTGTATCAATTATTTAATGATTATCAACTCAGATTAGAGAAAACTTAAACTGTAGGTCTTAATAGTGCAGGTAGTTCTGTTTCGGATTCAGTTTCATCTTCTAACCCAAGATTGACACATTCTCTTAAAAGTTTTTTGAAAGAGAAAAAAACATGAATTTCTTATAATATGATGGATTTAAATAAATATTTAACCAAACATTATGTGCCTGAAACTAAAGGTGAGCAATTCAAAATATTGTCATTGTGGAAGCAATCTATAAATGCTTTTTTGATTATGCAAGTGATCGCACATGTTGGACCCCGATTCTTTTCTTACTAACAAGATTGTGCTAAATTCTTTTTGAGGTTTAATTTGATTAATTTGTTGTGATTAGGTATTAATTATAATGTTTTGGGGGGGGGGGGGGGGGGG
>JAOQMS010000180.1:18987154-19006129 GCA_027563885.1 Erythroxylum longipes | reverse complement strand
TATATATAGTTAATTATAAAAAAGTATCAAATTATCAACATTCTTTATAAAATGCATTCTAGTTTTAATAAAATAATAGTTATTTTCAATATAATAGCCATATCAATATATGTTTTTAAAACTCAATTACAATTACTTTTATATTCTTTTGACATTGATATATTAGTAATACAACAGTGATTAATTCATTTTAAGATTTATATAAATACATATACGCATAATGTATACATTGTGTAAATATGAAATATAAAATTATAAAAGTTTAAAATCGTTAAGAGTAATTATGAAATTAATTTATTTTAATATGGGTAATAAAAACATAAATTTTATAATGATTATTTAATAATTGATATAATATAAAAGGACAATATTATTACAACAATTTAAACTTTGTACTCTTTTACATGCGAATGCGAATATAAAAAACGTTTTTATACTTATATAAAAAAGTTTTTATATTTTCTTTTGTTGTGGAGATAAAACAATATTTATAAAAGTAAAAAATCATTAAATCAACAATAATTAAAAGTTACATGTATAATTATTATTTAAAGTATATATTTTACAACGACATCATCAATTAACTTTTTTACATTTATATTAATTAAATGTTATAATAAAATCATAAACTGAAATTAAATTCATTTAAAGGGAGGGAATAATTATAACAATATTATCATAACTACATATTTTAATAAAAATAAATATGTATTAAAATGTTGTCAAAAATTTTAAAATTATTAAAATTTTCAAGCTAGGCCTTAGGTTGCCCATGGCGGGCTGTCTTCTTCTTTGGTCTGGTCAGGCTAGGCCAAAGGCGGTCTAAGCCGAGCCCAGCTCAGCCCGTTGCCATTCCTAATAATGATGGAATGTATTTGTACCTTGGAACTGTTTGTTATGATCACAGTTTTATGTTTGATGGTTTTATTGTACTAAATGTTGTGGCTACTACCAATAACGTTAGTTATACATTAGTTACATCATCTAGTACTTATAATAATTATGCAATCTTGTGGCACGGTAGACTAATTCATATTGATCAAAATCGAATAAGTCGACAGACTAAAGAGGGACTTTTAGGTATTCTAAGCCAAAAAGATTTACTTATGTGTTAATATTGTCTGGTTAGGAAAATGGTTATAAAATCTTTTAGAGGGAACATGAGCTTTATACTCATTGCAATTAATTCGTTTTAATATCTGTGGTCCAATGAATATAAGAGTGTGAATTTGTGTATTTTTATAAATCAGGAGCATTAAGTTGTTTCATCAAGTACATTAATTTGAGTTGAGAATCAATTAGAAAGGAAGATAAAAGCATTTTGAACTGATCAAGGAGTGTATTTGCCTGACAAGTTAAAAATGCTACCTAATGAAAAAGGAATAAATAGACAGTTGCCTATTCCTAGTACCCCACAATAAACAATGTAGCAAAAAGACATAATAGAACCTTACTAGAAATGATTAGGTCCATAATGGCATAAGAAAATTTACTAATCACCTATTAGGGTGATGCATTGCTAATAGCCACTTATATACTTAATTGAGTGCCTACAAAATCAGTTACAAGCACTCCGTATGAGTTGTAGATAGGTAGAAAAACCTAACATGACAACTCTTATACCTTTGGAATGTATTGTATATATTTATGATCTCTCTCATAAATATGTGAAACTGGGCCCAAGAAAAAAGAAAAGTATCTTTATCAAATACTCAGAATACTCAAAAGATCTATTTCTATATGAGACTTTTGATCAACAAAATTCTGTTACAAGTTTCCACTACTCCTGAATTGTATACCTCTTCTGCAAACTCTCCTTTAACACTACTATCCATCAATCAACCACCCCCATCATCCTCTCATCTAATGGTTACTCACATTGGGTGTTACACATAAAAAACTAAAAACTTTTCCTGATCACGATACTTACAACACCACTAGTGCATCCTCCCCTAATATTAACCATACTTCTTTTACTCCTGCAAGCAAACTTTCTCATTGCAGTAAATGATTCTTGATGAGTTCAAAGCTCTCCATCATAATGATACTAGGTCCTTTGTCCCTTCTCCTCCAAATGCGAATATTGTTAGCTATAAATGGGTCTTTGAAAATAAACTCAATCTTGATGGCTTTTTAGATTGCTACAAAGCTCTCCTAGTTCCAAAGGTTTTCACCAATCTCTTGGTCTTCATTGTATAGACACTTTCAATCTAATTGTCAAACTGACCACCATTTGCCTCATTCTTACACTTACCTTAGCTAAATATTGGTTTATTCATCAATTTGATGTTAATAATGCTTTTCTAGATAGAAACTTATAAGAACTTGTTTTTATGCATCAACCACTAGACTTTATTAATCCTTATCATCCTCATTATGTGTGTTGTCTTCACAAAGTACTTTATGGTCTCAAATGGGATACCAGAGGTTGGTTTCACAAATTAAGTCATAAACTTGTTAATCTTAGATTTATTTCATCTAAAGTAGACACTTCTCTATTCATATGGATGATATCTTGGTGACAAGCTATTCATAGAAATGCATTCAAACAATGCTTTATAGACTTCATTCTACCTTTACATCAAAGATCTATGCACCGTTCACTACTTCTTTTATATGTCCTTATAAACATGAGCTTATAGGGATTGTTAACAGAAAATCATCTTCCTTATAACCTTATACTTTCATTGTAATTACTTTAGCTATGATTATCAGCTTATCATTTCTTTTTTGCATCTTCTAAGATATGATAAGATACAATCTTATTAATATCATCACTAGTCCAAATATATATAAATACCGGTGGATACTTTCATGTTAACACATACAAAATCGTCACAAAACTACTTAGTTACATTAACATTCAAATACTTTTTTGCATTCTTTATTCTTTCAATAAATTGACGATACTAACACTATAAGGTATGAGTTAAGTCCATCTTATGGCCATGTGGTCAGGGACGACATTGTTCACCTGTTTATAATTCACACAATCTCATCCCCTTATTGATAATTGTCACCTTATTAATAAATGAATCACCATATAATCTGTGCTAGCCGCTCCATTATTGAAGTTCCATTTAGACTAGAGATGGAAGCCTCTCCCGTAATTTTTAGGCAATATCGAAGTGCTTTCTCTAAATACGAGAATAAAAGTAAGTTGTTTTATAATTGCAAACACTCTTTCACACAACTTATATTCTATATTAAGTTAATCTAATTTTTGCTTAAATAATTGTGAGGCGGTAAATGTTCATCTTTTTAATTATAATAAATTCAAATTTTGTATATGCATGATGTGAAAATAAAAGGGACAACTAATTAAAAAGCGTTTTGTTCATTTAACAATTATAAATTTAATTTTATTGAATAAAAATTGTCAAATTTTGGTTGAAATGAATTATTAATATGTTATTTTATATTAATGTTAAGTGAATGAAGTGATATACTATTTGTATAACTATATGGTACATTGAAAAAAATATTCACTCTAAGAGGGAGAATGTTTGAGGTCTGTAGCCTTCCCAAAAAGAGGATATGATGCTTCATAAAAGTTTAGTTATGTTGTGATACAAAATTATACGAATGATTTCTGTAATTTGTGACACCAAAAAGGAAAGGGTAAAGATAAGAGAACAAATCTTCTGTTTTGATTAATCTGTTTCTACTTTATTCTATACTATCTTATTCATACATTTATACGAGCCTTAAAAAAATATATGAATGAAATGATATAAAATAGAGTAGGAACATAAAATCTTACCTCAAAAGATAATCTCATTCTAAAGTAACGGTTTCACTTTACTAAAATTGGGGAGGGGGGCAAAATAGTGGATTTGTTAGACGGTCAAAGTAAAAAGCAAAAAAAAGGATCCCCGAAATTTCCAAAATAGAAAACCAAATATAACTCAAAAAGGAAAGCCAACTCAACACCTAAAACTAAATAACTTAAAATTAAGAAAAAAACATGCTCATGCTCATGCTCATGCTCATGCTCATGCCATTCAATAACTCGTACTTTGCCTTATAACTAAAATCTTTCTTCTGTTTCTTCTTTTGTTTTCCTCAAAACACAAATTCATAACCAGTCACATCTTCCGTCTCCAGATCTACGTCTATTACAGGCTTCTTTTTGTTTTTTTTTTGTCCTTTTTTTTTCTATTCTTCTGTGAGGACATTCCAAATCCCTTTATCCCTATTGATTCTCACAGCCAATTTGTTTTCTGGGCTTTTTTCATCTTTTTTTTCCCCCTAATCTCCACGTTGGAGAGGTGCGTTTACTTTTTTTGGATTGATCTTTCGTTTATCATGTCCATTTTTAAAATGAAATTTGTTATTTTGTTGATGATCTCCTACTTCGATGTTTTTATTCATGGCTTTCTGGGTTCTCGATTTAATGACAAAATCTATGACCATATAGATTCATTGATGGATGTTTGATTTCTGAAACTTTTAGAACCAGTTTGGAGATCGAGTGGACAGAAGAACCGAGATTGGATATTGAAAGAGGTTTTTATTTGAGGAATAATTTGGTTGCAAGGTTATCTGGGAGAGAACATGTGAACAATGGTATCAACAGCTTGGATGAAAATTGTTCCTCCCTGTTGGAGGCCTACTGTTGATTGTGAAAATTCTAGTAGAGGTGGGGATAATGGTGGTAGGGCTGATGGCTTGTTATGGTACAAAGATTCAGGATATCATGTTAATGGGGAATTCTCAATGGCCGTAATTCAAGCCAACAATGTACTTGAAGATTATAGCCAACTTGAATCAGGGCCGATGAGCTCACTTGAATCAGGTCCTCAAGGAACATTTGTAGGAGTCTACGATGGGCATGGAGGTCCTGAAGCTGCCCGGTTTGTTACTGAGCACCTCTTTAATAATATCAAGAGTATGTTTATCTTTCCTTACTTGCTGAGTTTTATTGACTTATCGAACAACATCAATGGATTCATCTATAATGTGATCTCTTATACTTGTTTACGTTGCCTAACATATTTCTTCTCTCAATGATTGTATCAAGTCTAATTTTTTTCATTTTCTCTGTGATAATTTAGGTTTCAAGGGTCATGTGGCTGATGCATGTGTTTACTGACTTGACAGCTATTAATGGTGCAGAATTCACGTCAGAGAATCATGGAATGTCTGCAGATGTTGTGACTAAAGCGTTTTTGGCAACAGAAGAGGAGTTTCTTTCTCTAGTCAAAAGGCAGTGGCTGAATAAGCCACAAATTGCTTCTGTTGGTGCATGTTGCTTGGTTGGCATAGTATGTGGTGGATTTCTATATGTTGCAAATGCTGGAGATTCTCGAGTGGTGCTAGGGAGATTGCAGAGGACTGTTAAGGAGGTCAAGGCTGTGCAGTTATCATATGAGCACAACGCATGCATGGAATCTGTGAGAGAGGAGCTGCATTCATTGCATCCCGATGATCCACAGATTGTGGTTTTAAAGCACAAGGCGTGGCGTGTGAAGGGTCTGATTCAGGTGACTTTTCAGATTTCATCATGCATGTCTTTGTGGATATCCATTTCCAAATTGTTTGTTAGACTGTTTTAAGTCCTATTGGGTTGTCTTTACTTAAAAATCAATTTCAATATGCCGTGGGGAGTATTATAAGCCCCGATAATCTCTTTTAGGTAATGACCTTAAGATTTTACTGATTTATGGTAGTTTGCAAGTGCTTGGTGATTTCTTCTTGATAAAGTATATTGGAATAAGTTGCGAAAGCACGGTTTACGAGTCTAATTGATGAATTGGAATTAAAAGCCTATGATGATATTCCATTTCGAAACTATTACTGGACTACTTGTTGCGTATACTGTAAATTCTGTCTATTGCTTGGAAAACCCGAAGATGCTGAGGTGCCCTGCTGACAGAAGTCTGTTGCTTCTGCAGGTCTCAAGATCCATTGGTGACGCCTATCTCAAGAGGGCAGAATTCAATAGGGAGCCCCTGTTGCCTAAGTTTAGACTGCATGAATCGTTCGATAAACCAATTCTTCAAGCCGAGCCCACAATTTCTGTACATAAACTCCACCCTGACGATGAGTTCCTAATATTTGCATCAGATGGGCTATGGGAACATCTAAGCAACCAGGATGCAGTGGACATTGTCCACAATAGCCCACGTAATGTAGGGTTTTTGTTCTTTTGTATTTGAAAATCCCTTTTGATATATGTGACTTCTTGTTATTGGTGTTTGATAGTCAAATTGAATCGTTGGATTTTTTTGTTTTATATAAATTTTTAGCTCTTAAGCAATTGAAATCTGTATAGTATTTTAATACGAATAAAGTTAGAATACATAACCTTGTTGGCGCATCTGCATTCCGTTTAATTGTTAGCTAGTCTAGTTATCATGATAATTTTAGAGTTGGTTTCTGCAGGGAATAGCAAGGAGACTTCTTAAAGCTGCGCTTGAGGAAGCAGCAAAAAAAAGAGAAATGAGGTATTCGGACTTGAAAAGGATTGATCGTGGTGTGAGGAGACATTTTCATGACGACATAACAGTTATAGTTTTGTTTCTTGACTCGAATTTGATGAGCCGAAGCTCTTTCCATGGTCCCCTACTTTCGGTCAGAGGAGGCTGTACTAGATAGTCAAGAAGTTGTGGAAGATACGCATGCATACATTTTCAATTCACTTGTACTCAGATTTCAGAAACAATTTATAAAAAAAGAAAAGAAAGGATTCCCTGTTCCTCATTGTTTTCAGTGGTATTTTAGGTTTAATGATATATCATTTCTACCGGTAGAATAGTTCGAAATTAGATCTCGTAACTGCGAATTGCATACTAACATGCAACCTGTTTTCTAACTTAATAGAATTTGAAAATTTGCAATTCTCTAATATATTTGTTAAATTTCAAGTTAAATCTAAACGTTTCAAACCGTTTAACTTGAATCCGAAATTAATTTTTTTATCATCTTTTTGTAAAAAAATTCTGCTTGATATTTTTTTGTGAGCCTATCAAGAACTGCCTACGCCTAGTAAGGAACTTCCATTTTTACTGCTAACTTTTCACTGAACTCAATCATATTTGCTCCTCTAACGTATTCTAAACAAGATGTATTAACCCAACAATAGAAGAAATACAAGAAGAATAGCAGGCATGACCCGATATTTCGTGTAGCCAGGAGGATGGTTAAAGCAATCATCTGTGTGGCAGTTTCCACTACCCCAAGTTATTTACGACAACAACCTGAAAAAATTTTAAGTGACAAAAAAAGGCATTAAATTTTTTTCAACCAATTAAATTCACTTCCTTGTCGTGATTGGAGGGCAAATAATGACAGCTAGCAATATTTAATTTTGAGTTGGCAAAGTAGTAACTTAAAAATAGTGGTCAACTTCAATGCACATACATTTATTATATCAATATGTGTTGTTTGAATTATTCAAAGCTAGTTGCATCTCTCTTTTATTTTGCCAATTAAAGTTGGCTACTTTTTTATGTTTCTTTAAAATAAGCCGACTTAACACACTATATATTTGTATCGGGCTGTTAAGTTAAAGAGGTGAACAAAAATTAGAGAGAGCCAATTTTAAGAAAAATTTGAGTGGTGAGCAAGTTGGGTGTATTTGGGTTCAAGGGTTGAGTATTATTTTATTCCCTTTTTGTATCTCTCTAATTTATTAGTGGATTTTACCTCCCTTCGCCCATGGATGTATACTGACGTTGAATCACGTAAATTTATGTCTTATTTTATTTTACCAAATTTTCGTTGTTGCATCTAATCAATTTTATCCTAAATAAATTTTCAATCAATTCTAACAAGTGGTATCAGAGCCAATAAAATTTATTTGGGATTAGTTATGGCTACGACAAAAATTTGACATAGAGAAGTATGATTGTAATGACATTTTTGCTTTGTGGTAAATCAAGATGCGTGCAATCCTGACACAGAATGGGTTACAAAAAGCCCTATTATGGAAGGACAAGAAGCCTGTGACGATGACTGAAGAGTAAAAGCAAGAGACAGATGAGAAAGCCCTGGCAGCCATTCATTTATGTTTTTCAAATGAGTTTCTACGTGAGGTTATTACTAAAAAGACCACGAAATATTTGTGGTACAAGCTTGAGTCATTATACATGACGAAAACCCTTAGTACGAAGTTGTTGACAAGACATTGTTTACACACAATTAATATGATTGAAGGTACAACTCTAAAATCACATATTGATGAATTTCTTTCTATTCTGATGGATCTGGAAAATATGGATATCAAGTACAATGAAGAAGATAAAGCTCTTATGCTACTACATTCACTACCTCCGTCATATAAGCACTTTGAAGATACTATGATTTTCAGTAGGCCTACGTTTACTATTAAGGAAGTTAAGTTAGCATTACTTTCAAAAGAGCTTATGGATAAAGAACTTGCATTAAGTAGTGATGGTCCTCTAAAAAGCTTGATCGAGAGGGAGGTCTACTAATAGGGATTCTACTAATAGCAAACCTAAACCTAAATCTAAATCTAAGCATAGGAATATGACTTGAAATTATTGCAAGAAAAAAAGGCACATTAAATCTGAATGTTTTTAGTTACAGAGCAGGCAACAAAATAAAGACAGAGATCGAAAAAAGGATGATGACAAGTCCACTAAAGCCAGTGTTGTAGAGGAAGAATTTGAATGCAATGTTCTCTCTGTAATAGGGGATAACTACAAATTTATGCAATGGTGGATTTTAGATTCTACTTGCACTTTTCATATATGCTATAATAAGGATTGGTTTTCTAACTATAAACCAATGTGTAATGGAGTTGTTATAATGGCTGATGATTACCCCCATACGATTGTTGGAATTGGCACAGTTAAAACTAGAATGCATGATGGTGTAGTGAGAACGTTGATTGAAGTACGACATGTTCTTAACTTAAAGAAGAATCTTATTTCTCTGAGTGTACTAGATGCTTCTGGTCATGAGTTTACTAGTAGAAATGGGGTTTTAAAAGTTCTGAAAGGTGTTCTTGTTGTGATGAAAGGTTTGAGGCACAATGGCAGATTATGTGTTGCAAGGATCTGTTTTTACAAATACAACTACTGTCTCTTCATCTCCTACACCAAATTCTAATGTAAATAAACTGTGGCATATGAGGCTAGGAGATATAATTTAGAAAGGTTTAGATGTTTTGAGTAAGGGGGTCTTTTATATGGACAAAGTACATCAAAGTTAGAATTTTGTGAGCATTGTATTTTTGGTAAACAGAAAAGAGTTAGCTTCAACACTGCAGTACACAAAACTAAAGCTATTTTAGATTATATTCATTCAAATCTTTAGGGACCTGCTCGTATTGCTTCAAAATGTGATTCTCATTATATGCTTACCTTCATTGATGACTACTCTATAAAGGTTTGGGTTTATTTTCTCAAACATAAGAATGGTATATTTAACACCTTCAAATAGTGGAAGGCGTTGGTTGAAAAGCAAACAAGAAAGAAAATTAAGCGTCTTCGCGCTAATAATAGGTTGGAGTTTTATGATAGTGAATTTAATAAGTTCTACAAAGATGAAGGTATTGTCAAACACTTTATTATTAGAGAGACTCCACAATAGAATGATGTGGCCGAGCATATGAACAGAACTCTGTTAGATAAAGTCCACTGCATGTTATCCAATTCAGGCCTATCTAAAGATTTCTAGGCAGAGGAAGCTTCTATAACTTGCTACTTGATTAATCGTTCATCATCTATAGCCATTAATTCCAAGACTCCAGAAGAATTATGGTCTAGTAAGCCTATTGATTATTTTGAATTAAGGATATTTGGTTGCTAGTTTATGTTCATGCTAATGATGGTAAATTGAAGCCTAGGCCTAAAAAGGGCATTTTTATTGGTTATCCTCTTGGTATAAAGGGATTCAAAGTCTAATATTCTCATCCTAAAACAATTAAAACTGTAATCGATAGGGATATAATATTTGATGAGTCTACTATGCTTCATATAAGAAAGGAGCTTCCTATTTCTTCTGACATAGGCATGAAGAATCTAGTTAAGCTTACAGAAGTTGAGGTGGAGAGATTACATTCAAAGGATGATGTCTTATAGCGAGACCTAGTTCAGTTTCCTACTCTTATTGAAACAAAGAATTACCACAAGAGGAGTAATCCATCGCTACATATAGGGCAAGTAAAGAGAGAAATAACTCAAAGATTAGTTGATATAGATTATTTTGCATAAGCATTAGCTGTGGCACAAGAAATTGATGAAGTTGGTGAACCATCCACATATTTAGAAGTAGTTTCTAATGATGATTCAGCTAAATGGTTAGTGGCTATGCAAGAAGAGGTCGAGTCTCTCCATAAAATAAAACCCAAGAATTAGAAAAACCATTAAAGACAAGAAGATTGTTGGTTGCAAATTGGTATTTAAGAAGAAAGAAGGCATTTCAGGTGTTGAAGATGCTAGATACAGGGCATGGTTAGTTGTAAAAGGGCTATAGTCAGGTTTATGGAATTGAATTTAATGGTATTTTCTCACCTGTTGTTAAACATATCTCTATTCGTGTCTTGCTTGCTTTAGTTGCCATGTATGACTTAGAGCTAGAACAATTAGATGTCAAAACTGCCTTCTTAAATGGTAAACTGGAGGAAAAAATTTATATGTCACAAACTGAAGGTTTTGACATTGAAGGTAAAGAAGACCATGTTTGCTGGTTAAAGAAATCATTGTATGGTTTGAAGCAATCTCCTAGATAGTGTTATAAGTGGTTTGATTCCTTTAGAATTGAGTTTGTCTATTTGAGGAGCCAATATGATAGCTCTGCGTATTTTATAAAACTTGATGATGGCTAATTCATTTATTTGCTGCTTTATACTGATGATATGCTTATTGTTACCAAGAATATGTTTTAGATCAACAGGTTAAAAGAAGATTTAAGTGGTGAATTTAAGATGAAAGATTTGGGAGCTGTTAATAAAATTTTAGGGATGGAAATTTAGAGAAATAGAACTAAAGGTAAACTTTATCTAACTTAAAAGAGTTTTATTGAGAAGGTTTTGGATCGATTTGGCATGAAAAATGCCAAACCTATAAGTACCCCACTTGCTGCTCATATCACCATAATCTAAAAAGGATATTAAATACATGTCACATGTTCCTTATTCTAGTGCAGTTGGTAGTATTATGTATATTATGGTTTGCTCTCATCCTGACATTTCACATACAGTCAGTGTTGCTAGTAGATATATGTCTAATCCTAGTAAAGAGCATTGGTAAATAGTGAAATGGATTTTGAGATATTTACGTGGCACTACTAATTGTTGTTTGGAGTTTAGAAGAAGTAAGGATAGTGTGAATGGCTATGTTGATTTAGATTTTACAGGTGATCTTAATAAAGGAGATCCATTACTGGTTATGTGTTTACTCTAGGTGGAAGTGTCATCACCTAGAAAGCTACTTTACGGTCTATAGTTCCATTATCTACTACAGAAGCAGAGTATATGACAGTAACTGAGGCTGTAAAGGAAGCTATTTGGCTAAGAGGTTTAGTTGGTGAGCTTAATTCAAATTGTCAGGTGATTGTCATCCATTGTGATAATCAAAGTACTATTCACTTAACAAAAGATCAAATGTTTCATGAAAGGACAAAACATATTTATGTTAGGTACTATTTTGTTCATGAAATTATTTCTTAAGGAAATATTATTGTGAAGAAGATTGGTACTGCAAATAATTCAGCTCATATGATGACTAAAACTCTTTCTGCGAGTAAGTTCAAGCATTGCTTGGATTTGGTTGGAATTTGTCATATTTGAAGCAAGCCCTTGAGGGATTAATAGAGAAGGTGAAGAAAATCTACTAATTTTCTTTGGCAAAGTGTCCAAAGAATAAAGTAAAGAGTGAGTCTATGAGAAATGTTCCATATTCTAGTACGGTTGATAACTTAATATATGCTTAAATGTGTAATAGACCGGATATTGCATTTACTATCAGACTATTGGGTCGCGATCTAGCTAACCGAGGGATAAACCACTGGAATGCAGTCAAACGAGTGTTGAGATATTTAAAGGGAACTAAGGATTATATGTTGATATATAGAAAAGTCAACAGTCTAACCTCATAGAGAATCTAGATTCAAATTTTAATTATGTGTCTAGAAAATAAGAAGACCATATCAGTATAAAGCTTTAATTTGCAAATTGTTTAAATTCGTGGAAGAGCGTCAAGTAGACACAGGGGATTTCCTTGACCATGCATATAAAGTGTATGCTATAGGGCTGCTTCACAAGCAATTTGGCTTAGAAACTTGATTTCTGAGTTGTCTGTGTTAAATTCAGTAACTAGACTCATTTGGTTGTATTGTGATAATCTCGTTGCTGTGTTGTTTAGAAACAACAATAAGAATATCATAGGGTCTTATCATTTGGAGGTCAAATATTTGACCATAAAGAAGTTGATATAAAAAAGGCGACATTGAAGTGGAGCATTTAAATGCTGAGAAAATGTTAGTTGATCCTTTAACTAAAAGACTTCGCCCACTTATGGTGAAAGACATGTATACAATATAGGTGTATTGAAGTTCTTAGACATTGTTAGTTAGGGATCGTAATTTTTGCTCCTTGTCAGAATATACATTTGATGTATTATGATAGTATGGTGGTTCATCAATAAAGATGATCATCAGTTATTCTCTAATGCAGTTTTGCATTCGGTGAGAATAAAAAAGATTTCTCTAAAGCAGCTTAGTATGAAGTTTAGATAAATCGATACCTACAAACAAAATGATGATACATATCAGATCATACAGGTATCATCTAAGTTTGTCATACTCCATTTTCTCATTCATGTTAGTGAAGTATTAAATATTCATGATTATATTGGACTTGTGTCATATATGACACATGTGTTTTGTATCTTTCAGTATCGAAAGCCTTGCGGGATGGAATGGACTTTTGTTACCTTTGGATCAAATGTTTTGTTTTTAAACTTGATTTATTAATACAATAGTGTGACTCGATCGAATTTTAAACTAGTTTTTAATTTTGAGTCAATAACGCAATTAATTATTATATAAAGGGGAGACTGTGAGAAATATTCCCATTTAGTGGACAACAATTAATTGTAATTTTTTGGTTTTTTAATAACTTATCAGTTAAGTTGCATAATTTGATCCAGATAAAGATAATAAAGTGACCTAATAAATGATCTAGATTAATGGGCCAAAGTTTAGGAGGAAAATGAACCCCAATCAGTGTGGACCAGACCTATGTTGAGTCTGTGATGGGGAGGTAGAATATGGATGCTATTTAAAGAAGGTTAAGGTCTTCTGTAACTGCTGTAGCAAATCATGAATGTAAGGATACTCTGACCCATTTAAAGGTTCACATATACAGAAAGCAATAGAAAGACTTTAATGCGTTTTGGTAAGCAAATCCTATGAATGTGCCAGTAGATTCACGCTTGATTTAGCTTCAAAAAGCTCGTTTGAAGTTATGAAACTAAAAGCAAGTATATTTTTACATTTCTTCTTTTATTTGCCTTTCATATTTGATCCGGGACACGTACTAAAGCTTAAGATACGTGTTAACTATCAAATTTTCAACAATTGTGGCTCATCCCATAATTGCAAATCCCACATTGAGAAATTATAGAATTGTGGGAGGTTTTTCTACTTATAAAACAACCCTCCTCTTTTTTTTTTTTTAACATCCCAAAAATTGCCTATTTTCCTTAAGGAAAAAATTTCTCCCTCCTTTTGTAATATTTCAATTGTATTATTTCCTAAAAATAGTGAAATATCAATTTAGTAGTGTTCAAGGAAGTAGGCATAATTGATTGAACCTCGTTAAATTCTGGTGTCCTGATAACGCGTTATAACGCTAGTCAAAATAAAATAACTAGACTACTACTATAGCAGTGGTGAGTCTAGATCGATCCTACAAAGAGTGTGTGTAAAGTTGTTAAAATAAAATTAATCAGTGTTTAGGTTTAGGAGGTTTTGGATTTTAAGATAAGAAAATAAAATAAAACTAACTTAATGAAAACAAATTATTAAAAAATGAAAAAATGACAAAAGTGGGAAATTCGGTAAAGACCCGGTTCTTTGGTTCAATCTCAGCCTACACCCTAATTGAACATATTTTGTTAATTTGTTATTCTCAAACATCTCTTAGAAACTATTAATCGTGGGTTAATAATTAACCTGAGTTTCCCCATAGGTAGTGTTTAATCAAGATACGATCGTTAATTAAATCTAACCATCGAATAACCTAGAACATGATCTCTAGATTTAATTAGGTAGTAGCATTATGAATTAGGAAAATCAATTAATCAAGGCAACAATCACATATGATGTGTCATTTAACTTAGGTCATGTTATCCCTAATGATTACGAAGCATTAGTCGCTACATATGAATTTGAATATAACAAATACATATTATATCGAAATTTTAGCAATAGATTTGTAAATAAACGATTTAATGAATGTATTAAAATCATCTTTCCATAATACCCAATAGGTTCATACATAAATAACCGAACAATAGCGAAAATTCGATTATCCATACATAACCCAAACCTATATGCCTAGGATAACACAATCAGTTCAATAGGAGAGAAAGAAACAACAAAAATATGAAATACACTTAACCCGCGTCTTCAACATTGATGTCACCTCCAAACTTGCATCGGGAACTTAGCCATCTATGGATCTCTCCAAACAAGATGTTTCAGCCCCACTCAAATATCCCTAGCCGAAATTCCCTTGGTTCTTTCTTCATTGCGCCTCCCTTCTCTGTTCACTACTCTCTACTAATTATTGTTCACTGATTTGACCAATTAACATTGTGGTCTACGTCTACTGTTCATGTCTCACTTAAAACCCTCCCTGATGTCTTCCTTGAACGCAGTCCTTGTTTGCGTTAAACGCAGACGTTGTCGACATTACGCAGACGTCTTTTCCTGCTTCATATTACATCGTTTTGCTCCTAGTTACTCCTTGCTTCTGCGCTACATTTCATCTCCTGCCTTGTCCTTCTGCACTATATTTTCCTTATCTTGCAATGCCGTTTTATCTCTTTTTCCAGTTGTCCATCTTCATTCATTGTTCCTTTCTTTTTTTTCTTCTTTTAATTTTCTTCTTGTCTTTTTTTTTTCTTATTTCTCCATGAAGACAAGTGAAAATTAATCTTCGAAAAATGGCCAAAATATAGAGCTTTCAACTCATTTTAACTTCTTCACTTCTGAAATGTGCCTAAAATCACATATGATTCAAAGTAAGTATCTTAAGCAATTTCATATTCTTAACCGCTAAGTGTTGTGAAATAATTAAATAATCAATTAAGCACCTATCAATTTCCCCCACCCTTAGCTTTTGACCGTCTTCGGGCAAAACATTAAAATTAAGCTCAAAGACCCAAAAACAACATTTACTCATTTTCTATACTTTCTAAGAATATATAATCATAAAAAAGATGAATGAATTTCAAAAATCATAGCAATAAGTCAACATTCCAAGCTTTTATTCATGATCAATCAACATTCATCATCTTCAAAAACTGAGCAATCTAATGGTAGACTCAAAAAATGTGTTTAACTAAAATATATCCATAGGTACACTCAATACCATTCATGATCATGTCATTCCACAACTTTGCACATCGTTTCATTTCTCTACCACTAATGTTCACATGTAAAATCATGAATCAAAGGACTTTTTAGGGTTGTAATATGGGCAAAGGTGAGATGAGATATATTTGGTTCAAGCAGCATGAAAGTCATTAAAGCTAGTTAAAAAAATGTAACACTTAATATGACATCAATTGCACAAGTTCACACTCGTACATAACTGGGTTCCGTCAGCTATGATGAATGCAACACTTATATTTTACAACTCATTTCAGCTCTCTCACACAAACCACATGAAGCATATACCAATCCGAAGGAATTGCTCATACAATTTATGCCAACAATACATTAAAAGCATAAGAGTGAATCTTCCAAAATAACATCTATCTCATATTCAACATACTCAAATGACACATTTATTGCAACTCTAGGAAGATGCATCAATTATGAATAACTTTGCAAACTCATTTGCACTTCCTCCTTGGTAAATTTATTTTTTTTTTTAAATTCATTCTTTTTCTTTTTCTTTCTTTCTTTATTTTTCATTTTCTTTTCTTTTCTCATTTTCTTTTTTCCTTTTTCTTTTCTCTTTTCTTTCTTTTTTGCCTAATAAAAATTAAAATAAAATAAATCAATATGGGAATTTCAATAACAAGACATAACAAAACATCCCAACATTAACCAACCCACACATATATACCACCCCACACTTACACTTTTGTACATCCACAAACTCACCAATCACAATGTTCCACTAGCTTTATGGCTTGAGTAGGGCATTTAGTTAAGTATAAAGCATGTAATATGGTTGATACAAAGAGAAAGGATAATAAGCCCTAAAGGGGGCTTATCAATAAGAAAAATCGTATAATGGGTAAGCTATTTAACTAATGTAGTTAGGAAAAGAAAAGAATGCCTAATCATATCCATATTAATGCATGTAATACAAATGTGTTCTCGAATAGAAATTCAAAGCAAAACTAAGATGTAGATATCATGAAGGTCACACATTATCAAAAGATAATGAGACTAATATGAATGTGTCAATTAAATAAGGCTCAAAATCTCACTAGCTTTGTCTACCATTAGTCACTACTCTTTTAAAGATAATGCACATCGACCAATCACAAGACTAAAAGTACATGCTAATGTTGCTATCAAATTCTCTAGTCAACTCATTCTCTAATTATGACTATATAGTCCTATAAGCAATAGAAAATGAGAAAAAGTTTGTTTCATTTGTTTTATTCTTTCTCTCATTTTGATTGAAAACTTAAAACAAGTAAAACAAACAAATTCAAAAATACACGTGCATATAAAAAGTAACACGGAATGTAAAGACAAGAAATTTACTTCCCTTAGGTTGCCTCCCAAGAAGCGCCTTTGTTTAGGATGTTGGCTCGACTCCATATTTCCTCCTCAAGTGACAAAATTATGATCTTCAGGTGTCACATATGGCTCCTCCACGTGAGGTTCTTCAGGATAGGGTCTCAGTTGATGATTCGTCATATTCAGCATTTTCCCTATCCTTTGACTTTCAATCTTGATTGAGTCCATGCACTCTGGAAAGATCTTAAATGTCTCTTGGCATTTTTCTTCCTAATTTAGTTCCTCCAATCTTCTAAAGGTGAAGAGTCATTATCAACAATAAAATGGAACTCAGTACATACCTCTGAGCTAAAAGATATGTCTTTTTCTGCTTCGAGCTCCTCCTCTGCTTCTTCTACACAAGCAACTCCTTGAGTAATTCTCTAAAAATTCTCAAGCCCCTAATCACTTTGTAAAGTTTCTGCACAAACGTCCATTGGGTATACCTCGGGTTGATACGACTGCTCCTCTTCTCTTTGTGGTTCCATATGAGTGATATCTCCCTATTGAGGCAATGCATTTTGCTGGAATTATAGAGTATCCTATCAGATTTGCTGTACACCTTGCTGAAACAATTGTTACATATTTTGTTAGAACTGCTGCATATTCTGTTGAATTTGAAGATTGTTAGTAGCCATAATATTAAGCAATTCTTTTAGAGATGCACCTGAGTTGTATTAGGTTTCCAAATCTTAGCAACTAGACCAAAATTTCCTTTTATCCTACTGGAATTGTTAGATATCATGTTAGGTCTGTTGTATACTCTCTTAAAGTTGCTGCATGCCCTGCTAAAATTGAAGATTGTTATCATTAAAGGTCTTGATATAGTAGTCCACAGATATACCTGAATCATGATAAGAAACTTCTGGTCAATACGGGAATTGTTGTGCATCCTGCAAACTATCATGGAAGTAACTTTGTTGATTATCCTATCCATAACTAAAGTTAGGTTGATCAGTCCAACATTGGTTATGGGATTGAGAGTAAGAGTTAAAGAAAAAATTACTTCCATCCATAATTTTGTTAAATATTAATCACAAACACGAAAAAAAAATGAAAGGATCAAGAAATAACTGAAAAGAAACCAATTACGAACAAATATATACAAAACACCAATTAAAATCATAAACAAAAACAAAAACATCGCACTCCCTGGCAATGGCGTCAAAATTAACAGTGCGCCGTAACGCTAGTGTAACATCCTATTTCCATACTAAGGGTTAGAACCCTAAAATACGATACATGTGAGATCAAGGAGAGATTAAAAAAAATGCATTTCATGCTCATACATAATGTTAGCATACACGCATGTGAATTTGATCATTGCACATATTACAATAATTTGTTCATGCACTCATTTGACATTTTCCGGGTATAAATGATTGATTTAATGTGATTATGAGGTGGATAGTGAATATTTTGTTCTGAAAATTGATTTGGTGTATTAAATTATCGATTCAGAATTTTTAGAAAATTTTGAGAATTTTCTAGAATTTTGGGGTATTTATGGACTAGAAAAAATGTCAAGTGGCAGGACAACTGTTAAATGGTAGTAGAAATTACTGTCCAGTGACAATGGAAATTTTGATAAATGATTTTGGGATTTATTGACAAGCGTCAATGAAAATTGGAGGTCAATTGGAGTAGAAATTAAAATCAAATAGACTAGTTATTAAAGATGGGAGCAAGTAAAGCCATGGGAATAAAACATGTGGCAAGTGACATGTGTCATGCCACTTGCCACACATCCATTCCACGAAAATATCTAAGTGAGATGGTCTTTCACTCATCATTTTCGTTTCTTATGTTTGTTTCCTCGTTTTCTTCATTCTTCTTCTCTTCTCTCAAAGCCACGACACTCTCCTTCTCACAACTTAACCCTTTCATGTTGATTTTGCAAACTCAATGAGTGACCATCCTCAATGGTTCACTCGAACACATAACACATACAATTCACATAATCATATAATTCACATCATTTCATTGATAATCATATATCATCGCGTATCACTTGGTCATTCATTTCACATTTCA
>JAOQMS010000180.1:18937831-18979155 GCA_027563885.1 Erythroxylum longipes | reverse complement strand
CCTATCTCTTAAGTTTCTAATGACACCAAGATCATTCAATTTGGTTCAGTATTCCAAAAGTTATACTCCAAATAATTTAGATTGTTTTAAAACTGAAATAGTACTCTATGCTCATCTTCAAGTCCGATTTTGGAATTCTAAAGATAGAAATAAAATTAAATTTATTCATAAAAATTGTATCCCTATGTCTCTAGTTTGTTCCAAATCAATAATCACTCCATTTTGATAACTATAGAAAAAGTTATGATCAAAATATCAAAGCATGCTTAAGCTATGCAGGAAAGTTGGCCGCAGCGAAGCTAGGAGTTGGCCACGACGAACTTTTCCCTAGAGGAATCCTCGTAAAATCTTGAAAGTTGGCCATGGTGAACCAAGGAGTTGGCTGCATCAAACTTTTCTTGAAAGAAATCCTGCAAGTTGTCCGTGACGAACTTTCACAGAAAGCAGTAAACAGAACTCATTTTTTAGCTTTTCCAACTATGTTTTTCAGGTCAGTTTTGTATAACCATTGTGACATAGAAAATGAGGTTTTTTGGCAATACCATATTCTAAAAAAATGTTCATATATGTATTAAGTTTCTAAATAACCTAAATTTATACAATTTGGTTCAATATTTTGAAATTTATATACAATTTACTACATGCTGTTCAGAAATAGGGCATAATCCGAAACTCAAATTCAAGACAAATTTCAAACTCTTAGAGATATAATTCAAACTCGATTTCTTCATGAAAATTGTATTCATTCGTCTCTTGTTTAATATAAATCAACAATAATCTTATTTGGATATTTGTAGATCAAGATATGTCTAAATTTCAGATGCATGTTTAGTAGAAACACTACATCTAACATATTTCTAGCACTCCTCATCATCTATTTCATCCTAATTCATCTCTTTTGTTTCGTATATCATTTCTAACTTATATCCACATCATTTTCTCTTCACTTGTACCCCAATTACAGTTCAATATCATTCACAAGTCCATAATTGATCATTAACCAAAAACAGAACATATACATGCACCCTTTCATCATCAATTTTCTGCACTCATCCAACACCATTTTAATGATCTTCTACCTCAAAATCATCACTTTAATAGTTTATGAGTCATTAATCATCATACACATATACAAAAGCAAGAAATTTACATACACATTTCATCACTCATGACACATATATAAAAATGGCATAATGAAGTCATCAATCTCAATATACTCATCATTCTAGCTTCATTTAATCATACTCATGATATTTAAAGCATCACTTACTTGATTTAACTAAAGCTTCTTCAAGAGTCTCCAAGAAACCCTAACTCCCAAACATCTCACGATCATCTTCATTTATGAAGGAGAGATTAGGTTTTTCTTGTGACAAAATGAAGAGATAACAAGGATCTTGAAGTGGTAATGTAGGATTTTAACAAAAATCAATATAAAGGGGTTGAGTTGTGAGAAGGAGAGTGTCGTGGCTTTGAGAGAAGAGAAGAAAAATGAAGAAAATGAAGAAAAGGAGGAAACAAACATAAGCAACGAAAATGATGAGTGAAAGATCATCTCACTTAGATATTTTCGTGGAATGGATGTATGGCAAGTGGCATGACACATGTCACTTGCCACGTCTTATTCCTATGGCTTTACTTGCTCCTATTTTTAATAACTAGTCCATTTGATTATAATTTCTACTCTAATTGACCTTCAATTTTCATTGACGCTTGTCAATAAATCCTAAATTCATTTATAAAAATTTCCATTGTCATTGGACAGTAATTTCTACTACCATTTAACAGTTGTCCTGCCACTTGACATTTTTCCTAGTCCATAAATACCCCAAAATTCCAAAAAATTCTCAAAATTTTCAAAAAATTCTAAATTGATAATTTAATACACCAAATCAATTTTCAGAAAAAATATTCACTATCCACCTTATAATCACATTAAATCAATCATTTATACCCGAAAATGTCAAATGAGTGCAAGAACAAATTATTGTAATGTGTGCAATGATTAAATTCACATATGTGTATGCTAACATTATGCATAAGCATGAAATGCATTTTTCTTAATCTCTCCTTAATCTCACATGTACCGTATTTTAGGATTCTAACCCTTAGTATGGAAACGGGATGTTACATTTGTCTCCCCTTAATAAATTTCATCCTCAAAATTCTTATCTGACTAATCAAAAGGCAGGGGTATGTTTCCTTATATGCTCCTCCATTTCCCATTTAACTTCATCACTCAAGTAGTTTCTTTCAATTAACTAAAGTTAATAGAATCAATCAATCCTTCAATTACTTATTCCGATACCATTGTATCTTTATTGTTTCCTCAATATTTTTCAGGCTCAGAAGAGTCACTCTAGTTAGACAAATTAGAGTATAGCTACTGCATTTAAGTAAGAGAAAGAGGTCGGGATCAATTCATATCTGCATTAGCATTTCCTTATTTTTGTATCAAAATATATATTCACAAGTATTTTGCAATGTGTATGTAAATGATTTCATATTGTAATAGTTGTTACATTGTGTTTGAAAATGTTTATGAATAAAAGTGGGCCCGATTTATTTATTGATTTTTCATAATATGCGTGCATTGTTTTAAAAGAAAAGAAAATTCTATATTGAGTTTGATTGACTGACTGTTCTAGCATGCCACCTTGCGGGGTACACACTCGGACATCACTCAGGATGTCGGGTACGTGTCTGGTGAGGGTGGGGTGTTACAGTTAGTCAAAATAAAATAACTAGACTACTACTATAGTAGTGGTGAGTCTAGGTCGATCCCACATAAATTGTGTGTAAAGTTTTTGAAATGAAATTAATCGGTGTTTAGGTTCAGGGGGTTTTGGATTTTGAGATAAGAAAATAAAATAAAACTAACCTAATGAAAACAAATTATAAAAAAAAACACATGAAAAATGATAAAAGTGGGGAATTCGGTAGGGACTCGGTTCTTTGGTTCAATATTAGCCTGCACCCTAATTAAACATATTTTATTGATTTGTTGTTCTCAAACCTCTCCTACCAATTATTAATCATGAGTTAATAATTAACCCAAGTTTTCCCTTAGGTAGTGTTTAATCAAGATACGATTGTTAATTAAACCTAACCACCGAATAACCTAGGATACAATCTCTAGATTTAATTAGGCAGTAGCATTACGAATTAAGAAAACTGATTAATCAAGGCAACAACCATATACGATGTGACATTTAACTTAAGTCATGTTATCCCTAATGATTACGAATCAGTAGTCGTTACACATGAATTTCAACATAACAATTACGAATTATATTGAAATTCTAGCAATGGGTTTACAAATAAACGATTCAATGAACACATTAAAATCATCTTTTCACAATACCTAATGGGTTTATACACAAATAACCGAACAATAACAAAAATATGATTATCCATACACAACCCAAATCCATATGCCTAGGATAACACAATCAATTCAATAGGAGAGAAAGAAACAACAAAAATATGAAATAAACTTAACCTAGGTCATCGACGTCGATGTCACCTCCAAACCATTTTCAGGAACTTAACCTTCCACGGATCTCTCCAAACAAAGTGCTTCAACCCCACTCAAATATCCCTAGCTGAAACCCTCTTGGTTCTTTTTTCACTGTGCCTCCCTTCTCTATTCACTACTCTCTACCAGTTATTGTTCACTGATTTGACAAATTAACATTGTGGTCCACTTCTCCTGTTCATGTCGCACTTAAAACCCTCCCTGATTTCTTCCTTGAACGTAGTCCTTGTCTGCGTTAAACACAAACATCATCTGCGTTGTTGTCTGTGTTTACGCAGGACATTTGAGTTCTACGTTACCCGTCTGCGTTATTTTCTGTGTTTACGCAGGACATCTGAGTTCTGCGTTACCAGGACGTTGTTTCCTACTTTACACTGTGTCGTTTTGTTCTTAGTTACTCTTTGCTTTTGCGTTGTGTTTCATCTCCTGCCTTGTCCTCTTGCACTGCGTTTTCTTCATCTTGCAATGTTGTTTTTGTCTCTTTTTCCAACTGTCCATCTTCATTCACTGTTCTTTGCATTTTTTCTTCTTTTAATTTTCTTCTTATTGCTCTATGAAGACAAGTGAAAATTAATCTTCAAAAAATGGCCAAAATATAGAGCTTTTGACTCACTTTAACTTCTTCGCTTTCGAATTGTACCTAAAATCACATAGAAGTTAAAGTGGGTATCTTAAGCAATTTCATGTCCTTAATCGCTAAGTGTTATGAAATAATTAAATAATCAATTAAGCACCTATTATGTTCTTTATTTGTCTACTTAATAACTATTATCAGGTATAGTTGTAGTGAATTATTGTGCTATTAAATTACATGTCTAGGAAAATTCTGTTTAAGAAGTTGGGTTTTAAGTGAGACCATTTGTGACCCCTTCAGTCTTTCCTCGGAATTTACCTTGTGTAATTTTTTAGTACAATGGTTCACAGTCTATTCACCTAGGTAATAATGCTTAAGGTGAATTTGTTATTATTAGTGGAAATTAACCTGAGTTTCACAAAAATTGATATTAGAGCCAAGGTTTTTTCTTAATATGCTTTATGGTTACAGTTTGGTCTGATCTTCCACGTCAGAAAAGATTTTTCCTTGGGCTATTGACATTCCGTATTAACAGCTATTGAATAGAAATTGTAGCAGAGATGGCAGAAATTAAAAATACGACCACACCAACAGCTTCTTCCTTGTCTATTCTAGCAAGGACTATTGTGACAAATGCAAGATTTGTAGTGCAAATTTTTAATGGCATGGATCATTTCAGCATGTAGCAAAGTGAGGTTCAAGACACTCTTTTTCAGCAAGGTCTTAACATTTCCATTAAAGGAAAGAAACCAGATGATGTTGAGGAGAAAGATTTGAACGACTATAAATCATTTAACATGTAGTACAATTCGATCGTGGCTTTCTAGAGAGCAGAAGTATGATTTCTTGAAAGAAACTTCTGCAACTAAATTGTGGAACATGTTGGAGGAAAAATTCCTAAAGAAAAGCAGTTAGAATAAGCTCCATATGAAGAAGAGATTGTTTCGTTTCTCTTATGTTCTAGGTACCACTATAAATGATCACATCACCAGTTTTAATCAGTTAGTTACTGATTTAATGAATTTGGATGTGACATTTGAAGATGAAGATTTGGCTTTGATGTTGCTAGCATCCCTTCCTGAGGCGTTTGAATTTCTTGAAACTACTTTACTTCATGGGAAGGTTGCTATGTCTCTTAGTAAAGTTATAGTTGCTTTGTATAATCATGAATTGAGAACGAAGATAAAGGAAAAACGTACAAGTGGACCAATAGAAGCTTTGGTAGTCAGAGGTTGTTTGCAGAGCCAGACTAAAGGAAAGAAAGGGATATCAAAGTCAAGGCTCAAATTGAGCAAAGATGAAAGTGCCTTTTATATGGAAAAAGAGCACTGGTAAAAGAATTGTCCAAAGCTGAAGAATAAAATCAAACCTGATAAGGAAAACACTGTTGTAAATTTGAATGTTGCTGAATGTGAAGAAGTAAACTCATATCTTTCATTGGTTATTACATCTTCAATAAGCCCTTCTAGTCCATGGCTGCTCAATTCAGGCTGTATCCATCATATGTGTCCCAATCAAGATTGGTTCTCAAATTTTAGAGAGCTAGAAGGTAGAGTTGTCTACACAACAAATGACAATCTCTACACCACAAATGGGATTAGTTCAATTTGCTTAAGGAATTATGAAAGAACAACTAGGACTCTCACAAATGTCAGATATGTGCCAAGTTTGACAAAGAATCTCATTTCTATGGGAGTCCTAAAATCAAAGGACTACACTGTAAATGCAGCAAATGGAGTAATGAAAGTCATCTCTGGTATACTTATGGTAATGAAAGGAATTCAAATAAATAATAACTTGTATTATTACCAAGGTAATGCAATTATTGGAACAAAATAGTAGCTTCTAATGATGATCAAGAGCTAGAAACAGTCAGGTTGTGGCATGTACGCTTGGGACATACAGGTGAAAAATCATTAAAGATATTAGTAAATCAAGGATTATTGAAAGCAGTTCGAGCCTGCAAATTAGACTTCAGTGAGCATTGTGTCAAAGGGAAACAGACAAGAGTGAAATTCAATATTACAATTCATGATAGGAAGGGTATTTTGGATTATGTTCACTTAGATATATGGGGACCTTCGTAAACAACTTCTTTAGGAGGAAAACATTATTATGTGACCTTTCTTAATGATTTTTCTCAGAGAGTATGGGTGTATACTATGAAGACTAAGGATGAATTGTTGGGAGTTTTCCTTAAATGGATCAAAATGGTGGAAACTCAAACATGCAGAAAGATCAAGCGTTTCCATACAGATAATGGTGGGGAGTATAGAAGTGATCCATTTTTAAAAGTCTGCGAAACACCACAACAAAATGGGGTGGCATAATGTATGAACCAGAAATTGCTAGAAAAAGTTCGGTGTGTGATGTCCAATGCTGGGTTGAGCAAAGAATTTTGGGATGAGGCTGTTACATATGCATGTCATCTCATCAATCACCTTAAATCAACTGCTATTGGTGGTAAAACACCTTTGGAAAATTTTTTTGGAAAACTTGCTACAGATTATAATTCCTTACATATGTTTGCTTCCATTGTATACTATCATGTTAAAGAGTTGAAGTTGGATCCACATGCAAAGAAAGCAATTTTGATGGGGATCACCTCTGGTGTGAAAGGATATCTTCTTTGGTACCTAGAGTCAAAGAAAATAATCTTCAGCAGGGATGTTACTTTTGATGAGTCTACCATGTTAAGAAATGTGACAATTGAAAATATTGAGCAGACGGATGGAACTCTAAAACAGGTGGAGTTTGAAGGAAGAATTGTTATCCCAGCAAATGATAAAGCATATGTAGAAACTCTTGTGGCAAAAGAGGATCCAGATGAACAAGAGGTTCCAACCCAAGAATCTCCACAACAATAATTAGCAATTGTATTGAGAAAGGCAAAAAGGAACATTCAAACACCTGCTCGCTATGTTAATATGGTGGCTTATGCATCTCTAATTGAAATTGATGATTCCTACCACTTATAAGGAAGCAGTTCGAATTTCAGAAGAAGATAAGTGGAGGATAGCCATGAATGAAGAACTGCATTCTCTTCATAAGAATCAGATGCGGAAGCTAGTTAGTCTCCCAAAGGGAAAGAAGGCAATTGGATGCAAATGGGTATATGTAAAAAGATGTAAAAACTGTGTTTATACATAGAGCCTTAGAGGAGGAAATCTATATAACTTAGCCCGAAGGTATTAAAGTTGTTGGAAAAGAGAATATGGTGTGCAAACTTGAAAATTCGTTGTATGGATTGAAGTAATCTCTGAGGCATTGATACAAACAATTTGACAAGTTTATGACGGGACAAAAGTACACAAGAAGCAAACATGATCACTGTGTTTATTTTCGCAAGCTACAAAACAGATCCTACATCTATCTTCTCCTGTATGTTGACGATATGCTGATACTTTCAAAGAATCTAAGAGAAATTGAGAGATTAAAGATTCAATTGAATTAGGTGTTTGAAATGAAGGATCTAGGTGAAGCCAAGAAGATTCTCGGCATAAAGATAAACAAAAATAAGGAATTAGGGAGACTTTGTTTGACTCAGAAATAGTATTTGAGAAAGGTACTAAAACGTTTTGGCTTGAATGAAAAGTCAAAGCCTGTTAATACTCCACTCGCTCCTTATTTCAAGCTCAGTGCATCTTTATCTACAAAGAATGGTGCAAAACGAGAATACATGTCAAAAGTACCGTATGCAAATGTTGTTGGTAGCTTGATGTATGTTATGGTGTATACAAGGCCCAAAATTTCACAGGTAGTTGGGGTTGTGAGCAGGTATATGCATGATCCTGGAAAGGAACATTGGCAAGCAGTGAAATGGATTCTACGGTACATTCTGAACACTATAGATGTTGGTTTGGTATTTCATCAGGATCAGCAAGACGGTCAATATGTAGTCAGATATTATGATTCCAACTATACCGATGATTTGGACAGGTGTCGATCAACTATTCTTTCAAAGGCATCAGTTAGTTGGAGGTCTACCTTATAGTCAACAATTGCTTTGTCGACTATGAAGGCAAAGTATATAGCAGCTACAGAGGCTGTAAAGGAGACAATTTAGCTTCAAATATTACTTGGTAAATTATGGTTCGATAGAAGCACATCAAAGTGCGCCGTGATTGTCAAAGTGCTATCCTTTTAGAAAAGAACCATGTTTATCATGCAATGACGAAGCATATCAATGTCCGTTGTCACTTTGTATGACAGGTTCTGGAAGAAGGTGAAGTAGCAATTCAGAAGATTAAGACCACTGAGAATCCTGCTAGGGATGTCAATGAGCCGGCCTAGCCTGACCCTTGGTTGGATGGCCGACTTGGCTCGTGCTCAATCCTACCTTTACCTATGGCCCGATCAGGCCGAACTATTTTGGCCCATGGCTCGGTCAACCCGAGCTAAAATTGACATCCCTAAATTCTGCTGATATGTTCACAAAGATGATGATGACTACGATCAAGTTCCAACATTGTTTAGACTTAATTAATATTGCTAAAAATTAAAGATGGGCGCTTTGAAGCACATTTGAAAATACTACTAAAGATGAGTTTTGTGAGAGATTTGAAAGTGTGGAATTTGCCAAGGTGGAGATTTATTAAATTGTCAACAATTGTGGCTCATTCTACAATTACAAATCCCACGTTAAGAAATTATAGATTTGTGGGAGGTTGTTTTACTTATAAAACAACCCTCCTCCTCTTAGTTTTTCAACATCCCAAAATTTGCCTATATTTCCTTAAGACAAAAATTTTCTCCCTCGTTTTGTAATATTTCATTTGTATTATTTCCTGAAAATAATGAAATATCAATTTAGTAGTGTTCAAGGAAGTAGACATAATTTGGTTGAACCTCGTAAATTATAGTGTTTTTATTTGTCTATTTAATAACTATTATCAGGTATAGTTAAAGTGAATTGTTGTGCTATTAAATTACATGTATAGAAAATTTCTGTCTAAAAGGTTAGGTTTTAAGTAAGACCGTTTGTAACCCTTCCAGTCTTTCCTGATAATTTACCTGGTGTGATTTTTCAATATAATCGTTTACACTCTATTCACCTAGGCAATAGTGCGCAAGGTGAATTTGTTGCTATCGGTGAAAATTAACTCGAGTTTCACAACATTACATACAGGAGAAGTATGGATACTCTATGGCATCTTTTGCTGAAATGGAGAAATGAGCAGTTATGGCAGGGTGAATGCTGGAGGCAACCCTGCAATTCCAATCTGGTCAACTCAAAACGCAGAATTCCCCTAGCTATGTAGTCAATTTGCCTAAGGAGAAAAGTCTTCGTGGATGTATGCAACTCTAGTTTTGCTATTGATAGGTTATTTGTATTATAGTTTTTGAATTGCATTTCATTGTATTTGGATGTTAACTAAAATCATGCCGCTTTTGTTCACTCTATTTGGTATGCTCATAAGCACTTTATTTTCATTTCTCTCAACCCTTTTTTTTCCATTCAAAATATGCTTTTGTATTTTCTATTCTCATTCAAAATTGTGTTTGTTATGCGCATTAGATAAAATTGTTTCCAGAAAAGGGATGCGAAAGAAAGCAAGTCCAATAACATTCGTTTCCTGTCCTTTTGACTCCAACTCTGTCTGCACTTCCTTGCTTATTTACCCATTGGGATGACGTAGTTGCTTATAAATGAATTTACTGTTTTTTCAGAACTCCACAACCGGGGATATAAAGTGGATAAAACAGGGAAAACCTGCTAATGTTGGTGAGGCAGAAAATGGCAAGTCTTCCACTGGAGAACAGAATCCAGCCATTGAGCAGAAGGAACCAAATGGTCATTCAGTTAAGGAAAACGAGTAGACGATTAGGTTCATTGTAATTAAATATATGATTAAACTGACATAGCAACGTGAGACTGGTGGATAATTCTGGCGTACCATTGGAAGTTCAGGATTGTAGATTAGTTTCTTTTTCTTCTTTCTTCAGTCCCGTTGATAGATAGAGCTATTTCCATTTATTGTTTGTTCATTAAGCTGTGGTAATAATAGTCTTTATAGGTGAAAAGAATGTTTATAAAAGAAAAGAAACAGGAGACTCTTAAAGGAAACAGTTGTATAATCTTTGGTTGAATATGATACTTCTGTGTGCTTTCTAAAATGTTTGCAACAATAACTCTTATCCAGTTTACAGATGATGAAAATAATAATAATAAGAGAACATTGTTCTTCAGCCACCTCTCGCCGTATATAGCTGTAGAACTAGTGAAATTCTGTAAACTTGTAACTTTCACTACTGTAACTCGGAGCCTGCAGTGCAGTCATACTATCATGAGCAATATCGTATTTTATGATCTGTTAATGACTGTAAGATTAGCGGTACGTATAGGCTGCTCTAAGATCAAAATTTGACCACACCATTAGACAAAATTCCCATTTGCCATTGTACAAGCATGACAATTCGCTATAATTAATGATCTTTTAAGGCTGGACCAATTTGTATTGGAGGAGATTCATATACAGAGACCAAGCTCAATTATACATAAAAATTTGTGCACATGCACGGGTTGGGGAGAGGGCTATCGCCTATAATAATAATAAAAAATATGCATAAAGAAACTACATAAAATGGAGAAACCAAAAGGGAAAAGCTTGTGGAAAGACAACTCGTGAATTGCAGCAATAGAACTTACGTCGTGGGTGCAACTGCCACTTCACATGTAAAACATTCTATGCGCACCTGAAAATTGAACGCAGCTGACCTCCATCCCAATGAGCTCATTATGGATATAAACCTGTTCACAGGAAGACAACCTGTAGCAACGAAGCTTGCGATGCTATCGTTGGCTCCTGAGTATAGAACGAGTCCTATAAACTGTTCCTTCTACAAATTCTCCTACCAACTTCACTGTTCCCTTCTAATTCTAGGAGTTGAGGATCCTGTGCGGACTGGCTGAGTTTCAGGATCATACTTTTGGGAAGCTAGATAAGTAAGAGCTGTAACTACATCAACTATGAGGGGTCGCATGTTAGGCTGTTCTGAACACACATTGCAGCAACAGCAAGAGCTTGGTACAAGCCCCTCACAGGATATTGCCCCTGGAGTAGTGGATCAGCCATTTGGGCAAATTTCCGTCTATCTTTGAACAAAGGCCGAGCCTGTGTCATGCTAACAGCATCAGACAAGATTCAAGGAAAACTACCTACATTGCTAAAGTTGCTATGTTTCAAACAATTAAACAGAAATTGCAACAGTTGGACTGCATAACGTAAATAGTGGCATGAAAATGCAAATATACAATGCAGCAACACTTATTCAGCAACCTTTATAAATCAGCAACTATCCCTATGGGCAAAAAGTTGGCAGTTGCCCCATGATCAGCAACAACTATGTCAAATCAGAACTTACCCATGCAACAAGATTATGCTCACCACGGCCTCTGGAATTTTCAATGGCTTTTCTCTCAGTAATAATTTCAAGAAGCACAACACCAAAACTGTATACATCCGATTTTAGTGTAACATCCGATTTTAGTGTAAGTTGACCCGTCATTGCATATTCAGGTGCACAATATCCATAAGTTCCCATAACTCTAGTGGAAACATGGGTCTTGTCTCCAACAGGACCCAATTTTGCCAACCCGAAATCAGATAACTTGGGATGATAATTTTCATCAAGCAAAATGTTTGAGCATTTTAAATCATGATATATCACAGGTGGGTTAGCTTTATCATGCAAATACTCCAATCCCTTAGCAGCACCAGCAGCTATTTTCATTCTTGTATTCCAGTCAAGTTGTTTCCTATCAGGTGGTAGATCTAAATACAAATAAAATAGAAGAAAATTACTGGTGCATGTTAAAATTCCAGTTAAACATGCAAAAAAATCACTTGCAGTCAGCAATAAAATGTAAGTCAACAGGCAAATTTTGCAAAAAAAAAAGTGGGGAAATTTTGGTCAGAACTTATACAATCACTTAAATGTAGAATATCTGTAAGCTTCCCAAACTATACCCAATATGAGAACTAAACATTTTTGTTAGTACTGTAAAAATGACATGGCTCAAAATTTTCCTAATGTGTTATTTCAATAAATCTCACAAATTTAATTTCTGCAACTGATTGACTAATTTCCAACTTTATTCCTGCATGTTAAACACAACTTATTCCAGCATGTTAAACACACAAGTGGTCTGAAACTTCTGCAGCGTAGCAACTAAATCATCAAGTTGTGATCATACCATTTAGATGATCTTCCAGAGATCCTAACGACATGTATTCATAAAACAAAAGTCTTTGATCTCCATCAGCACAGTACCCAATCAAGTTAACAAGATTCGGATGGTGAAGTAGGCTTAACATCAATACTTCAACAAGGAATTCTCTGTTCCCTTGTAGCCCATTGCGATCAAGTTGCTTGATTGCAACGACCTATATCATAGCAAACAAATAACGTCTTACAAGAAGTCAATCATGCCTAGAAAATCCTCAAAGCAGATTATAATATTTATAACCAATCAAGAGATCCTATGATGAAGAAAGCAACTATATTGTAGTTTGACTAAAGGAAACAAAAGAGACAGAATAGGAAAACAATTATACATGCCATTAGGAGACACAGCACCTTAAATTCTGCTGCATTTGACTACCTAATTCTCCCTTTCATCGGTAACAACAAGAAGCAGATATATAGCTTCAATATGATCCTAAAACAAGCATGACTTGCTGATGATATGCAGACTAAGTATGATTTGACAATGTGGCCAAAATATTTTCATGAAGCGGGGTATGCTATAGCTAAAATGCCTTGCATAGAGTTCAAAACACAAGAATGATGAAATAGAAATGGAGATGCAAATCTGGAGAGGCATTCCATGAATTATGTTGTCCTTCATATATGTTATGGCCCTTAATGGTGCTAATGTTCTGATGGTCATGAGAAAACCACACATGCAGCACAGGATGAGGATGAGGGTGAGGGTAAGGGTGAGGATAGTAGTGGCTACAGTTGCAGAAGTCTTAACGGAAGCAGTCTCACGAAATGGTGGGGATAGCCATACTGGCACAAAAAATAGCCATTTGGAGAGTTATTTTTGCAATGAAGCAATATATGATGAGCAAAAATGAATACAGGTTCAATATAAAATTTGAATAAGCAAACTAGTCTTTGGCTAAATGGGCTCTCTTGTAATTAGGTCAATTTCTCAAATGTTCATTCTGATCCTTTCAGCCATCAAGTTATTCCATTTCTTCTGTTTATTTTCTGGAGAGGTCCATAAACAGTTTTGTCTGGATAAATTTCCATTAGATGAAGCTAAATTTCATGAAGGAATATCACAAGGCAATAAAGGATATACAGGCATTGTTTGACCCAGAACTACACAATAGATTAGGTACATTGCATTAACCCTTTGAAACTTTTCATTATGAAAAGAGAAATCCAACTAGTTCAAAAAACCTGATTGGTACTCTCCAGCCTTCCTTTATGTACTCGGCCAAAACCTCCTTCACCCAAAAGACAATCTGCCCTGAAGTTCTTTGTTGCAACAGCCAACTCACGAAATGTAAATGTATGTGCTGCAATATGATCAGCGCCTCCCTCTTTAGTATTATCCTTCTTAACATCCAAGGTCAAGGTTGCCTCCACTTTATCTGCATAAACAATTGGACAGAAAAGGCATTTAAAGCTGCTTACCATAACATCAGCAAAAATATAAACAGTTCTGAATTGTAGGCAATCAAAATTTTAAAGTTACCCAAAATTTGAAAGAACTTTGAATTATTGGACAATAAGATAATATGAAAAAATATTTCAAGAAAAATTGGTAAAAAACATTAAAAAGGATACATACGTTTCTAGCTTCAACCAATTATTTAAGGATCAAAATATAAAAGCCTAGCAGCCTGAGCCTAAGCCTGACCCCGACCCTAGTATAATTAGTTATTTAAAATCTGCAATTATCATTGAAATAAAACACAGATTAAGAATCGAAGGTCTTGAGTAACCACAATTCCCTGTAAAAACTCAAAAACCACAAAGAAAAAAGAGAGGTAACTTCATGAGCTACGTCTTTATAAGTCCAGTGATAATCGTCTGATTCCATTATTCAAATCACGCTGCCACTCGTCCTAAAGTGCAAACCCTGTTTTTTATTCATTTACCCATAAATATATAGACCTGGAAGATTTAATATGTTTTAATAAATTAGCACTGGATATACAGCGTGACGCCTTAGTATATTGAAGACAGATTGTGAAGCCTTCGAATTAAAAGAAACCCAGAGCTTCAAACATGATAGAAACTATTGGGACCGAATTTAAGTCACCTTCCGCACAAAGAAGAGCTTGCAATTAAATTATCATCAACACTGAAAAGTTTCCATTATTTTGTATAGTAACAAACGGGTTCAATCCAGATCAATATATTTATTACATAGCTCGAAATAAAGTTGATGAATGTGGGCGGTTCTAATAGAAATGTAGAATCTTACATGATAGAATTGTTTAAAATTATGAAGCGAGTGAAAAATGGAATCAAACTTTAGAAGTGGCATTCACACCTGAAGATGATGGGATCTGATCATCAGACTTATTCTTCTTCTTTTCGTTCTTTCTTGACTTTCCAGAACAGAGAAACCAGCCCATGATCTGCTCTCTCCCCTTCTTACTTCAAAATGTGAAGGGAGAAAAGAAGAGAAGCGTGTGTGTGTGCGCGCGCGCTAAGTTCAGACGATCGTTATATATTTATCGATTTTGCACTCGTGCTCCTACGTCTTTTAAGTTTTACTAAAGAACTCTTGTAATTTTATGTATTTATTTACATAATCCATTTAAAACTTCCAAATTTGTCTAAGGACATGTTATTCTTATAAATTCTCAATATTTATTTATTTATTTATTTTGAAATTACAAATGGACGTCGTAATCCCCCAAAAATTGATTTGAAACACTTGTCTTTTCCGATTCCGAGGGCATGTTAACGTATGCATGTTGGATCGATCATCGACCAAAACACGTCATATGATCCGACGGCTCAGAGACAGACAGCACATTCCCAATGGGTAGAATCAGGAACGTGTCCAAAATATACAACTAACTATAGAAACATGTTAAAAAAGCAATGACATAGCTATGTTGGATTCATCGGCCGATCCTGTAATGAAATATTTTTGTAAGAGATATGATGTTTTAATACGACAGCCTCCAAGTAGTAGTAGTACCAAGTCTTCTGTATTTAGAACATATTTGATTGTGTTGTATTTTTTATTTTTCGGTTGTCGATTTAAATAAAATAAAATGTATTTGATTAAAATTATGTCTTCGGATCATATTTTCAAATTTTTCTTAATTTCATATTTTATAAAATTATAAAATAATTTCATTTTGATTTTTTTCAACTATATTTCATCATTAGTTGGATATATATTATTTAATACTAATTACTGAAATTATTATAATAATCAAATTATTTAATAATAATTTCTAATTGATTATTTTAAAATATTTTAATTTAAAATATGCAATAAAAAATTTAAAATATAACGAATTTATGCAAATAAAATAATTAAGTAATTTTCTGTAAAAAATATTCAGTATCATGAAATAAAAAGAAACAACTTATTAACAAAAAGATATTGAAGTGAAATCAAAGAATTATAGGACACGATTCATAAGATGTTGGGCCTGTCTTAATAATCGAATTAGTCTTTTTGGATTGAAACATTGCCAGCCCAAAACATATTTCTCCAAATAAGTATTTTCGCTCAGCGATCATAAACCCTAACCCTGATTGCAATTGGGGGAGAAAATGGACTACAGAAATTCAAATCTTCTGGATGAAGCGTTAGGTTTAGAAGATGAGGAATGTGGTTTGAGAGGCAAAGTGGTTGCAATAGAAGACTGCGTGGAGACAAGTGGAGCGTTCGTATTTCACCAACTCATAAAGCGATTACTTCTGCCCAATTCCTCCAACGCCGTTATCTTCCTCGCTTTTTCTCGTCCTTTCTCACACTATGATCGTATTCTTCGCAAACTCGTACTCTCTATATCTTTCTGTTCCCTGTTCAACTTCTCTATCTGTTTATTCATTCATTGAGGACTTGAGTGGTTTGGGATTGTAAATAAATGACTCTAGTTTGCATGGATAATATGAGCTATGTGGGTTTGGATCGTTTCTTTCCCTCCTTTTTCTTGTGGTGTTGGTTTAGGATCATTGCATACTTGCATTTACGATGATACAGAGCTTCTTGACGTCGAAATGCATGTGTCGGTAAATTTTGTCTTTTAATCTTTGCACTTGCACTTTCGTTGCCTATCTTGTAATGCTTTTGGTTTTTTTCTTTTTTCTCATAACAGGGTTGCAATTTGGCTGTCCAAAGAGATAACGGCAGATTTGTCTTCTTTGATATGCTTAGACTACAGTATCCCGGTGAGAAAATTCAGAAATTACACATATGATAGACTTATTTATAAGGAAGTTGGTCATTTTTATTGTCAATTTCTGAATTGCTTGCGGGGATTATTTCTGTTGTTTATCATGTGTATTTTTTTGGGTCGTTTTGCACGGTAGATTCTTCTATGCAAATGTCTGAACGTTAGCTTGACAATAGTGGGTGGTTCACTACATTTAGTTTTCTGTAGCAATGTATATGCTTTACCATGTGACCGATTAGTGACATCCTTAAAATATTGATGAATTTGTTTCCTTGTTTCTTAGCTCTTTTCATCTTCTGTTTATGGGACTGGTTTTATGGCTAAAAAGCCCTTTTGATTTCTGTTTTTGGGCTAGATAAAAATGAAGATAAAAGTGGCGAAGATTGGCTCGTTGCAGTGTTTAGGAAGATACTGCAAATTGTACATGCGTTCCCACAGAAAAACAAAAACTATATTACCATCATGATTGACGATATATCTCTTATAGAGGTGGCAGTTGATGGCTCTTCAGGTCTTGTTTCGGATTTCCTGCATTATTGTCAGACTTTAACATCAGAATTTGTAAGACATTTTATATGTACTGGTTTTGTCTATTTCCTCGTGATTTTTTAGGCAAGTTGTTTCTTTGACTCGCGCGTGTTCCTATTATAGGGTTGTTCACTAGTGACACTTAATCATGCTGATATCTATTCAAGCATGGAGAATTGTGCGTTCCTACTGCAAATGGAGTACCTTGCAGATGTTTTGGTCAAGGTAGAGCCACTAGTAACTGGTTTGGCGGCTGATGTGCATGGGCAGGTAACTATTGGATTGTATTTAATTAAGCCCACAAACCTGTAATAGGATTGAATTTCAAATAGAAAGTCATTCCAAAATCTGTGACGATTCATTTGGTTTGTTGTTTATTACTGTAGTTATTGGTTTTCTACAATCCCATTGCAAGTGTTATGGTGGGCTAGATTCATGCTATTGCGGCTGCTTCTTCCTTGTAACTTCGTTTTTCTCATGACTGTTTCTGTGGCAGTTAACAGTTTTGAACCGGGGAGTGTCTGATGGAAATGGAAACCTGAAGAATAAGACTTCCAATTTCCGTTTTAAGGTCAAGGAAAATGTTGTTGAATATTTCCATCTTAGAAGTAGAACTTGAGGAGGCAAAAAATCTAATTTTGGATGGTTGGTCATCATTTGCTGGAAAAGAATACTTGTGGCGAAGCTGATATAAGCACCGTTTGGAAGGAAGAGTGGTTGATTGCCTACAACAAGCTTCAAACTTAGGGACCGAAATTGCTGTACGAATTGGCTGATGCCTGAATAATTATTTATTCTGTTAATTTTGCAGTTGAGAACATTAACTACACTATTTGATTTTTGCGGCTAGCTATTGACCCAATTGGTTTAAATTCGCCTTTGGAAGTTTATTGTATTGTGGCATATTACTATGCAATCATATTGAACACAAACTTTTACACTTCAGACTCATTGTTTCCGTATTAGACTTTCAGAGCTATAAAATGGGAGTTTTGAAGGGGTTTGTTTCGATACATCAACTACCTTCACCAGAAACGAGCATTTTTCTACTCAACCCTTTCCACGAGGCCATTGCTCCTAGTCCCAAATGTGGTCTAAATTGGTATCCTTGGATGTTTACATGAGAAGCATCGTCCACCCATATTTAGTTTCTGTGCTTTTTACTTTACTTCTTCCAAAAAGTGTGTAGCATGTACTTTGAATCGTTTAAAATAGACAACTTTGTGTTTGCAATATGCTTCAATGATTACATCTTTTAAATATTTTAATAAGAAGAATAAGATCATCTCGACTTAATAAATAATACAAAATTGTGTAGATTATATTAAACACTATGAAGGGTTTTTATCAAAAAATTATCATCTTTATTTTTTATTGTATTTATATATATGTACATTATTAACTTTATTAATAATATTTTTTTAGAAAATTTTATTAATATTGTTGACACAATAAAAAATTTGATGGAATCATCCTCTTAACTTATTTCTCTTTCTCTATACAATTATCAATACAAAATTTAAAGAATTCCTTTTTCTTTCTTTCTCTTTCTCATTAAAAAACTAAATCACTCTTTCCCCTCAAGCAATGCATGCATCATGGTAAGAAAAGTGTAAAGCAGTTTCAAGGTGTAGAGATTGATAAACTTCGATACCAATCGTGTTAAAAAAATAGAATCCAAAACATTCTTATAGCATTCTGCACTTTTTTCACATAACTACATCTACAAAAAGATTAACTGCCATCCTTGAACATGTTCATAAGGTAAGTACTAATTCAGAAATTTCAAACACTAGACAAGACGACTATACTTACTCAATTATATAACTAAATATATAGGTAGCATGAAATCAACAACAATGTCAAAGTTTGTATCTAGCCAGCCATGCATGCACAGAGACAAGGATTTCAAATTTGAAGATAGAAGAAGTTCACATTTTTCAACAATAGATTATATTATTCTTTATCAAAACTATCCGATTTAGAAACTATAAGCATCGCAGATGCAATCGCCATAAAATAATTATATACACTTTAAAAGTAGATGATAGCAAAAAGTTTTAAAATTTATATATAATTTATATAGTCAAGATGCCTAAAGATCATTTCCAAATGAGCTATAACCTAATTTGGTTTGCTATGTCCCAAGATTAATAAAGAATTTAATGTCGGGCAATTTTTGTTACAAATTAAATATTAAAATATTTTAACATCACTTTTTAAAGTTTGAGTTAGTATTATAATATTATGTAAAATTTATTGTTCTATATGTAGTCATCACTTTTTACCTGTTAATATCAAATAGAAATTAAAGTAACCAATGATATATATACTAAAGAATAATTGATAGAGCAAAATCCCAAGAAAGAATAACTTTAATTGACCATTGCTTAAAGTAGGATCTTTTAACTTTGTGCTTGAGACTAAAATACCATTTAATGCATACGATACGATTCTACAAAGCCAACTGCACGACAAATCAAACAGTTTGTTTTATTAGAGAAGATTACCCCTTCATGGGTCGCCTTCTGTTTACTAGTAATAAATAGTCATGCATCCCCACCATCATACAATCATAACCATGCAGACCAGTCTAAGGATGTCTTGAGTCATTGCTCCAATAATAATTTTAAGTCTTAATAATAACAGTTCTCTGATTTCTTCACAGCCAAGCACCAAAAGCCTGTCCCTGTGGAATCTGTAAGCTGCCTCTAATGACAAAGCTAGCCCAGCCTTGTTGCAAAAAAGAATTCTTCGACCACGATCTGAAAATAAGGTTAGCGTCAGCTACATGCATCCTTGTCCTTGTTTTCTCTTCCCACTTGTCGCACAAACTGCCCTCGAATCCGTGGTCTCTGTTCTGCCAGTTTCTTTCTACTTTGATATCGAACCTGGAAAAGGATCAGCCCACTTATGAACATATTAGCTAAGAAGAAGAAAGTTGGAAACGGAACACCTAAAATTTCCTGTCTTATCTTTGGGGAAATTATTAGCAGATAAACATCTTTGTCATTTTGTTGATTGGTAAAATGCAATTACTCTTACCTTCTTCTCAAAGCATCTCTCTTTTCTCTTCTGGCGGAATTTGTTTAATGCAGCCTCTCTTTGTGCAAAGCGGTTCCCATCAACACCATTCCTGCTCCCCAAACCAATTCCACCATTTGTTCCACCTTTCCAAGCCAGCTCATTCTCACCATCCATCTTTCCTCCTCTGGGATTTAAAGCAACACTGCTCCCATTTTGTCCATTGCTTCCATGGTCACTTCCTGAACCTGAACCATCAGCATTTATATTTTGGAAGCCAGTTTTGCCTTTGACGTTTGTGCTTAAAGCAGTAGAAGACCCACATTGAGGTACTGCTGCAGCCATGTTATTTAAAGACAAATTATCATGGTCGGCTGGCAGCTGCTGCTTCTGCTGGGGCGTATTGTGCACGAGGTGGTGGTGATTATGATAGTGATGATGGTGGTGCTGTACTCGAACCTGCTGGTTCACTCCTCTGGAATGAGACAAAACCATGTTATCGATTCCAGCATTGACTTTACCTTGCCCCAGAGGGTGAGCAGCGGGGGTATGACCATTTTGCACAGGCTGAAATGCAGAAGATGAATGCAGATTCTTAATTGTAGACTTAGGGGCCGGTTTGTCACAGAGGACAATCAGTTTCCTGAAGGCATTATTGGTAGTGGAGCCCATATCATTATTATTGCTACTGCCATTTGAGCGCTGATTGGGCAGCGTGCTATTCGAGTTAGAATGTAAATTTGTCAATGATTCTGTTTTTGCTGCCTCTGAACTGTTATAGAGTGGAGAGCAACTACCAACATTTCCTGTTGGAGCCTGATTAGGAGTGGAAGTTGAATTGTACCTGAAAGGGAATGAACATTCTTCAACCGTCAATTTTATCTTTTTGGAGGTTAATGAATGATACATTAGATGCATGGGAGGTTGTGAAAGTGAAATATACCATGTGAAACAAACCCTTGTACCTTGAGAATGCAGAGAAATCAGAATGTCTGAGAACATTCCGATCATGAGCAGCAGTCCCTGTATCTCCAATATCTCTAAGCCTTTTCAGACTGAGCTCAAGAGAAGGAATTTGTTTAGTTTGATATAGGCCTTTATCTTTTGCACTGGACAATTTGGAGAGATCATTTTCAATGCCAAAGACTACACTTCCTAACTGAGGATCAGGACTGATATTTGTCACGCTCATTACATCAGCCACTTGGTTTCTGAATTCTCCATTTTCACCATTAAGTTCCAACAGTCCTTTATCTGTTCCCTCACCGTCTTTCTTTGAATGTTTTTCAAAGAACTTCTTACCAGCATTGCCATCTGTGGTTGTCAGTACCTTTTCACATGGGTCTTCAAGTTGCAGATTTGGAAATGTAGGTACCCGTGTCTCCAAGTCCCCACCTATAATAACACTGTTTAAACCTGGACTGGAACATAATATTGAACCAAAGATAACAGAAACAGAAGAAAAGAAAGACATCACGGAATGAAAGTCCTATCGTTGATGCAAACAGCCATGAATGCCAAATTCATTACCCTGCCTTTTGCATTCTTTAGCTGTGCCAGTGGGCACCCAGTTGTTGCCTAGTTCTTCAAGCGTTGAATGAATAACTTGGGCACAGGTGGTATCACGTGGATCAGTTAGTTGCTCCCATGGAGAAGTTGGTTTGGGACTGTCAACTTCCACAGCTATCTTTGTCCAAGAGATCTACAAATGCATGACAATGACCCCGTAACTAAGAGTTGTCAATTTTGTCTTATGCTATATGTATATAAAAACACAAACACACAAGTGAAAACAGTGATCTGCAGATAATGCAAATCATGAACCATGCACTTGTTGGCCAACTCGTCCTTTACGTCTGCCCAGAGAGCCTAATCATGTCTCTGTTTTTTGAACTTTTGGTTGCAAGTATTTAATGAAAAAGTTTGTACTGGAGATCCATCCTTGCCAAATGCAGCTCTCTACGACTACGAGTACGCAGACATTCTACACATAATCTCTTATAATATGTTGAACTCCAACATTAGGAGCCCCCACTTCCGTGCCCTCGGGATTGGTAGAGGGTGTAAATCGCAGGATGTGCTTCAACTGATCAGGGACTTGTGAGTAAGCAACTGATCAGGGACTTGAGCTTACTCACTGATCTCACCATACAAGGGGCCCAAATCTTAAAGGTTGCCCCCAAGATTCGAACCCCTACCCTGCAGGTCGCCAGCATGACAGGCACTACACCACCCAAGCCTTTGCCAGTTGAGCTATGCCTCGGGGCATAATCTCTTATAATGATTAGACTAGACTAGATGTGTTGAGAGTTATATATAGGTATTTATATAAATAAAGTTTTGACTTTCATTTATGTAAATAGAGCGTATTGGTGATTAGGATTGTATACTACTAATTCACCACTTTTTTCGTAATTCACGTGGTATCAGAGAAAAACCCAGCTGTCCGTTTTCTTCCATTTTCTTTTCCGGCACTGTTCTCTCAACAGCTCCCGGTTTCTCTCAAAACCCACTAGGTTTCTGAATCTTCAAAACTGTTGCTTCCCATCGTAGCTTCTCCTACAGTTTGCGAAACATAAACCAGAATATCATTCTCTCAAGAGCCGGCGCCTCTCTTCCCACATATATAAATCAGGTTGATTATGGACTTTGGGTTTTCAGTTTGTTTTTGCCGCCACTGCCACCACTGGTCCTATTGAAAGCCATTAGTCTCTTCTCTTCGGGTTACTTGTAAAAGATATCGAATGTCCATTCTGCATCAATACTGTACCAATACCCACTCCATAAACATTTGCCTCGATTATAATTTCTTCTAAAGTTAGAAAGAGCCAATACAAGGGGTAAGATTAGAGATCCTTCTAATTCTGTAAAAGCCTTTTCATCCTGTTTATTCTATCAAAAGTTGCTCTTTTTTGTCATCAACTTCTGTAAGGACTAAGAATATCCCTCCATCAATTAGGATATGTATAACCCAATCTTGTACTTTTTAATTAACTTCATTTGTTAAAACATCCCTGAAACATTACTCGCTATTGCTTGCAAGAAAATTGCTAGTTCCAGTTTTGACTCTTTACTCATTTTCTTCCTTGTCCTCCTCAGTCACATTCCTTTCTTCTACTTATGACCGGTACAAATTTCTCATCACATCCAAAAAAAGCCCTTATACTCTTCTTTCATCCATCACCTTGTTATTAGAGAGATATATATATATAATTTTTTTTGAAAGGCAGAGAGATATATGAATCTTGATATTCATTAACTAACTATCCTAAAAATCGTTACTTTGATATGAATGAATATACCAGCTGTTAATCATTACCCAATCGACTTATTCCACATGTAAGCCATCTATTCTCACACTAGACCAAACGATACTGTCTCCTTCCTTTCATGTATAAACAACTTCTCCCTCTTATTCCTAGTCATCATCTTCAATCTCTTGCTCCACTCTCTACCGCCATCGTCTTCTTTTCAGTTCAATATCATAATTTCCTATATAGTGCGTATACTGCAATCTATTACAACAGGATGAAATATATAAAAGTAGGTTGTCATTCAACGAAAACACTGTATTTAAAGAGCTAATTACATAGACTAATTAGCTTATTTGTTTATTAAATCTTAAGAGGTCCAAGAAGTTTATATCAAGGTGGACATTGTCTATATCTATACTCCAGTTTGAGGAGTATTGAGAGTTTTACATCGAGTATTTATGTAAAATAGGTGTAACTTTCACGTATGTATATAAAGCATGCTGATAATCAAGATTGCAACCTAATTCACCATTTTTTCCTAATTCATAGAGATTATCTTCAATAAATCTCTAATAAATATGCTATTCGCTAATTTTGATCTTATTTGTATAAAGAATATTCGTATCTCGAGCATGTTGACATTGTTGGTTGATCAAATATTTTGGCTCATTCCATAATCCCACGTCGAAAATGTGTGGGAATGGTGGAGGTTTCTAAACGATAAAAGGAGCCTCCCCTCCTTAGTTGAAACATCCCAAAAAAATTGTCTTTCCTTCTCTCTTTTATAGTATTTCACTTGTATTATTTCCTGAAAATAGTGAAATATCAATTTAGTCGTGTCCGAGGAAGTAGACATAATTAGCTAAAACTTGTTAAATTCTACTGTTTTTTAATCGTCTATTTAATAGCTATTGTCGGGTATAGTTGTAGTAAATTATTGTGCTATTAAATTACATGTCTAAGAAAATTCGGTTTAAGAGATTGAGTTTTAAGTGAGACCGTTTGTGACCCCTCCAGTTTTTCTTGGGAATTCCTAGAGTGATTTTTCAGTACAATCGTTCACACTCTATTCACCTAAGCAATAGTACTTAAGGTGAATTTGTTATTAATGGTGGAGGTTAACCCGAGTTTCTCAACAATCGGTATCAGAGCTAAGGTCTTTTCTTAGTATGCTGTGTGATTGCAACGTAGTCTGATTTTCCACATCAGAAAAGATTTTTTCTTGGGCTATTAGGATTCCGCATTGATAGCTATTGAATAAAAATTGTGGCAGAAATAACAGAAATCAAAGATATGACTACACCATCCACGTTGATAGCTTCTACCTTGTATATTCTAGCAAGGACCGCTGTGACAAATGCAAGATTTGCGGTGGAGATTTTTTATGGTATAGGTCACTTCATCATGTGGCAAAGTGAGGTTAAGACGCTCTTTTTCAGCAAGGTCTTGACATCGTCATTGAAGAAAAGAAACCAGATGATGTTGAGGAAATATTGAGAGACTATAAATCGTTTGGCATGTGGTTCAATTTGATCATGTCTTTCCAGAAAAATTCCTGAAGAAAAGTAGTCACAATAAGCTCCATGCATATTAAGAAGAGACTGCTACGTTTCTCTTATATTCTAGGTATCACTATAAATGATCACATCACTAGTTTTAATCAATTAGTTACTAATTTAATGAATTTAGAAGTGACATTTAAAGATGAAGATCTGGCTTTGATGTTGATGGGATCCTTTCCTAAGGAGTTTGAGTTTCTTGAAACTACTCTACTTCATGGGAAGGTTGATGTGTCTTTTAATGAAGTTACAGCTGCTTTGTACAGTCAAGAATTGAGAAGGAAGACAATAGAAGAATGTATAAGTGGAGCAACAAAAGCTTTGGTAATCAGAGGTCGTTTGTTGAGCCAGATTAAAGGAAATAAAGGGAGATCGAAGTCAATGATCAAATTGAGCGAAGATGAATGTGCCTTTTGTCGAGAAAAAGGGAACCGGAAAAAGGATTGTCCAAAGCTAAAGAATAAAAACAAACCTAATAAGGGAAAGGTTGTTGCAAATTCGAATATTGCTGAGAGTGAAGATACAGACTCAAATCTTTCATTGGTTGTTACATCCTCAATAAGCCCTTCTAGTCCATGGCTGTTTGATTTAGGTTGTAGTCATCACATGTGTCTCAATCAGGATTGGTTCTTCGATTTTAGAGAGTTAGAAGGTGGAGTTGTTTACACAAAAAATGACAATCCCTGCACTACAAATGAGATTGGTTCAATTTGCTTAAGGAATCATGATGGAACAACTAGAACTCTGACAGATGTCAGATACATGCCAAGTTTGATGAAGAATCTAATTTCTATGGGATTTTTAGAATCAAAGGGCTATACTATAAATACAACAAAGGGAGTAATGAAAGTCATCTCTGGCGTACTTAGTGGTAATGAAAGGAATTTGAAGAAACAACAACATGTATTATTACCAAGGTAATGCAATTATTAGATCAACAGCAGTAGCTTCTAATGATGATCAAGAGTTAGAAGCAGCTAGGTTGTGGCATCTACGCTTGGGACATGCAGGTGAAAAATCCTTGAAGATATTAGTAAATCAAGAATTGTTGAAAGGAGTTTGGGCCTGCAAAGAGGACTTCTGTGAACATTGTGTCAAAGGAAAGCAGGCAAGAGTGAAATTCAGCACTAAAATCCATAATATAAAGGGTATTTTGGATTATGTTCACTCTGATGTATAGGGACCTTCCAAAACAGCTTCTTTAGGAGGAAAACACTATTATGTAACCTCTGTTGATGATTTTTCCCAAAATGTATAGGTGTATACTATGAAGACTAAGGATGAAGTGCTGAGAGTTTTCCTCAAATGGAAGAAGATGGTGGAAACTTAAATAGGTAGAAAGATCAAGCGTCTCCGTACAGATAATGATGAGGAGTACAGAAGTGATTCATTTTTAAAAGTCTGCGAAGATGAAGGTATTGTCAGACACTTCACAGTCAGGAATACACTACAACAAAATGGGGTGGTAGAATGTATGAACCGAAAATTGCAGGAGAAAGTTCGGTATATGTTGTCTAATGCTGGGTTGGGTAGAGAATTTTAGGCTAAGGCTATTACATATGCTTGCCATCTCATCAATCGCTTTCCATCAACTACTATTGGTGTTAAAACACCTTTGGAAAAATGGTTTGAAAAACCTGCTACAGATTATGATTCCTTACATGTGTTTGGTTTCACTGCATATTATTATGTTTAAGGAGTCAAAGTTGGATCTACGTATAAAGAAAGCAAGTTTCATGGCGATTACCTCTGATGTAAAAGGATATCGTCTTTGATGCCCAAAGTCAAAACAAAATGATTTTTAACAGAGATGTTACCTTTGACGAATCTATCATGTTAAGAAAGGTGACAACTAAAAATGTTAAGCAAACAGGTGGTACTCCAAAACAGGTGGAGTTTGAAAGAAGAATTGCTACCCTGCAAATGATAAAGTAGATGTAGAAACTCCTATGGTAGAAAAGGAGCCAGATGAAGAAAAACCTCCACAGCAATAATTACCAATTGCATTGAGAAAACCAAAATGGAACATTCAAGTACTTGTTCATTATATTAATATGGTGGCTTATGCATCTCCAATTAAAATTGATGACATTACTACAACTTATTAAGAAGCAGTCCAAAGTTCAGAAGAAGACAAGGGGAGAATAGCTATAAATGAAGAAATACATTCCCTTAAAAAAAATTAGACGTGGAAGCTAGCTAGTCTCCCAGAGGGAAAGAAAGCAATTGGATGCAAATGGATATATGCAAACAAAGATGGATCTCCTAATAAGGATAATGTTCGATACAAAGCAAGGCTGGTTGTCAAAGGCTATACTCAGACGAAGAGAATTAATTATAATGAAGTTTTCTTTCCAATTGTAAAACATTCCTTCATTCGAATTTTGTTGGTTTTGATAGCACAATTTGATATGGAATTAGTTCAATTGGATGCAAAAGCCGTTTTTTTACATGGAGACTTAGAGGAGGAAATCTATATGACTCAGCCTAAAGTTTTTAAAGTTGTTGGAAAAGAGAATATGGTGTGCAAGCTTGAAAAATCGTTGTATTGATTGAAGCAATCTCCTAGGTAGTGGTACAAGCGATTTGACAAGTTTATGATAGGAAAAAAGTACACAAGAAGCAAATACGATCACTGTGTGTATTTTCTTAAGCTACAAGATGGATCCTACATCCATTTTCTCCTATATGTTGATGATATGCTAATAGCTTCGAAGAATCAAAGAGAAATTGAGAGATTGAACATTTAGTTGAATCAGAAGTTTGAAATGAAGGATCTAGGTGAAGCCAAGAAAATTCTCGATATGGAGATAAGTAGAGACAGAAAGTTGGGGAGACTGTGTTTGACTCAACAACAATATTTTAAAACGGTACTGCAATGTTTTGGCATGAACGAAAAGTCAAAACCTGTTAGTACTCCCCTCGCTCCTCATATAAAGCTCAGGGCATCCCTATCTCTAAAGAAAGATGCAGAATGAGAGTACATGACTAAAGTACCGTATGCAAATGCGATTGGTAGCTTGATGTATGCTATGGTGTGTACAAAGCCCGACATTTCACAGGCAGTTAGGGTTGTGAGCAGGTATATGCATGATCTAGGCAAGGAGCATTGGCAAGTTATGAAATGGATTTTACGGTACGTTCTGAACATCGTAGATGTTGGTTTGGTATTTCAACGGGATAAGCAAGATGGTCAATGTGTAGTTGGATATCGTGATTCTGACTATGCTGGTGATTTAGATAAACGTCGATCAACTACTAGCTATGTGTTTACTCTTGCAAAGGCACCAGTTAGTTGAAGGCTTACCTTAAAGTCAATAGTTGCTTTGTCGATTACAAAGGTAGAGTATATGGCAAATACAGAGGCTGTGAAGGAGGCAACTTGGCTTCAAGGATTGCTTGATGAATTGGGAATCAGACAAAAACATATCAAAATACATTGTGATAGTCAAAGTGCTATTCATTTAGAAAAGAACCAAGTTTATCATACAAAGACTAAGCACATCGATGTTCGTTATCACTTTGTACGAGAGGTTCTAGAAGAAGGTGGATTAACAATCCAGAAGATTAAGAACACTGAGAATCCTGCTGATATGTTGGCAAAGATGGTGACTGTAGTCAAGTTTCAACATTGTTTGCACTTGATCAATATTGCTAAAATTTGAAGATGGGCGCTTTAAAGCGCATTTGAAAACACTACTAAAGATGAGTTTTGTGAGAGATTTGAAAAAGTGGCATTCGTCAAGGTGAAGTTTTATTGGTTGGTCAAATATTTTAGCTCATTATGGGGGAATGGTGGAGGTTTCTAAAACCATAAAAGGAGCCTCCCCTCCTTATTTAAAACATCCCAAAAAATTGTCTTTCCTTCTCTCTTTCGTAGTATTTCACTTTTATTATTTTTTGAAAATAGTGAAATACCAATTTAGTAGTGTCCAAAAAAGTAATCATAATTGGTTGAACCTTGTTAAATTCTGGTATTCTTTATTTATCTATTTAATAGTTATTATTGGGTATAGTTGTAGCAAATTATTGTGCTATTAAATTACATATCTAAGAAAATTCTGTTTAGGAGATTGGGTTTTAAGTAGAACCGTTTGTGACCCCTCTAGTCTTTCCTGGGAATTTACCTTGTGTGATTTTTCGGTACAATCGTTCACACTCTATTCACCTAGATAATAGTGCTTAAGGTGAACTTATTATTATTGGTAGAGATTAACCCGAGTTTCACAACAGACACTTATCTGACTCCCATATGCTAAGCTCTGCTAAAATTCATTGCTAACATTCCTTGTATTTGATTTTGACTTAAAAGTGGATCTTATGTTCTCTAATGAACGGGCAAGATTTCTACTCAGAACTGCCTGTATGAGTTTTAAATTAAGCAAGATATGATGAAATAGATGTTAAAAAATTAAAAAATATAATGTAAGATAAGTACCTAACATGATATGTTCATTTAAGGAATGCAAAGGAAAATGCTAATAATGCAATCTTTAGCGCACATATAAAACAAAAACTCAGTTCTTATTGGACTTGTTCTCTATAAATAGATTTTTTTGGGAATAATGCAGCACACAAGTTTTTTTTCACAAAATAGTTTGCAGAAATTTTAAATCAAACAAGATAAGAGGGAATAGATGTTTAAATATTTGCAAGTATGATGCAAGATAAGTACCTAATATAACAAAGTATTAATGATTAAGCACACTTCTTTAAGAATTGCATATTTGCCACTAAATAAGCAAAGAATAAGAGGGGTTTATCGATATAGCGAAGCTACATCTCAAGAAAGTCTCAAATTGAATGACCAATGAACTATTGTCATGTCCAATAAAAGTGCACAATACCTGAGTGCCACTTCCATGATCGCTTCCGTCCCCCACATTCCCGATTGTCCCAATTTCTTCTCCATCATTGCTTCCAGTGTTATTATCTGACTCTTCTGGACTTTTTAACTTTGTTGATTTTTGTGTTCGTACACCACTTTCACTCCCACTACCAATAGACTGGTGAAAGGATGAATAATAACTGTAAAAGAAAAAAGATACGGATGAAATAGTATAATATGATTAAAAACAAAAAAAGAGAGAGAGAGAGAAAACATATAACATAGTTATAGAATTAAATCAAATGAGAGCACTATAGGTAAAAATCAATACCTTAATTTTTTAGTTGGAATAGCTGACGATTGGTGTTTATGCATATATGGAGTACAGACCTGTAGTTACAGTGCAGTATTGGTTCATGATATAGATAATGCAAAAGTGGAATAATTGTATCAACTCACGCTGTGGCATTTCCTCCAAACATGCTGCCAAAGGTTTTTAAGCTCATTCTTTCGAATAGGCTTCACTAAATAGTCAACGGCACCCTTTAACAGACACTTATGGACCATACTCACGGAATCATGAGTTGACATCACTGCACATAAAACTCACCGGGTGTAGCAGTTACAAGTCTCAATTTGTTAAGAAGAGAGTGGTAAAATGGAAGTGTATAAAATATAAGAAAATGGAGTAATGGAATATACTTACTAATCACAGGGATATTATTGCAAGTTCTATGGCTCATAATCTTGCATAAAAGGCCAATTCCCGATAAACAAGGCAGGACTACCTCAGTTAAAACAAGATCAATATGATTTGTCTGATCTTCTAAGAATTTCCAAGCTTGACGACCATCTGTGACTGCAGTAACTGCCAAGAGGAGAAGATATAAATATATGCGTAGCTTTCTCAAAAGAAAGAGCAAGAAAGTAACATGGAATTCCCTACTAAATTGATCAGTATCTTTTCTGCTCCATAAATTACTCAAAATCGACATAAGAGTACGAGTAATGACCATGCAAAGAGGACTAAATTGTCATAAAATAAGTGTCCTGAGAGGCTGTTGATGGTGATATGTCCATCTAATAGCCACAAATCACCAAGGATCTATATTAAAAAATAACCAGCTTTATCTTAAGTAAACATCTTGTATTGCCTACCTATCTAGAAATTAGCAGACAAACCTCTACGTCAAAACAATCAGGCTATTGCCTAGTTAAAATTAAGTCAACTAAGTCTCATTTTCGCATACCAGTAAGAAGTTTACAACCAATTTAGGCAAAAACCTAAAAAAGGTATAGCATCAAAGATAAAGAACTCTGCCATCAAAGTCATTTTGTTCTAAAGTAAGAAGTGATATGAAATAGAATCCTTCTTACTATTTATTTTGAATTACTCAATTATATACATCTTAACATAAGAAAAAAAAAAAGGAAAAATCATCTAAAATCTCAAACTAAAATTTTTGAGATATCAAAAGATTTACTTTCCTTAAGCTTGTATATAAGGAATTTTTTTTTCATTCCTAACTTAGAAATAATATCATGAAAACTTGAAAAATACATTCCCTTCATTAAAACATTAGTTGGTTGGCCTAACAATGGAACATATGACATGCATACAAATTCTTCCTCCAATTTCTCCTTGATGAAACGTCTATATCAATCTACATTGTCTTACCATGTTGAATAGGGTTATGAGCAATATTGATAGTCTGCATAGTTTGCGTACTCTCATTAATATAAGGCTTCTAGGGTGAGGTGATCATTCATCTTAAACAAGTTTTCCCTTTATTGCTCTTTAAGTAATACAACATTCTATACATAGCTTGTATATGTGACTTTCTTACATCATGCATAAAATGACTAAATATGCTACCTCAATATTTTATGTCAAGTTAGTATAAACAAGATATATGAGCCTACCTACTAGCCTCTAGTACATCTTTCTATCAAAAGCTGGTTCTTCTTTAGCATCTCCAAGCTTATGATTTGGGTCCATTAGGGTAGAGACCGATTTGTACTCAATCTTTCATGTCTTTTTCATAAGATCAAATCACACATTTTTTGTTTGAGATGTAAAAATCCCTTTGTGCATAATATTCCACCTCAATACTTCTAAACTCCTTTATCTTAAATTCCTTGATTAATTGTTGTTTTAATTTCTCTTTTTCCTTTTCATCATTTTCAGTTACAATAATATCATCAACATACACTAAAAGTATTATGAATCCCTGTGCAACTGTGTGTTTAATGGAAAGAGTATAATCACTTTGACTTTATTTATGTCTCGTTTAGCATATTTACCAAATCATGCTTTAAGAGATTGTTTCAATCCATATAAACCTTTTTCAAGCTACAAATTTTATTATCTATATTTTCTTTAAAATCTGGTGGGATGTTCATATAGATTTCTTCGTCTAAATCTCTACAAAGGAAGGCATTCTTCTCATCATACTGCATCATTTACCAATCAAAGTGAACTGCCAAGAATAACAAATATTCCTTTTTTTGTCATTCAAACAAATGTCTCCTAATAATCAACCCCATAAGTTTTAAGTATATCCTTTAGCAACTAATCGTGCTTTATATCTCTCTAGTGATCCATTAACTTCATATTTTAATGTGAAGATCCATTTACAATCAACTATGCTCTTCCCCTCTAGTTTATCAATAATCTCCCATGTCTTATTCTTCTCTAACTCATCGATTTCCTCTCTCATAACATTTCTACGTACATTCCCCTTTTGACAATATCTCAAAAAAATATAGAGAATAAAAATGGCATTTAAACTCGCAATAAACTTTTTATAAGCTGGTGACAGGCATTTAAGTGATACATAGTGGGACAATAAATATAGTGGTCTCTCGGTGCACTTTCTAGCACTTTTCCTAACGACAATAAGAAGATGTATGTCATTTATGGGTGTTTCAAATAATTGTGTATGTAAAGAAGAATAAGATCTTATCATAAACTCATCGTAAGAGTTTGCTTTAGATTCTTGGACTTGTTTCAAGTCTAAAACAATCTCTCTTTTGAAATACACTATTAAATATCTTTAAAAGTCTTGAACAACACAAACATAGGAGAGAAGATGTTTTTGAGAGGAGTAATTTCTGTATTGTCTAAGATAGACACATAACTAGATGTTAAAAATGGGTTTGGGATAGATACAAAAAGGTCAAGTTGCTGAAAATACTAATACTTTCTTCCATCATTGATGTCTCCCTAAAGATAGGATTTATCACAATATAATTTTTGTTCAATGAAAGAGACATAAGCTAACATATAGAACTTTCATAAAGAAGCGTTATAAAAGGGTAAATAACTTAAGGGCCGTTTAATTTTACTTTCATTTTTCTATTATGTTTTTTTCTTCTATTTCTTATTTTGTATTTCTATATTCTTAAACAAAAATAAAAACCTTCTTGGTTATTAATTTTAATATAGTTATATTTGTATTATTAATAAATAAATAAGATAAAATTTAAAGATAAATTAATTTTACGAATTAATTAATTAAATTATTTTATTTTAATATCTTATACAATATTTAATGATAATTTGTAGATTTTATATTTTATTAATAAATATAGTTTAACAAGCAAAAATTATTGATTAATTAATATAAATTTTAATTATTAAAATTAATTTTATTAAAAAATTATGCATTTGAGATAATTTAAATTTAAATTCTAATTATTAAATAATTACTAAATTTAGAAATATTTTATTTTCCAAAAATTAAATTTGAAGCAATTATAAAAATTAATTAATATCAAATAATTAAATAATATATATTTAACTCATGATAAATCATATTATGATAAAAAAAACAAATAAAGAAAATAAAAACTAATTTGTATAGTTTTCATAAGTTATAAAAAACTGGAATAAACTAAAATCAGAAACTAAAAAAAAAAGTTTTCTTTTACTAAATTTCAAAATGAAAACAAAAAGCAAATAGACCCTTAGAAAAAAAAATGGATGACATGGGATCTAATTTTCCTCTATGTTCACTGTGAACATGTACAATGACAATGCCACCAAATACCTCATCAGTAAGCTCATTCAAGATTAATTCTAAAGTCGGATAATAGCTGTATTACGAGTTTCTATGAGACTTTTTATCATCTAACACACGTGAGACAAGTCTATTTATCATTCGTGTAGTAGTTACAAGTGTATCTCCTGAATAGAATTTATGAACATTCCCCTCAAAGAGTAGAGCTTTAATTGGGTTAAATAAATTTCTATTTTTCCTCTCAGTTGTCTCATTTTGAGCTGTGTCGACACATGACAAGATAAGTTACGAGTCATTCCTTACTTTTGAAAGTAGCTTGAAAAAATTTAATTGAAGTAATCTCTAGCATTATCCAACCTGAAACTTTTAATTTTAAACCTAAGCTGGTTCTAATTAATCATGGAAAGAAAATTAGTTCTCCCATCTATTTTCAAATATTAGCAATTCAATCACATCCTAAGCTTGTCAAACCATATCTTACGATGTTTTATTGACTAGGTGCATCTCAAATCCTTTTCAACCATAGCAACTAGACCAGTAAGTTATTATTACCTGGGTGCATCCATTGTTGACTTGAAATAAAGAGTATAACTTTATGGATTTATCCAATTACATAGCATGCAAGCAAGAAGAATGGCAACCGATTATCCTTTTTTAAACCTTTGTTTTTTTGTTAAAGTCAGAAGATGTGCCTACCTATAATCTTGGATTAAATAAGGTCACAGGCACGAACTTTATTGCATAAAGAAGCATACCTTCATAGCCACAATTTCTAAGTAGTGCGGTGACAACATGGCGAGTTGAATCATCCGTTTCTGCCAGCAAAACTTTTAGAGATAGATGAGGTATAAACCTATCCCACTGAACCAAGGCCCCTCGAACTACTTGTTGTGACCTCTGCATGACAGCGTGGACTTGAACCCCATTAACATCTTCGATGTCCTCATTAATTGGTGACTCATCTTCCTCCGAGAGCCCCTGACCTTCACCTGTGACCGGCCCCATCCCGTATTTCCTCTTGATCATCTTGCATATCCCGATTGAGTTCCGCCGAACCATTTGTCACGGGACCATTATTGTTAGTGTGAACTATCCACATCAACCAGATTTGAAAAGACCAACAATGATGAAAACAATGAATTCGATACGTAAGAAAACCTTCCTTGTTCTACGAGAGATCTTGCACATCCTGTTCCCTTCTAGGAAATAACCTCTTCGAACATAACACCTCAAGAAATTATACAGAAGAAGATATTTAAGTACCATACAATAATGGTTCAACAAACCCACAAAAACCTGAGAAACCATTACAGTATTTCTATAACTCGAGCAACATAGAGCACAATGCTTACAGAAAAAGAGTAGTAGATAAAGTAAGGAAATTAAAGGCGAGAACCACTGATTTGTTTTATTATGTATGCGTCAAGAACCGTCATTAAAAGCAGATAATTTGCGTGTACTTGACTTGAAGACCTAAAAGCACTTAACTATTAGTCCACCATTATCATACCGTAAATTCTATCTTTTGTTGAACAAGCAGGAAGGAATAAGCATGTGTCAATCTAAACACGAAACCAACCGTGGAAGTAAAATTTTATTTTTTTTTCTTGTATTTCCACAGGAAACTATATGGAAATTTAGAAGGGAAAAAAAAAACAGTAAGTACTACACCAAAGTGAAATAAGGTGCTTTATGAAGAAAAGATCTCATGAAAAAAAATAGCATTCTTTAGTCTTTTACCCTGAGCGAAGAATTAATAAGAGACCAACCAACGTGTGTCTCCAGGTTTCCTTTTAAAAAGTAAAAGAACGTAGTGAATGTTTCCACGAAAAACAAAGAAAAAGGAAACTTATCAAACGGAAAATCTACACGACCAAATATAAGCTGCTTGGAAATAAACTGGAAGGAGAAAAGTATGGAGTATGTTCAAGAATTGTAAGCTCCATGTTCTTATTTTTCTGTTTTCAGTTTGTTTAATTTAGTCAGGGTAACGGAAGCACCGCTCCAACTAATCAGCTTTACAACTGACAGTAAACAGAGAAACTAGAGTTTAACATATATTAAAAACTATATTCACCAAATAATCCTCCCAAACGACTTAAATTAACAACTAGTTCAGTTTTGCACGGTAGAGAACATCAAACCTCCCAAAGAAAACTTCCACAGGAAAGGAAAATTCTTTCGAATCTGAGAGCATAAAAAACCGAAAGACTTAAAGAAATTACCTCTCACTCAATCTCCAACATCCGAGATATAAAAATCAAGTTGGAGCAGACAAACTACTTAAGCGTGATCAAAAGAAAGAAGTGAGCTCAAGGCGTTTTTCAACATATCTAGGGTTTAGTTTAAATTGGCCTAAGTTAGAAGAGAAGACTTGACTGGTCCAGAAACGGCGAACCGAGAAGCCACGGAGAACCACTGAGCTTCAATGAGGCAGACGAGTATGAGCCAAAAAACAAAAAAAAAAATATATATATATATTGTAGCGCCTTTGCAGTGCTAAAGTGGATCAAGTCAAGGTTACAAGCCCTGCCACGTGGAAAGGCTTATGCTGAGAAGGCAGGAGATCAAAAGCCAGGATCTAAATGGGCTTCATCCGATGTTGGGAAATCCTGTTCTTTTCGTTCCATGATACTACGTGGGGCGATTAACGGCGTGACGGATCTACTTTGGCCCCCTCAGATCCGTCGATCGAAACGTGGCATGATTTACGAAGAGTTAAAGACCTGAGTATGCAAACGTGGCACGTGTTGCATTGCTGATTCGGCGCCACCGCAAGAGGGCCTACAACTGTAGGCTCGTGGTTGATACTTGATAGGACACTGGCCTCGTTAACTAAAAACTTTTACCTTATTTTGTAATAAAAGGTACATTTTTCTGATTTTCCAAATTAGCTTTATCATTTAAATTATATTATATTCATAGTATTAAAAAATTTTAAAAATTTAAATAAATTATTATTAAAATTGAATAGGAACATTTATACTTAATAATTTTATAAACAGAATGCAAGGTATTTTTAGATGATTCAAAATAATGAGTGCATCTAACTTTTACTTAAAAATAAAATTGAATGGTGCTTATAATTATGGGTGAGGAAAAGAGAGAGTGCAATTTATGAGGCTGTGATTTCTCACTTTTTATGGTTCCTCCGTTAAAATAAGCTTTGAATCTTATGCTTTGCTTGTGGTATTGGTCACACGTTTCGTTGTACGCCCTTTTTACATTCCATTCCCATCCCACCTCTTTTCACACCCAAAATTTTGATGACCGATTCTTCCTTATCTGTTTTGGAATCTTCCCCATTTATCCATTTTGTTTTTTCTGTCTACTTGTCTAGCCCTTTATTTTTTCTTTGCTTCACTTTTTTTTTATTAATCAAAAGAATAAAATTATATAAGCTAAGGTTTCACAGTACAGAAACCGAAGTACACTTGCATCCGGAGAGTTAAGAATGAACAAACTTCCCTTAACCCAAACAAAAACAATGAAACAAACGTTGTCGTTTTGCAGGCTCATTACGTAGACATACAAAGCCTTTAGACAATCCCTAAAAATTTCAATAATCCTCGGGAGGGTTCGATGGTTGCTAGAGATGGCAATAAGTTGGGTCGGGCTCAGGATTTGATTTGACCCTACTTTTTTTATTTTTAATTTTATTTTTTTGAATTATTAATAAATAAGGATAGAGTTATAGAAAATGAAAAAATATAATTAAAGTTATCAATTCAATTAATTGAAGTTACGAATTTCAATCGATTAACAAAAATTGAGACTTTATAATGAACGAATGTATAAAATGCATATATATTAATCAAATGAATAAGATAAAATCAAATTCATTAATAAAAAAGGATGTGATTATAGGAAATAAAAGAAAAAGATTATATTTAACGTGATCAATTCATTAATTGAAGTTACAAATTTCAGTTGATTAATAAAACTTAAGATTTTGTAACGAATAAATATATAAAACGTACATATAAGTAATGTTATCCCCCTGTGCCCTTTAACCAAGGGTTGCCCGCGTAGTACCAGAGCTATAAGTGTAATTGACTGTGCTTACATTCTTTTGGATGAAAGTGAGTAAGGAGATCTTGTCATATGCCATGAGTGACACTAAGAGATGGATAAAATTATAGGAAAATGAAAGAAAAAGACTGTAATTCAAGTGATCAATTCGATTAATTGAAGTTACGAATTTCAATTGATTAATAAAAATCATAAAACTTACATATATTGATAAAATAAATAAGATGAAACCAATTTCATTAATAAAGGAGGATATTATTATAGGAAATCTAAGAAAAAAATTATAATTATAGTGATCAATTCAGTTAATTGAAGTTACGAATTTCATTTGATTAATAAAAATTTAGATTTTATAATAAATGAATATATAAAACATACATACATTGATTAAATGAATAAGATGAAACTAAGGGGGCGGTTGGTTTGTACGGGAGAATGATAATAGGAATAGAAATGAATATAGTGAGGAATGAAAATGAATATTATCGTTATAATTATGATGGTTGATTAAGAGGAAGGAATGATTACTATTACTATTAATAGTGGTTGGTTTATAAAAAATAATAAGATTAAAATTTTGTAATTGATTAATTACAATATTTTAATTAATGAATGAATTATATTTTAATTAATTATATTGTAACTAATTAATTATTTATTTTTAGTTAATTATAATGTAATTAAATAATAATAATAATGTAATTTATTATATTTTAATTAATTAATTAATTACAATATTTTAATTAATGAATGAATTATATTTTAATTAATTATATTTTAATTAATTCATTATAATATTTTAATTGATGAATAATTATGTTAATTACAATATTTTAATTAATGAATAATTATATTTCAATTAGCTATATTTTAATTAATTAATTGCAATATTTTAATTAATCAATGAATTATATTTTAATTAATTAATTATAATATTTTAATTGATGAATAATTATTTTAATTACAATATTTTAATTAGTTATATTTTAATTAATTAATTATATTTATTTAATCAATTAATTACAAAATTTTAATTAATGAATAATTATATTTTAATTAGTTATAATTAATTAATTAAATTTCAATTAATTATAATGTAATTAATTGATTAATAATTATATTTTAATTAATTATATAATTACAATATTTTAGTTAATGAATGAATTATATTTTGATTAATTATATTGTAATTAATTAATTAATATTATTATTTTAATTAATTAATTAATATTAAAAAATTAAAAAAAAAGTCATTACTAAGGAACGAGTTTCATTCCTTTACTAAATGGAGAGTATGGACCCAAAGTGGGATATCAGAGTATTACCCCTATAATGATAATCAACAACCAACCACTCATTTTTCATTCCTTACCTATTAACCCCTTCTCAAACCCATCAACCAAGCACTCCCTAAATGTATTAATGAAGGAGGGTATGATTATAGGAAATGAAAGAAAATATTATAATTAAAGTGATTAATTCAATTGATTGAAGTTATGAATATCAATTGATTAATAAAAATTGAAATTTCATAAATCATAATGAATAAAATTCATAAATTGATGATATAATTTACAAAAAAGATTATTCAAACTTTTTAAATGATAAAATTTACAAAAAAATCAAGACAAAATCACGATGAAGGTTGGAGACTAGATAAACTAAGAGAGTAACTAATTATTATAGTCAAGATCATCAATAGTCATCACCACTTCTTCTATATGTACAAACAATATATTTATTAATGTAATATCAAGACTAAAGGAATATTAAAGACATGGTAATAATTAATAAATAACTAAATGTACCCTCATCTTCAAATATTTTATCAAAATAATGTTCACTTGATTGATGAGTATGACTAGTCACCTTCGTATTAGTACCTGTGGCTATATTAATATACAAATTTAAAAAAACAATGTAAGGTAAGATAATATAAAATAATAGATGAAATTAATATATCAAAAAGATAAGAATTTATCTTCAATATCTTCATCATCTAACCAATATGGGGTACATATAAGGGCTTCCATAGTATGAGGATGAAATCGAACACAATGATGACTAATAACCCGACCACCAATGCTAAAAGCAGGCTTTAAAGTAACATTGGATGATGGAATAGCTAATAGGTCTCATTCAATTACTTGCATGATCTGAAAATTATTTCCACAAGTCTTCCACAATAATAATACATCGAACTGCACACCTTCAACTTCAGCCACACAATCTTTTATCAAATATTTATCTAGCTCCATCATATTGTACAAAGTCTTAGCCCTTTTTTCCTTTCACAAATTTTGTAAATAAAAGTATAAAATTGCTCTTAGAAGATGAACCCGAACTTGAAATTGAAGCTAGAATTGAGCAACTTGAACTATTGTGATCTTGATCATGAATTTTATGCAGTTTGAGTTGATAATCATTAAACAAGTTATACCTTAATTATTTAATGAAATCTACATGCTCTTGAGCTCGATTACTATACGACATTATATATAAAATTAACACCCTTCACCTTGTATCTGCAATAATATGTTTAAACATATGCCAATAAAAATTCAACTTCTCCACCATGTGCTCTGCCATAACCTAAATAACTTCATTGGAATCAAACATTCAATTAGATAAAGCTTTCTTTATCTCACACATAGTGCTAAAGCAATAGTGCCAAGTTGGACATTTTTAGAACAATCCAGTCTTGTTACAAAACAATTCCAATTTCGTACAAAGTTCTCTAGCCAACTCCCATCGGTCTTCTGTAGGCATGTAAGTGTACTGAGAATCTCTTTATCTCAGTCTGGTAAACAGACCAATATATTGGATTGCCAGCTTTAAAATCTTAAAGGTTGAGTTCCATCTAGTTGGATAATCTAAAACCAATATCTCCGTACTCAGAATGTATAATTGTAATGCAGTTTCTTCAAATTTCTCAACTTTTTTTAAGTGTTGCACTCCAATATATTACTATATGTTAAATAGAATCTACTGCTTCCTTTATCATATCCAATTCATCGTTCATAATCAAATTCAAAATATGAGCAAAACAATGCATATAGATTAACCTTTCACCAGCCAACAAGCTACTAACTTGTATCTTATTCTTTAACTTTTCAATATAACATCATTTTTTCTACAATTGTCAACTATTATGGTGGATAATTTGGTGTCGATCTTAAAATCTACCAAACAGTCTCCCAACACACTTGCCAACCTTTCACTTATATCGAGTGTTGGCACATAAATGAAATTATCATGTACGAATATTACCAACATCAATCATAACATAATGAAAAAGTAAATGATAACAATATTAAAGAATATAAATTTCCTCAATATTTTGCTGTGTAGAGTCCAGTTATTGTCAATATAATACTTCTTCATCACCATATATTCTTTTGGTTATTGATTGTCCACATGTCTATTGCAATGGAAATTCATCCTTCAATACTCTGATAATGTTCTTAAAGTTTCTTTCTTATTATCCTTGTATATCTTCATTGTAACATCCCACTACCATAGGGTACATACCTAAGCTTTTAGGCACATAACCTACGATAATAGTATGTTAGAGCA
>JAOQMS010000180.1:18923116-18937731 GCA_027563885.1 Erythroxylum longipes | reverse complement strand
GGGGGGTCTGTTTTCAGGTTTAAGTTGTAAAAGTTGGATGACGTCGTTTGTCTCCAACTTAAATTTTTTTAAACGTCTCAACATTCCGCGATGAATACATAATTCGTTACTAAAAGACAATCATTTACCTACGATATACACAAATCGTCGCAAAAAGGTTTGGCATAAGGCAAAAACGATATAGTTAAAATTATTCTGATAGGGCACAATTTGCGACGATAATTTTATTTGTTGTAAAAAGACGCAGCATTTTGCGATGAAATGAAAAAGCATCGTGACTTGCCGTATATATGATGCTTGGGCAGCGAATTATCTCTTGCCGTCGCAAAATGTACAACAATACGCTACGAATATGCCAAATCGTCGCGAAAATTTGTTGCTTTTCTGACTAATCGGAAAATCGTCGCAAAAAAGTTTGATTTGGCGATACATTTTACGAAACGTAGCGAAAACCCTTCTTTATTGTTCTTTAAAAACCCTTACCTTTATTTCCAAACCTTTCTTCCTTTTGTAGTCTTAAACAACTCATCCCAAAACCAGCAATCTCCGACATCTTACGCACGTATCAAAGCTATTCACTTGATCGAAACATGGTCTACAATGCTCTAACTTCTTTTTTACTATGTTCTGTATTTTCATTTGAGGTGATCTTCATTTTGTAAATCTGTCGCTGAATAGATCGGCTCTTTGTTTGACAAGTTTCTTGATAAAGTTGTGATATTTATGTTTCTACAATAGATCTGGACATTCTTTGTGTAGATCTATGTAGATTTATACATAGGGTATTTTTTGCGGTGTTGAAGTTGATTCCTTTATGTTTTGTAGTTTTTTTTATTTCTTTATGTTATGTTATTTACACATTGTCGTTGAGGAGCGTGGACTGTGTTAATGTTAGTTATGGAAGGGAAAACATATGATTTGCATTTAAATCTTGGGATATTATTGTCATGTCTGTAAGGTGTTCGATGATATTTCTGTTATGATTTGCGTATCAAAAGTGTTTAACTCAACGCAATATCTACTAAATCTTCTAAACATGCTTCTTGGGATAATTTTGTCATGTCTATAAGGTTTTGATGATATTTCTGTAACGATTTTTCATTTTATGCTCTAGGCAATCCATTCAGTTCTAAACCTAAGTAGTTTCATTTGTCATCATAATTGGACTTAAACATATTATCGTTTTATTCCAAATCAAAATTTTAAGCATTTAACTCTAAACATTATTAATGAAAGAATATCGACATGGAGACTAGTTCACGATGGCCCTAATTCATTCCGTTGGGAGGAATGTGACAAAATTGTCCTTACTTAGCAAACCAAAAATTAAAAAAATCTCACGTATTAGACGAATTCCTCGTAAACCTTCGATGGCCGATCTTCTGGAACAAGGTGTTTAGTATCATCTGAACAACGTCACTTCCCTTATTATGTACATCTCATTTCCTTTTATGAAGCTATTATATATATTTACATTTGATGGTTTATACTACATGTTGTTTGAAGCTTTCTTCAGTCTCAAATTTGACATGTATGCCCGTGGTGGAGGGAGCGATGTCACAATAGTCCGTAAAGGAAAATCGGTTCATTTGGCAAATTCATCAATTCTGAATACTTCATCTGCTCATGCAAGTATGCATGTCAGTTTATTTAACAGTTTACTAATATGACAATATCTAACTTCTATACTGATTGTGTTTTAGGTTCTAAATCTATCGATCATTTCACTCCATCCTCTTCAAATTTAGAGATAGCAAAAAAGCTGTTGGAAGAGGGTGTGACAAACCCTATAACAGTTGAGGGAAAAACTATTATTGTTTCAATTGGTGCGTTCGAATGTGCAAGGGCCCTTCTGGGGAATCCAAACATTGGGGACTCATTTACCTTTACCGACTCTCATGTCACTTGGAATCTAAATAAATAATTATATCCTTGTCAGTTAGCAAGTCAATCAACTGAACTCAGCTTTAACGTTAATTTCTTGTTGTATCAGCAATAATTTGCCAAACATCATATATATTACTTATGAGTCAAGTTGCGTACTATTGAATATTCATTGTTATTGTTCTAGTTTTATGAGTGAATGAATTGGATAACTTCTAATTCAAAGTTCATACTACTACATATATCATTTTATTATATTGATAAAATAATTTAAATTTTTATTAACTAATTTTTCATTGTTAATTAATACTAATGATTAATTAATGTTAAGTCTATAAGCCATATGTTGTCAGTTTTTTTTAAAATATGTTAATAAAATTATTTAGAAATTTTATAACTAATTTTTTCAACGTTAGTAAATACTAATGATTAATTAATAGTACTGTCTAATACTTAAAATTTTGTTCTGAGTTTTTTTCAATAATACATTATAAACATTCAAAACAAATTTCCAATAAAAAATATATTAACTATGATAGATTACAAAAATGTTCGTTTAATAATTTTGGAAATTGTTAATCATTTGGTGACGATTTATAGAAATCGTCACCAAATGTACATATTCAGCGACATTTTCTAGAATTCGTCACTTAATATGGAGCATTTGGTGACGATTTCCAAAAATTGTCGCTGATAGCTTCACATTTAGTGACGATAAGAAAAAATCGTCGCTGAATGTATATGCTTTTGCGACCAAATAAAACTTTCGTCACCAAATATTCACCTTTTGGTCACGCTTTAGAATATCGTCGCAATATATAGAACCTTTAATGACGATTTTAGAGATGTGTCACAAAATGTTTGACAACTTATGGTGATGTTTTCATTAATCGTCGCAATTGCATTTTTTTCCGACAAATATATTAAATCATCGCCCATTTTCCATCATTTCGTGACGATTTGTGTTAATCGTCACTAAATATTTAGCATTTTGCGACGACTTTTTCTGTACGTCCCTAAAGGTTTTCTCTATAGCGACGCTTTTTTATTCCGTCACTAAATGGTAAGTTTTAGTGACGAATGCTTTTAAACGTCACTATATGTTGTCTTTTGGCGACGATTTCCATTTTGTCGCTAAAGAAATCGTTAGGAAAGGGTTCCTTTGTTGTAGTGTGCAAAGTACCTGGTGGCAATCTGGAGATTTACCCAGTATGGATCTAAAGGGATAGCAACTACAGATTCTTCTGTTAAAAAAAAAGGTCGTGAAATAGTAAATTCTAATTACTAATTTGATTGCTGATCATCTCTCTTCTCTAAAAAAATCAAACTATACATATACAGGTACAATGCCAAAACTTGTTGCCGGTCATCGCTAATCGTGAATCATATCTATGTAATTAGCAGTCCGTATAAAGTTAAAATAGTTACGTGACATCTCTTTTACTAAATTGATTCTAACCTGGAATGACTTAGTAACTTAAGTTTTAAAATGTAAAATTTATATGTCAAGATAAGAATTACCAGCTTATATTGGAGACAAAGTGCCTGCCCACATATCTACTGCATTTGGAATAGCTTTTCTCTATAGTGGAGATGCTATGGTAATTTAAATTGATGAGGTGTGGGTAAATTTAAACAGAAACGTCACGTAATTAGATTGACCAAGGACATGAATACATTCAGAAGGAATAGGCTGAGAAACATAACGATGAACAGATTTAGAATGAGTTGGTAAAACAATCTAATTAATTTCCAGCTTAAATTTGATAAAAGGTAATGATGCGTGTCAAACTAATTGTGTTCTTTGTCTTTATTATTATGGTGTCACTATAAGAAAACAACATAATCCACGACGCTTTATTCACTTAATGTGAAGACTTTTCGTGATGTTTTTTAAATGTTATGAAAAGTTTGAATTTTCTATGACGTTTCATGAAAACGTCGCGAATTTGTAACACTTGTTGCGATGTTTTTTAATTAAAACGTCACGAAATAGAAACTACGAGGTTTTATTGAATAAAACGTCGCTGTTGGCTATTTAAAAGTAACATTTTCTTCTCACGCGTTCATTTCCCACCATTTTGTTGGTTTCTTCTCTGACGTTTCTTCTTCTCTGGTTTCTTCTCTCTGCCTTCTTCCCACCCAAAATTGGTTTCTTCTCTCTGCCTTCTGCAGCTCTGTATTTCGCTTCGTTGGTGGTCACCATATTTCATCGTCATCATTAGAGCCCTTGATTCTCAGGTTTTCGTTTGCAAGGTATTGTTCCCTTTGTTAAGTAGTTTTTTTTATTTATTTGTTTCGTATCTTATCTTTCTACTTGTGGTTGCGTTTTCTTATCTCAGAACGATTATGTAACTTAGGGATTCATATCAATCTGTTTGGTTTAAAAATTTTCAGAGAAAATTTTGGTTAGTTGCTTTTCGTCCTTCTCTTCAAACAGCAGCAAACCCTGTAAGCCCCAAAGAAAATTAAAAAGGAATCAAACTTAGTTACTGTGTCCGTAACTAATAAGAGAAGGGAGAACAGAGATTGAATGAAGCATAAAGGGGTGTCTTCGTCTTGATTACTCCCTCTTGGGCTTAGAATTTGAATAATAAATTGATGATTTGTAATGCAGCCAAGCCCTAAACCCCAATCTCAATCCCAATCCCAATCCCTAGTTGATGAAAAAAAGAGCAGCGACAACAAACAATTTGAGTCTAGAGTGTGTGGCGTCGTGTTGCCTAGAAAAATTAAATATTCTAAGACTGTCTTGCATAATCTAAGGCCTCAGACTAGAATCATGAAGGTTTATGACAATCATTTACATCTCAATTACATAAATGATACATTGCTCTTTTATTATGTTGACATCATTCTTGAAGTGTTCCCTTATTGTCTTTGACTCCCATGACATCTTTTTATTTATATATGTATATACGGATTTATTCTGAGGTAGTTTGGGCTCTTCTTGGTGAATGATTGCTTCATTTAGGATATGATGATAAAGAGTTGATGTTACACTATTCATAAACCAAGCGTCTCTCTTATCTCGTATGATTCTTTATTTTTTGCTTCTGTTTTCTCATGATTCTGTGTTATCCCAAGTGGCTCAAACTTGGATGTGAAAGCTAAAATGTCCTTATCTTTCTGGAATCGAAGCATGTTATTTTCTTCTAAGGTCACTAGTGCTTCAATTCCATCGCCATTTTTTTCATCCATGAGGAAATCCATTTCCAAAGGTCTACGTGCACAACTAACCTGTACTGGTTTTCGCCAACCAACCCCTGCTAGTGTAAGTGTGGTTACATTAAGGAAAACGATCGTTTGAAGGTTGTGTAATAGGATTTTCTGCTGGTTTGTTTTATTATACTTCTTGTCATTAGGATAGACTTGTTAAATGCATGCTTTCCAGTTCATAAGCATTATGGCCAATTCTAGTTTTAGTTAGACAATAATTTTGTGTGGTTTGGGATGATTCTATGTGTGTCACCTCAACTCAGTGCAATGCTTATTGGACGTTCTTTTAAAGTTATTCTTAACTAGTAGCATCATGCTGATAATATGTTGTAGTTACTATAAACAAATAAGTGTAGAAATACTACTACTAATTGGCCGATCTGTTATTAGAATCTATGTACCTTTCCATGATTGTAAGGGTGAAACATAACTGTTGGACTTGATAGTAATGAGTGAGTTTAGAGATGTTAGTTTATGCCCTTCAATTTTGATTTTTGAAACCGTTGATGTTTATTTTCTTGTATTTTTCAGTACCTCGATTCAGACCGTTCGAAAACATATAGTTATAATTGCCACGTCTACCCTGATGGAAGTTATAAGTTCAAGGTGTGTATTGTAGTTACACATGAATTTTTGTAGCCATATACAGGGCATGATTAATATGTATTCATTTTGTATTGTTTGAAAGTCATTCCACCAATTTATGTTACCTTCCCTAACTAAGGATCTTGTCACGGGGTGACTCACTAGAAAATCTAATTCCAGGATTTGCCTTTTCCCCTTATTATTATTCTTCGAACGACCTATGGTGGATTACAAACAAACTCATCAAAGGGAGCTTGACACTTGGATCTCGTTGGAGAGAGCTCCAATCTCTATATAATTGATTAAAATTTAGCTTCCCCTTTTTATTAACTTCCGAGTCCTTAAAATAGGACTAGTATTATTACAAATATAGGAAACCTCTAACTAAGAGATAAATTTCCTATCTAAGAGATAAATCCCAAAATAACTAAGAGATAACGATAAAACAAAATAACTGAACAAAACCTAAGCCATATGATTCCAACTACTTATTTGCATCTTTGATAAGAACGACCCACAAAAGAGTCGATAACATCACCCTCCTCCTGTAGAAAGAGCTTGTCCGTAAGCTTAAAGTTTGGATAAGTAGCCTAGAATTGTTCACGGGTCTCCCAAGTGGCATCAGCAGTGTTAGACCCTTCCCAATGCACTAGAAGTTCCCACGTTCCACGATTTATTTGAGCTCGCAATATGGAAGCTGGGACGACAATGATACTACCAGCTTCTACTAGAGGCAGTGGTGGAATTGAAGTGGGAGGTCTCCCTTTATAATGTTTAAGAAGGGAAACATAGAAGACATTGTGGAGCTTTAACTCAGGTGGAAGGTGGAGCTTGTAGGCTACTGTTCCAATGCGCTGTAAAATTGAAAATGGACTATAGAACTTTGGGGACAGCTTGTGGCAGAATGTAGGAGAAATAGAGTGCTGTCAAATTGGTTAGAGACGGAGACAAACTAAATCCCCCACATTATAGTGCACATCACGATGCCCCTTGTCATAGAACTCCTTCATACAATTTTGGGCCTGTAGCAATTTTCCCCGTATCTCAGCTAAAACTTGATCACGAGTAAGCAAGGCTTGATCCACTGCTGCCGCTCTTGAGGATCCAGGGGTATAAGAAAGGAGTTAAGGTGGGTCACGTCCATACACAACCTTAAAAGGTGTACTGTGGAGAGCAGTATGAAATGAGTTGTTATAACAATATTCTGCCCATAGAAGCCACTCAACCCAACTCTTAGGCTTATCCCCAACAAAGCAACGGAGATACATTTCAATGGTGCGATTGACAACTTCCGTTTGCCTGTCAGTTGTGGATGATAAGCTAAAGAAAAAGCAAGCTTTGTACCACTTAAACGAAAGAGTCCCCTCTAGAAATTGTTGGTGAATACAACATCTCGATCACAAGTAATGGTTTCTAGAATCCCATGAAGATGGACAATCTATTCCAAGAAAATCTGGGCAACTCTCGTAACAGTATATGGGTGAGCCAAAGGAATAAAGTGGGCATATTTTGAGAATTTGTCCACAACAAAAAAGAGAATCATTTTCCCCCAAACTTTTGGCAACCCGTCGATAAAATCCATGGCAATATCAGCCCAAATTTGAGAGGGAAGGGCCAAGGGCTAAAGTAACTCAGCTGGGCTCAAATTTTTTTATTTGTGGCATTGGCAAATTGGGCAAGAGGACATATAATCGGTAATGGTAGACTTCATCCCTTTCCAATAGAAATTGCCTTTGATGCAATGTAGAGTCTTTTGGATCCCTTCATGTACACTGTCATAATAACTGGACATTATGGAAGCAATCAATGGAGAAGGGGGTAGCAAATAAATGCGATTTTTTTAAAGAAGCAGCCCTTCATGAACAGTATAACAAGCATCTTTTTCCCCCTTCGAAACTTGCAAATATAGCTCTTGTAAGGAAGAGTCAGCAACTATCTCCTCACGGACTGCATCTAAAAGTAAAAATCAAGGGTGGCTAAGTGCATTTAACCCCTTATCATCATTGGAATGCCTAGATAGAGCATCAACAACCCGGTTTAAATAACCAGATCGATATTCAACCGTAAAATCAAACCCCAAAAGCTTGCTTATCTAATGTTGTTGTGGAGAAGTGGTGATTCGTTTCTCTAATAGAAACTTCAAGCTATAATGATCAGTGCGGATAAGAAAAGCTCTTCCCCATAAATAAGGTCGCCAGTGTTTCACTGCTTTGGCCAATCCGATCAATTCCCTTTCATAAGCAGCTAGTTTATGGTGCCTTTCAGGTAATTGGCAATTGAAAAATGCAACAGGGTGGCTGTTTTGTTGAAGAACAGTCCCTATTCCCCCTCTAGAAGCATCGCATTCAACAACGAACAACTACTCAAAATCTGGTAATTGCAAAACTGGAGCAACAGCTAATTCTTGCTTCAATTTGTCAAAAGAGAGCTCAGCAGCCTCATCCCAACGGAAGGAGTTCCTGTGTAACATGCTAGTTAGTGGTGCTGCCAACTGCCCATACTCCTTAATGAATTTGCGATAATATCCAGCTAACCCCAAGAAGCCTAGCAAAGCTATTACTGAATTAGGTTTGGGCCATTCGGAGATGGCTTGAATTTTTGTTGGATCAACTGTTACACACGTAGAAAAGATAATATGCCCAAGGTATGCAACCTATGTCTCCCCAAAAGCACATTTAGACTTTTCCAAGTGTAGATAGTGAGCTCGCAATAAGTCAAAAGTAACACGCAAGTGTAACAACTGGTTTTTCCAAGAATTGTTGTAAATTAAGATATCATCAAAGAAGAACAATATAAACTTGCATAAATGAGGACGAAATGCCTCATTCATAATTGCTTGAAATGTAAAAGGCAGTTTGGACAAGCCAAAGGGCATAACTAAGAACTCGAAGTGCCCGTGGTGTGTCCTAAAAGCAGTCTTTTCTACATCTGAATCATGCATCCTCACTTAATGGTACCCAGATTTCATATCCAATTTAGTGAAGTACTTGGACCCATACAATTCATTAAGTAGCTCTTCTACAACCGGTATGGGAAATTTATCTTTGATTGTTTTAGCATTGAGCTCATGGTAGTCTACACAAAATCGCCAAGTTCCATCATGCTTCTTGACCAATAGAACTGACGAAGAGAAAGGAGATTTGCTTGGTCTGATGATCCCTTGTTGAAGCATCTCAGCACACTGCCTTTCAATTTCATCCTTCTGCAAATGTGGGTATCGATAAGGCCTGACTACCACTGGTTCTGATCCAAGCTGTAAACAGATTCGGTGGTCACAATTTCTAAGAGGAGGCAGTCCAGATGGTTCCTGGAAGAGATCAGTAAACTCAACAAGGAATTGCTCTAATTCCTCCTAATGAGGGGTTCCTTAAGCAGCAGAAGCTGCTGGTTATAGTGGTGCTACAGTCCTTGTAAAACAACTCTATTCCCACAAAACGTGAAATTCATAGTCAAGGAAACAAAATCCCAAAGGATGGGTCCAAGAGTTTGCAACCATTTGATTCCTAATACCATATCAAAACCAGCTAGGGAAAGAACAAAAAAATCAGCAGTAAACTCATTATCATTAAGTGAAAAGGTTATCGCCTTACAAATTCCTGCACTATGGACACTTTCTCCATTTGCCACTGAGACACTTGCCTCTGTTTTAGGCTGGGCTTTGATTCCAAGGCAATTTATAGCAGTTAAACTGATGAAATTGTGCATACTTCCTGAATTTACCAAACCCCGTAAATGTTGATTGCTCAAAACAGCCTTTACTTGCATGGTTCGTGCCCCTTTTTGACTTATAATTACATGTAGAGATATTTCCGGTTCCCCAACGTTAGTGTCTGCTTGTTCCATCCCATCTGAATCCTCCAATTCAAGCTAAAAAAGCTTTTTACATTGATGACCAGCAAAGTACGTCTCATCACAGTTGTAACACATGCCTTTCGCTTTTCTTTTTGCCATCTCTGTTCTTGATAACTTCTTGATGAAAGGCTTGTTCTCTATTGTCCCTCCACTGGCATTAGTGGTTGTACCTTTTGATAGTGTAGTTACCACTGACTTGCTAGATTTATTGCTTAGCCATGCTCCTTTCTTCATCTCTGCTTCTTTCAGGACACGATGCTCGGACTCAAAAGCTCTTACCAAATTCATTGCGTGAACTAAATCAGGTAGGGCAGTAAGCTCCACATCCAATCGAATTGAATCTGTAAGTCCTGCAGTATACAAACTCACATGTTGATCTACCCAGATAAATCTGCTAGCTCTTGCCAATTTTTCTTGAAATTGGCTTTGATAGTCCTTAACCGATCCAATATGTTTCAGGTTAACCAATTCCCTAAACGGGTTGTTTCCAGCTAGCGGGCCAAACCTTAGAGAACAATAGTTCTTGAATCCAGTCTAGTTGATTGTGGGTTGTTCAGATTCCAATTGGTGGTACCATAGCTATGCTTCCCTAAGCATATGGAAGGCAGCCAAACCCACCTTATCCCCCTCTTGTGTATGTTGATTGGTGAAAATTTTCTCACAGCGATGCAACCAGATTATAGGATCTTCATATCCGTTGAAAGTTGGAAAGTCTAACTTGGTTTAGTGGGGAATGATTGTGGTACCTTGTTGTGATGTTATTCCTTGTGATTGATTCTCTGCATGAAGGGCTTTGGCTGACTATTCTCGCAGTTTGTTGTAACTCACAGTTCCTTCTGACTCAGTTTGCTGGCCACAATTCAACCCAGCTAATACCTCCTTGAATTGGGATGATAATTCTTGCATTTGACTGCCTAATCGTTGTTCAATCTCAGTAGCCCGTGCTTCGCTTGTAGCTAAGGCCTCTTGTATCATCAAATGCAGATCTTCCTTCGTTGCAGAGTCGCCCATCGTGTTAGGCTCTAATACCAATTTGTTACCTTCCTACACGGGATGACTCACTGGAAAATGTAATTCCAGGATTTGCCTTTTCCCCTTATTATTATTCTTTGAACGACCTATGGTGGATTACAAACAAACTCGTCAAAGGGAGCTTGATACCTTAGATCTCGTTAGAGAGAGCTCCAATCTCTATATAATTGATTAAAATTCAGCTTCCCCTTTTTGTTAACTTCTGAATCCTTAAAATAAGACTAGTACTATTACAAATATAGGAAACCTCTAACTAAGAGATAAGTTTCCTATCTAAGAGATAAATCCCAAAATAACTAAGAGATAACGATAAAACAAAATAACTTAACAAAACCTAAGCCATATGATTCTAACTACTTATTTGCATCTTTGATAAGAACGACCCACAAAGGAGTCCATAACAATTTACTTGTACACATGCTAGCAACACACATTGCTTATATATTAGAAGCCCTTAACTTTTGTAATATTTTAATCTTGCATTAGCAATTCAACACTTCCTATGTTTTCTGTTTATAGAGAATTTGTTGTATTTTCTTGAATGAAGAGCCTTGGATCAATTAACACGATTATAAGTCATGCTATTTTATACATTTAATTGTTGAAGTTTAGTTTTAATTTATCGTGTTTTATGATAGATACTATTTCCAAGTGTGAGGAGAAGATAGTTGGAGGAGCCATTGGAAAACAAGAAGCAGGAATGCTAACTTATAAGTATCAAGTTGCTGGATTGTTAATTGGCAAGTATGGGTGTTTCCTCTATAACCCTGTTTTGTTAGATATTAGTTCCTTTGTAATTCATTCCTATTTCAAGAAAGGGATTATAATCATCAAGGGATCGAAGTTGAAATTTTAATTGTTTTGATATTGATTACTTGATTAAGATTCAACTTTGTTCAGGATAACGACTGTTCTGTCATAATATTTAGCTTGCTGAAGTATCAATTTTTAATTATCTTTTGGGTTGATTTCTTGCGTTTCTGGTGATTTTATGGTTAATTTCACTTCTTTTCCAGGAGAATTAAGTGTATATGAAATATTCAACTTGACTTCGACAGCCAGTTTTATGTCAGACATTTACGTTCTATTCTAACGCTTAAGTCAGCAAATGCAGCCTGCATTTGACGCTTCTCAATATCTAGGCAGTAGGCATCAAATCCTAATGCATGTTAAGGCTCTTACATGCCAACTCTTTTAAATCATACATTTGATTGATCTTTATCATAATTTACTCGATAACAAGTCCAAACATTATTGTAGTTTTGTTTAGTAATATACCCGTATTCAATTTCTCTTTTTATGTCTAAGAATTGCATTATTTCTATTTGTTTGAATGTTCTTTAAGCAATCCAAAAGTCATTACTTTGGAGATGACTTACTAAAGGCATATGAGCAGCCTACTAATCACACAAATTTCATTGCTACTGTGATGCATTAGCAACCCACGTAGTATGTTCTCTTTTTATCTATTTATTGTTCATCTAAACGTGTGAAGCATGATTCCAAAATGCAGGTTACTGGTTCTTAGATATTGCTATATATGAGAATAAAATCTCTTGGGTGGAGGAATGCTTTCAACATATTGGGTGCCTTTCAGTTTAAGGATTTGATCAACAGTTAACTCTATTTCTTAGCCATAGCTCAGTTGATCCATGATTTGGATGATTAATAGCAGTAATTTCTGTCTGCATCTAAATCAAATGCCAACAAAATTGAAATGGAAAAGTTTGTTTCTTTTTGCATGAATATGACAGAATTCTAGTAATAAGCTACCCCACTTAAGCTTTCTATATCCACTCATTTCCTGATACTCTGTAAATGGTGAAACATTGAATAAACATAGAGCTACCTTTTTTCAAAATATAAAATTCTCCTTTGATTAATCAGGTTCAAGTTTTGACAGGTCCTTTCAAAATATAATTACGTATTTTTCAATTACGTAATTATAATCCTCTCAACTAATGGGCTTTAAAGCTCTCAACAATAGAAGTTGAGTAATGTTGTGTTATAATATGAGCAATCTCTTAGCTTGTTGCTTTCAATAGAATAGGAAGAATTGTCATTTTAGGATGAAGTAATGATGTGTTACTGATTATGCATTCTAAATGGATGATTAACTTGTAAAAACATAGTGGCTCTATGCTAAAGAATAGGAAGAATTGTCATTTCGTTATTGTGTGTGAGTTGAGATTGGGATAGGACAAAGTATTTAAACTTACATACTATACATTGATTTTGCAAGCGTATTTGATTTTTCGTTTTCATCCACAGTCAAAATTCAATGGCATGCATGTATACTTTCAGTTTGTGCTTTCTGTTCCTCAGATGAATAAGGATGGTGGAGACAAATCTATACTTTCAGTTTGTGCTTTCTAGTGGTCAATTAATAGTATCATTGAAATTTAATGTCGAATTGAATGCAGGTGATTCACATGGGACCTGGTCTACCCAAGAAGAAGAATAAGGTTGTACCAAGCAGCTTAGTATCGACACAACTGCAGTCGCAGTATCGTCAGCTTCTTGGAATTGTAGCTGATAAGTCATCTGCTCCTACATAGCCAGAATATCACACACCTGCACCTTGTGAGCCTACTCCAACACCAAGAGATGTCACATCTGCTCTTATTACTCATCTTAGAGATAAGTATCACAGAAGCCAAATTGGCTAGGAGTCAGGTCAAATGTCGACCAAACTCCGGCTCCAAGGCCTTTGCATCCATACGGTATGAGATTGTGAGTTATTTTCTTTTTAATTATATTTTACTTTGATTGACATTTCAAAATTTATAATAAATATTACTAGTAATATATTTCTATACTGCAACATCTCACTACCATAGGGTACATACCTAAACTTTCAGGAACATAACCTATGATAATGGTATGTTAGAGCAAAATAATTCCAACTTACACATGGCATCAACTATCATCATTTAAAAGTCAGCAAATTTTAAAACCATTCATTGTATTAATCCACAAAATTTACACTTTTCCCTTAGATAAATATTTACATAACCTCATACAGGTTCTAACAGAAACAACTAAATACAAGACACAACACTCCTGGAGCTAGCTGATAGACCTCTGAGCCATAACAAAATCCAAAAGGTCCTTTAGTCCTGTCTAAAGAACTAGGTCTCCTGTCTCATACCTGAAAAACCACATTGCAATTTTTATGAGTTTTGCGAACTCAATGAGTAAATCATCATTGATGATTTCAATGGATCACATACACATAATACATATTTTACAGACACTCATTCAGATCATAAACACATTCCAGATGTTCACACAACATGGAATATCATAAGATCACACAATTCACATTGCTAAGCATAGCAAATAAATCACATCAATTTATCACTCATTCACCATTGCAAATCATTCAATAAATTTCAGTTTTATAATGTTATATGCATGAGACTCACATTCTTTCTTATTATTGTGACTGAGTGCCTATCACAAACTTATACAAATATCGGCCCATAGGGTTCAATCAAACAGAATCACGGAGCATAGCTCTATATGTAAAATCAAAAATCACGGAGCGAAGCTCTACATAGAAGCGCTTCATACTAGCAACTCAAGTCACAACGCCTTTATCTAAGCATACATTTTATGAACTGCAACAATTTCTAAATATCTCATATATCACAATCTTTTACAAATGCTCAGACAAAGTTTTTCACAGTCATCAGACCTAAGTCCGGCATTCAACTTTTGTTGAGAATTAAATGTTATTCAGCAATTCATATCAAATCAGAACACTTCCAATACATCCTTAACTAAAACTCCTCGGACCTCAGATCCGGAATCCAGAAACAACTCACAAATAGTTTAATAATATTGGAAGTTTAATAAATCAAATTAAATTCAAATCAAATCAATCCTAGGAAATCATCTAGGTTGACTCACTGTACGCTCCAAGAAGATATTGCCTGGATGGTCCGACAATGTCTGCTGGCGTCCGATGTGCTCCTCTAAAACATACACAACACATTCACAAATATCACATTTTTGCACAATTGTACAAGTATTCTTTT